>OX359276.1:19168214-19782857 GCA_947179155.2 Hedera helix
GGTGATGAAAGATTTATTAACGGACCGAAATTTGGACGTAATGAAATGTTTATTAAATATAAGATTTAAGCGAATAAAGTGGGTCGAATTTCGGGGTCGTTACAGTTGGTATCAGAGCCAGAGGTTATGAACCTTAGGTAAATGATACCTTAGGCTATAACTAAAGTAAGAAAGAGTACGGTTAGTTGAGTGTTCTGAAAACTCAAGCGTATAGTAAGCTCGTGACTCATGATTGTATGGTGGAGCCCCTTTAGCGAATGGGCGACTATGGCCTGACTAGGACAAGCTCCTCAACCATATGATTATGGTAAGTTCCTGAGTCCAAATACGTGATAAGTTTGATGAACATGGGGGAATTAGGATGGAAAAGATGTAAGATGAGAAAGATGTTCTCAGATGTTGGCTAAAGCGAAGGAAATATGAAACTTATAAGAATATAAGAAAGAGATGAATATATTAAGAAAGATTTGATTGAAAATAACGAGTTGAGAAAAATTGATAAGTTCAATTAAGAACATATTTGAAAGAATATCTGAAATGATTCAAAGATGAATCTTAAAGATAATCAGGGGACACCTGATTTAAACAATAAAGATGACAAGATAATCCAAAACGTATAGAAAGAGATCATAATAACATGATCAGGAAGGGTAAGAAGATCGTACTACGATACGATCACGAGATAAGAGAAGCGAGTAAGAAGTAGGTTGTGAAGTAAGATTATGATGGGATTAAGTGAGAATGTGAAATTAACAGAGAGACCTGTTAATGGTCCAAAAGAGATATGGTACTATGAAATAGTACAAAAAGAATTCAAAGAATGTTGAGATATGAATGACAGAAAGGTTATGATAAGAGGGTAGAAAACTTGGGTACGAAATTTCATTTGAGGACTCATGTGGTGACTGAGTTGCACAATCCTTTGTATGGGCGGGGGATTTGTGTTTACTTAGTTACTATGTGATAATCATTGAAATGTTAGAGTCGCGTTAAGAGTTTCTGATAGATAGATAATATTAAGTTAAGCACGAGTTCTTAAAACTCATGCATATGGTAAGTCCATGACTCATATTGGTATGGTATGTTTTAAGCCCCTCAGCATATGGATAGTCTTTGATATGTTCTCAGACTACATATTGCTAGGACAAGCTTCTAAACTCATATTCTTGTGGTAAGTTCCTGGACTCATAATGTGTGGCAAGTTTGATGAACTATACGGGGGTATAGAAAAGTTGGAGTAGATAGAAATTTTAATATGATAATAGTCCTAGCAATAAATTTTGTAATTAAATAAAGAAGCAGAACGTGAATGCTAGGGAATTTAGGATATTCCCACTCTTCTAGCTTTGCTAGATTTCGAAAATTTTGGCCTCAAGTTGATTTGGCACGTGTGTGCTTTAAAAAAAATATAAATGAAATTTTTAGCGATCTAAAAAGTGTCTATGCTACTTGTCTCGGCTAGACAAAAATGTTTTTTTTTTACATCAAAATGTATTTCAAAAGAATCATCCACGCACCTTTTAGCCCGGTGCAGATGTGATGAATGACGGAATGCTCAACGTGTTGTTGAGACGGTGCGGTACTATTTCGTTATAAGATGATTCAACACCATAAAGTATGGTTTATGGTGTAGGAATTATTAATGACGGAATTCTCAACGGGCTGTCAAAATGACGCGGTAACATGAAGTCATAAATGATTTTGATTTATGAAGGTATGTCAGAACTATAAGTCAATGCCATTTGACTCGGCTTGATATTTTGAAAAGTTTTGACATGATAAATATTTTAAAAATTTCTGTGGATTATAAAGTGTTAGAGAAAGTCTATGCTAATTGATCTAGCTAGACAAGCATTGAGAAAATATAAGTCTAAGCTATTGATTCAGCTAGACAAATTTTGAAATATATTGAATTCCTATTCTTTGAAAATTATACCCAATCAAATTAGTTTTGAATGAATTCTATGGCTGAGATGAACAAAAAGATTAAGACTATTGCAGGTTGATCGAATGGTCACCTGGCATAGCAAGACACAGGCATTGCAGATTGATCATCTGGCGTGCCAATGTATGGTGAAACATCCATCACTTTAATGACAGACTGATCCACTGTCAGGGTTTGCAGTATGAAGTACTCGGGGAGCGAAGTACTGTACACCGGGATAAAAGTTCATTCAGCATACTACAAAAAGTTTTATTTCTCCTCTACTCTTATGAAGATTGGATGGTAGGATGGGTTATTATTATTTGATTGTGAGTGGTAAGGAAAGTAATAATTGCAAAGTAAAGTAACTAGGAAATGTGATAGTTTAGAAATGGCAATGTGTAATGACCACGAGGACAGAATGAAAGAAATATATGTGGAATGAGTGCAAGGGAATTATATATGTTGCAAATGAATGAGATATTAGTACATAGAAATTTCGAGGACGAAATTTTATGAAGGAGGGGTGAATGTGATACCCCAGAATTTTAAAATAATTCTAAATAAGGATTATGATAAATCAAGTAAATGTTAGTATTTAAAACCTAATGTTGAATAATGGAGGTAGTAAAGAATGAATTATGAAATATGAAGAGGATTATGAATGTGAATTAAGAAGAAAAGGATGAAAAGAAACGTGAAGAAGATTTATATGAATTAAGAAAAGAATTATGATGAAACTTTTCGGAGAATAAGAAATTATCTTAATAAGTATATCAAGAAATGAATTAAAGTGTTGTTCATAAAATTTTTAGAGAAATATGAAATGTACTATTATAAAGAATTTGTAAATTAAATATTTTGACAGTAATGACCATTATGAGGTTATCCATGTAAGTTATGGATATTAAAGAGGTAAAATATAATTATTATTGATCAAATTGTTATTCATCAAGATGAAGGTATAGCAAGGTGCTATGAATAATATACGTATAAGTATTACGGCAATTATGATTCCGAGGACGGAATCCTATTAAGGAGGGAAGAATGTGAGGATCCGAATTTTCGGAATTATTTAATAAGATTAAATAAGAATTTAATAGACACAATTTTCAAGGTTGTGTAAAGAAATTATTATTTTATATGAATTAAGGTATGTGATGAGATTTAATTAGTAAATTAAATTTGTACAGAGATGGTGATAAATTATGTGAATTTGAAATAATTGAAAAGTAAATAAATTGTGTAAATACAATTTATGAAGAATAAAAGAATTTTAGGTAATTGTACAATAAATTGTACAATTAAATTATTATGAAAATGCAGAAAGTATGATTTAATTGAGGTTACGTGGTAATGTGAAATATATTAAATTAGATATGTATATATATATATACATTTGTATATATATAAATATATATGTTTAAGTGATAATTATAAATGTTATTAATTAGGGAAATTAAGGGATTAATAATTAAATTAATCCAATTTTAAATGAAAAGCGAATGGGGAAGTTAATAAAGTTGTAATTATGGATTTTAAATTTAATTAAGATTTATGGTGGAAATTTAGAAATTAACTGAGAAGGAAAAGTAATTATATAAATTATATAATAATAATTATATAATTTATATAAGGAAATTAAAATAAGGTATGAAGAAAATAATAATTATATAAATTATATAAGAATAATTATGTAATTTATATAAGGTGATTAAATGGAATAAAGTTGGAGGAAATTAAGAAATTATTTAAAAGGAGAATGTAATTATATAAATTATATAATATTAAATTATATAATTTATATATAAAAAGAAATTAATATGAATATTAAAGAAATTGAATAATAAATTAGAAAAAGGAATGTTTTAAGTTATTAAAAATTATGTTTATGTATAATGGAATTATTATGACTTTTACGAAGAATAATATTTCGGAAACGTGAACATGTTAATGTAACATGTTGTCCAAATAACGGAGTGAAAAATTATGAAAAATAATTTTTATATGTCCTATGAATTATTTTATGATTTTTGGAGGTATAAATTACCTCATATAATTACATGCATGGCGATATGCGTGTACAAAATTTGTCAAGTAAAGTACCCAAAAAGGGTCTAAATATTATTCATAAATCATATCATAAATTTTGGTACATTAAAATAAATATTTTGTATTTATTATATAAAATATTTATTACACGATATAATTACGTAATGTATTAAATTAAATTATATGCGTAATTTTATTGGAAATTTCGAGAGAGGGCAAAGGGCGGTGGACTTAAGATGAGTTTTAAAACTCATTTATGCATGGATAACTTGTTTATATATATGTGTGAAGGATAAAAGAAGTGAAACAAAAAACAAAACAAGCAAACTTTCTCTCTCTTTGCTTATCACCACCACCCGACGCTACTACCTTCCACCGTCCGGAAAATCCATGGCCACCACCAAGAGATGATGAAGTGTTGGTGCCATCAAGAGGAAATTTACAAGCCAAGAAAGGTATAAAAATTAATGTTATTTAATTTATTTTGGAATTATTATTGATAAATTAAATTGTGGTAAAATTAATAAATAATTAGAATATTATTCTAAATAATTTATTGATATATATCTATGAATTATATAATTTTTGGAGTGATTATATTGTGGAAAAATTTGAGCAAAGTTGGTTTATTTTGAAATTGTTAGCTTTCTGCTGCTGGAAAACGAAAGAAAAAAAAAAAGAGGGCTGCCGCGCATTGCGCGGCAGCATTTTTTTTGTCTAGCGAGGGCTTGAAACGGCGTCGTTTTGGACGCGAGACAGGGGGGATTCGCGCAATGCGCGGAACCCAGAAAACGGTGAAGGAAACGACGCCGTTTGGCGTCGACTGTGGAGGGGAGTCCGCGCGCCATGCGCGACCACGCACGCGAGGAAATTACCATTTTACCCCCGGTCTTTTTCGGAAAGGACCAGCGTGTCCTTTAGCCACGTAAAATTACGGTTATGCCCCTAATCTTTTCTGTTAATGCCTGCTATGTCCTTAAAGGGTGCTGAAATTACAAAAATGTCCCTGGGCTTTCCAGAAAATTCCGGTTATGTCCCTAAAGCCGCGGAAATGACCAAAATGCCCTCAGAAGTGATTTTTAATTGAAATAAATGTTTAAAAATTGTTTAAAAATTCCAGAAAATTATAGAAAAATACTAAAAATATAGAAATGATGTTTGGGCATTAAATTTAATATTTTTTGTAAAAATATTAAATATAGGGGATTAATATTTAAATATTAATCTAATGAGTATAATGGTTAGAAAATGAATAAATGAAATTCCGGACAACTGATTATGCTAAATTTTATCCAATGAGCCGGGTTGTCCGTAGTGAAGGTATTAAATATTAAGTTATGCTAATATTTTAAGGAATGAGGTTATTATAGTTGGCCATATAAATTAATAATTAGTCCAGAGATGATATTAATTAAGTAAATTAATATCATAAAGAGATAAATAATTATTATTTGATTATGTTATGATCATAGGTTGATCGAGTTAAGAGTTTGAGATATCAATTTAAATACCTGGACGCCAGGCAAGTTCTTCAGTCCCTTTTATGTTAAATGTTGGAATGTTATGATATGTAATTCTTGTTTTACCTGCATACAAATTATGTGTTACGTGATACGTGATTAATAGGACCACAATATGTATTTTGTGCAACAATATGAATATTATGAGATATATTGTTGTAGTTAAAGCACAAACACGTGATATATGACACACACCAAGCATGTTAAGGTATGTGCTACGTGAAGCATGAACTGTTGAACTTGCTGAGCCGTTGTGCTCATTACTTGCTTAAAATAAACTTTTGCAGGTAAATAAATGAGTTTCAGAAATATCAGATTGTGCTAAAGATGAATTATCTAGAAGGTTGGATACGTAACTGTTATAATTTCGATGTCATGATTCAATGTGAGTGAATTGTATTCAATGTGAGTGAATTGGTAAAATTTATGTGAATGTGTTGTATCTATTTACAAATTGGTCCGGATAGGACGAATAGAGTTACATGGTGAACTAGGGTTGTTTAAGATGATTGTTACGATAAAGATTTGTTAAATGGTTAAATTGTGAATTACGATTGAAAAGAACAAATGTGAAGAAATAATTATTATTAAATTTTAAATGTTGAACGTTATGATATTTGTAAAGAAGGAAAAGTTAAGGTTGCGATCCAGGGACTAGGATCCAGTTATAAAGATTTTAAATATCCAAATATTTTAATTAAATGATATGATGGAGAAAAAGAAAAATTTATATCGAAAATTTGGTAACCGATGATATTGAAATTAAATAAGGGATCGATTAAGGTGATGAAAGATTTATTAACGGACCGAAATTTGGACGTAATGAAAATAATGTTTATTAAATATAAGATTTAAGAGAATAAAGTGGGTCGAATTTCGGGGTCGTTACACTTTAACCTTTAAAATCAATATTTAACCATAAAGCGGTCCATAAATCTGTCTATTTATTTTACATTCCTTACCTGTCTCCGGATCGTAACGTTCACTTTCTATACTTTAGGACTTAGGTCAAACATTAATAAATTGTGACCTAGTTTATTACAATTATCAGAATCATATATAATTTATGATTTAATTTGACATGACCTGCGAATACATTTTTATCATTAAACTATACATACATAACTCTACTTGCTTATGCCTGTTCCATCCTTGTTCCTGTTTACATACATCCGTACCATACATACAGGTTTATTATATATAAAACTCGACTACCAACAATACCTTTATTTTATCTTATTACAACATTTCTCAAAATAAATTATATTCACTACTATCACTATGGATTTATAAATCATACATCCCCTTATTAACGACTAAGCTTATAATTAAAACCTAGACGTTAATTACATATACCATTATAGGTTTACATTTATTTGGCTTGCTTGTAAATTACATAAATACATATAATAAATTTTTTCACACTTATCTATGCATTTAACACTCTTTACCTTTAGCTTAACCGGAACCTTCGCCCTTCTCGTACTTTACCTGAAAAGGATAGTTCACAGCAAGAGTGAGCACAAAGACTCAGCAAGTCAATCAGATACCACATTTCATGCTTACAATTTATATTTATGCGTCATGCATTCCTTACTTTCCCATGCTATGCTTAAATGTCACATATTTCACTTAGCAGTTAAATCACATAGTTGCACGTAGGATACATTCCACATCTTTTACTATCATATAGTTCACATAGAACAATCATTACATTTAAGTTTAAAAAACTTGCCTGATATGCTTTATATATACATAACCTTTACTTCCTCACTAGGCTTTTCTATCCTTTCTTGTCTCGGGTTGCTAGTCCGAACCTTATCTGCTAACATAAAATCTTTATGCCATTATTGGATCATAACATATTTTATAACCTTTTTCAAACTTATCTTATAAATACACGATCATTCGTCTATAATCATATCACATTTGATGTATTATACCTTATGTAGGTTAATAATACACCCTAACTCGTTTTCGATTTTTTTTCCATAACCCTTAACATTAATTGACTTAGCTTTAGGCATCTTATGTTATGCCATTCATTATCTCATTATGATTTAACACCCTTTATAGAGTCCATTTTTATCTATTTAGGGTTTACATAACCTATCCTTATCATTTCACATCAAAACATAGTTTTTTGGAAGCTTAAGTTTTTTTTAAGTGCAGAGCAACTGCGCCCCAACACCTTTAGATCTCGCTGACCGCACATTCCTCTTGGCCAATGAACAGTAGACTACGCCCCGACGCAGTGTCTAGTGTAAAACACTACGCTCCAAAGCAGTCAGCAGAACCATCACACTTTATTTTTGCTACTACTTTGCTGATTTTAACTCCTTCACCATACATCCAATTAAGTCCAAATTTGGAACAGTACTAGGTCTTACTACCTAGTATTTTATTAAAAATTTACTTCCCTCATTTGGCTATTTTAAATCAGTGAAACACTAGCTTGTAGGAGGGCATTTCAATACATTTTCAGATTTAGAAAATTTTTCTAACTTTAAAACTCATTTTTTTAAACTTTGTGATTTTTCTGCCATTTACTTTAAAACTTCATTCCAACACTTGAAAAAGCTCATATATGACATGTCTAGACCTTTAAAATAGTTTAACTTCACACTTTTTAACTTCGCATGAGGCCAGATTTGTTCGTAAAAATCCGTTAAGGGTCGAAACGATCGATTTCGATTGCTCGAATCGAATTTTCAATCAAATTTTTATCCGTTGATTCCCAAATCAACCTAAACACGTGTATATACATGAAACTAAGTTGTATGACTTCATTTCAACTTTAATTACTCAAAATTGCCAAAAATCACCTATAAGTTGGATTTTCATTAACTTTTACAAACTCTTAAATTTCAAAACTTCAACTCAACTTGACATCTTAAACCCAACGCACCACATAGGCTACCACATACACATTTAACAACTTTGTAAGTCCATATCATTTCTATATGCACATTCTAATGCACTATACAGATTATGATTTGATCTATATGCAAATCATAGCCTAGTATTGTATTCATTGTTAAACAAGTTATGCCTCTCTATCATTAATGATCTTATAATGCTGTCAAGCATGAATTTACACATGAATCCAACATGTCTAACTTTCTCATCTAGGTTTTCATCAAAACTAACAACATAAAACACATGATCATCCTTTGAATCATGGTTTCTAGCTTGTGAACATGCATAAATAGTGCACCACCTTTATTCTACCACTTTTAAGCCTAGGGTTTCATGAATTACCAACTATATAGAATGTAACTCACATAATCAACCCTTATATTTCAAAGATTCATACACGGCTATACCTGTTTTAGCATTTAAGCTCATAAATACCAAGTTTTAAGGATTAAATATAAATATACGTTGTTGTAGCCTTCCTTCTTCTAGCTATAAACCTTGCTTATGATGTAAGCTTCACTTTGATGGCTTAATAAGCTTCTCTTAATCACTTTGTAACAATTTCTTCAAGGCTTACAAGCAAACCCTAGCTCTTTCTTCTCTTTCTCTCTTAGCTTACGAACTTGGATGGTGAAATGAAGTGTGCTAACTTGATACTAGAAAATATAATCACATATATAAGTTGATCAATTCTCCAACAACTAACCACACATTCTTAGCTTAACACTATTATGGTTAGGGGTAATTATGTCATTTCCTTCCACTAGCAATGGCATAATGGTCAATTCTCATAAGAAGGACATTAAGGCCATTTCATAATTTGACAAGGGTAGCATGGTCATTAGCAACATTTCCTAGAGAATTTTAATTCTCATAAATCATAACTTAATCATTTTTAATCCAATTCAAGTCCTTTTTTATCCAAACTTGTTTAATTAGGCTTGAATTTTATTCCACAATCAAATACTCAATAACTTGCTTGTCCTATAACACTTGTCGTATTTTAAAACATTAATTCGATCAATTACACAATCATCAATCTATCATTATGCTCAATACATATCAATAAATTCTTAATTTGCTACGAACCATTTCAGTTCCATATTCAATCAATTTTAATTTTCGACATCTCATCAAGTCGACGTACTCACTTTTTTACATAAACCGCTTCCTCGAGAAGTGAACCTCGACCGGATTACCAAAATTCATCATCATTTATCCTGTTAAATTCATCATATCTTCATTACGACTTTTCGTCTTTTCTTTTATTCACTCAACACACATAATGCCAATTCTCAACATACATGAAGTCTACGTTCCTTATATTCACATTTGAGAGTATTACCTTTTTGTCTTTACACATCGTATCACGATTATCTTAATTTAATCATGCAATATCAATTCCTTAAAATTCCAAATATTCATACATCATTCCTTTAATCCATAATATACTAATTAGGTTATACCATTCCTTACTTTTTCTGCATATTCTGTCATGTCTTACCTTGTCATTCCTACAACGTAGCCTCTCCATGCCTATTCATTAAGCTCGCTATTAATTTCATACTTTAAGCTCAATTCACACTATTTCCTCATTTCCATCATTTGCTCCATTTAAACTTTTTTTTTATCTATCTGCCCCAAATAGACACATACGCATATTTAATTTATTACCTGCTGACACCACATCGTGTCTTACACTGATTTCTTTTAATTTACCTTATTGTAGGCATTACCATCAATCATTCATCTTTAAATCTGTTATATTACCATTTAACCATCAAGATTCATTTTCATTATACTTTCATTATCTGATACATCATTAATACACTTTAAGTAACTAACTGATCTATAAAATTTTATAGACTCTTATTCGCACTAAGAGTCATTCTGTATTAATTCAACCACATATGTCCCTCTTTACCATTCCAGCCACACAGGTAATTTCTAGCACATTGATTAAATAATAATTTATATTTAATCCACTCTTACAACTTTCTGACATTCAATACTAGGTTTTACTGCTAACTTTTATTTAATTAACTAGGATTCTCAATTAGCATTCATGTAAAAATTCGGATGTCACATTCACCCTTCCTTCAAAAATTTTTTTCCTTGAAATTGCTATGTACTCATTCCTTATTCAATTACAACTTTCTTATCTCTTTGCATTCAACTTATCATAACTAGGTTCTCAACCAACCTTTTTCATTCTCTCATCTCTCTACCCATCTTACCACTTTCTATCATTTATTCTAGGAGATTGGAATGTCTTTTAGGAATCTTCACAATTGTTCAATAACTATGAAGTAGTATGAATAAATAGGAGTAAACTTTTCCTTTAACATAAAACTTTTTCCTTTCAAAACAAAACTTTTACTTTTTGCTGAGGGGTCATAAAGACCATGAACTCATTAAGTATTAACAATCACAAATACTGAGAATATCCACGGGTTATAAAGACCAAGAATATGAGTTATGATGCAATCACGCTACTCTTTTTTCCTTGGCCATCACTGGTACATTAGGTGATTAGCCTGTTGTACCCTTTTCCTTTTCTTTTTAGGTTGAACCACGTTAACTAACTCACATATCATATCCCCTTTTTAGGGTTGTTCGCCTTAGACTTTAAAAATATTTTCCTTTATCTATTTCTGGATTCAAAATCATTTACTCATTTCTTTAGCAAAATGGTATGGCCGAAACAAATGACATAGACTCACATCATTAAACCATTCATACTGTACAAAACAAACTTGAAACTTTTCAAAAATGCACTTTCACTATCATTGGCTCAAAACTTGAACCCAAAAAAAAATAATCTTTTAAAAACTTCATAATACTGCACTATCTTAGCAATACGTTGAGAATTCAGTCATTTCGAGACTTCATAATACCGTACCGTCATATAAGTACGTTGAGAATTTTGCCATTTTATCATTCCTCACTATATTCAACAGTGTGACAATGATTTCATAAATACATTTTGAAATTTTCAAATAACTTTTGTCTAACTGGATCAATTGGCATAGAGCCCTGAATCACGAAATTAAAAACTCTAGTTCGATATTTGAAATAAATATTTTCGATGCACCAACGTGCGAGAATAAGCACATTTTAAAACATTGATGGTCTAGCATAGCTAGAAGAATGGATTGCCTACCCAATCCTAATATTTCCTTTACTTCCTTTACTTATTACATAATAATTCTATCTCTTTCCTATTTCCTTAACCTCAGTTAATCTCTGAGAACTATTTCTCTCAACTTATGGCTCTCTTTTCTAATTTCCCCCCATGTTCATCAACTTGCCACGCATTTGGGCTCAGGAACTTATCACAATCATATGGTTTGAGGAGCTTGTCCTAGTCAGACCAAAATCGTCCATTCACTAAGGGGCTTTACCACACGATTATGAGTCATGAACATACCATACGTGTGAATTTTCAGAATACGCAACTAACCATAATCATTATCACTTCCTATGTATCAGGTACATACAAAAGAAAAGAATCACCTTCTCAACATACATAACCGATACCGTGACGCTGGATCTCCACTGATTATCATTATAGGAATCTAAGTGGTCGTGAAACCAAGGATAAATCCCCGCCCATACAAGGAAGTGTATAAATCAGCCACTACCATGAGTCCTCAATAAAAAATCCCTCATACCCTAACATTTCCTTTACTTGTCCTTACTTGGCTTTTCCTTTACCTCTCCTTAACCTGATATAAATTTCATTAATTCATATCTTTACAATTCATAACTCATTAAGAGTTCTATTATCTTTGATCATTTAAGATCATTTAACCTTTTACCATGTCTCATTATCTTATCTTCAGATATCCTTTACCGTTTCTTAATCCTAAATTTTCAAAATTCATTTCTTTTTTACTTAACTCCTCTCGAGTTCATTTCCTTACCATTTCATTTTTCCCACAAAAGTCATAGCATAAGGTAATCTTACCTAAGGTCTATAACCCATCAACTCTGATACGAACTGTAGCGCCCCGAAATTCCAACGTTTCTTATTCAATTCCAATTACATCTGGATAACATAATTATTAATCTTAAAATCATATTATATAATCATAAAGCATCTTAACGGCAGTTTCATGCGTTAATACATAACCTTTAACCTTTAAAATTAATATTTGACCATAATGCGGTCCATAAATCTGTCTATTTATTTTACATTTCTTACCTATCTCAGGATCGTAACGTTCACTTTCTATACTTTAGGACTTAGGTTAAACATAAATAAATTGTGACCTAGTCTATTACAATTATCAGAATCATATATAATTTATGATTTAACTTGACATGACCTGTGAATACATTTTTATCATTAAACTATACATACATAACTCTGCTTGCTTACACCTGTTCCATCCTTGTTCCTGTTTACATACATCTATACCATACCTATGAGTTTATTACATATAAAACTCAACTACCAATAATACCTTTATTTTATCTTATTATAACATTTCTCAAAACAAATTACATTCACTACTATCGCTATGGATTTACAAATCATACATCCCCTTATTAACGACTAAGCTTATAATTAAAACCTAGACGTTAATTACATACACCATTATAGGTTTACATTTATCTGGCTTGCTTGCACCTTACACAAATACATATAACAAATTTTTTTTCACGCTTATCTATGTATTTAGCACTCTTTACCTCAACCAAAATCTCTGGCCTTCTCCTACTTTACGTGAAAAGGTTAGTTCACAGTAAGAGTGAGCACAAAGGCTCAACAAGTCAATCAGATAACACCTTTCATGCTTACAATTTATAATTATACGTCATGCATTCCTTACTTTACCATGCTATGCTTAAATGTCAAATATTTCACTTAGCAGTTAACTCACATAGTTGCACGTAGGGCACATTCCACATCTTTTACTATCACATAGTTCACATAGAACAATCATTACATTTAAGTCTGAAAAAACTTGCCTAATACGCTTTATATATACATAACCTTTACTTCCTCGCTGGGCTTTTCTATCCTTTCTTGCCTCGGGTTACTAGTCCGAACCTTATCTGCTAACATAAAATCTTTATGTCATTATTGGATCATAACATATTTTATAACCTTTTTAAAACTTATCTCATAAATACACGACCATTCGTCTCTAATCATATCACATTTGATGTATTATATCTTATGTAGGTTAATAATATATCCTAGCTCGCTTTCAATTTTTTTTTCCACATCCCTTAACATTAATTGACTTAGCTTTAGGCATGTTATATTATGTCATTCAGTATCTCACTATGCTTTAACACCGTTTATAGAGTCCATTTTTATCTATTTAGGGTTTACATAACCTATCCTTATCATTTCATATCAAAACATAGCTTTTTGGAATCTTAAAATTTTTCAAGTGCAGAGCAATTGCACCCCAACGCCTTTTAGACCTCACTAGTTGCGCATTCCACTCGGCCAATGAACAGTAGACTGCGCCCCGGCGCAGTGTCTATTGTAAAACATTGCTCCCCGACGTAGTCAGCAGAACCAGAACACTTTATTTTTGCTGCTACTTTGCTGATTTTTAACTCTTTCACCACACATCCAATTAAGTCCAAATTTGGAACCGTACTAGGTCTTACTACCTAGTATTTTACAAAATTTTTACTTGCCTCATTTGACTCCTTTTAATTAGTGAAACACTAGCCCGTAGGAGGGCGTTTCAACACATTTTCAGACTTGGAAATTTTTTCTCACTTTAAAACTCAATTTTTTCAACTTTGTGATTTTTGGTCATTTTCTTTAAAACATCATTTCAACACTTGAAAAAGTTCAAATATGTCATATATGACATGTCTAGACCTTTAAAATAGTTTAACTTTGCATGAGGCGAGATTTGTCCATAAAAATTCGTTTAGGGTCAAAATGATCGATTTCGATCGCTTGAATCGCATTTTCATTCAAATTTCTATCCGCTGATTGCCAAATCAACCTAAACACGTGTATATACATGAAACTAAGTCGTTTGACTTCATTTCAACTTTAATTCCTCAAAATTGCCAAAAATCACCTATAAGTTGGATTTTATTTATGTTTTATAAACTCTTAAATTTTAAAATTTAAACTCAATTTGACATCTTAAACCAAGTGCATCACATGGGCTACCACATATACATTTAACAACTATGTAAGTCCATATCACTTCTATATGCACATTCTAATGCACTTTACACATTATGATTTAATCTATATGCAAATCATAGCCTAGTATTGTATTCATTCTTAAACAAGTCATGCCTCTCTACCATTAATGATCTGATAATGCTGTCAAGCATGAATTGACACATGAATCCAACATGTTTAACTTTCTCATCTAGGTTTTCATCAAAACTAACAACATAAAACACATGATCATCCTTTGAATCATGGTTTCTAGCCTGTGAACATGCATAAATAGTACACCACCTTTATTCAATCACTTTCAAGCCTAGGGTTTCATGAATTACCAACTATATAGGATGTAACTCACACAATCAACCCTTATATTTCAAGGATTCATACTTGGCAGCTATACATGTTTTAACATTTAAGCCCATAAAGACCAAATTTTAAGGATTAAACATAAATATACCTTATTGTAGCCTACCTTCTTCTAGCTATGAACCTTGCTCATGATGTAAGCTTCACTTTGATGGCTTAATAAGCTTCTCTTAATCACTTTATAGCAATTTCTTCAAGGCTTAGAAGCAAACCCTAGCTCTTTCTTCTCTTTCTCCCTTAACTTATGAACTTGGATGGTGAAATAAAGTGTGCTAGCTTGATACTTGAAAATATAATCACATATATAAGTTGATCAATTCTCTAACAACTAACCACACATGGTTAGCTTAACACTATCATGGTTAGGGGTAATTATGTCATTTCCCTTCCACTAGCAATGGCATAATGGTCAATTCTTATAAGAAGGACATCAAGGCCATTTCATAATTTGACAAGGGTAGCATGGTCATTAGCCACATTTCCTAGAGAATTTTAATTCTCATAAATCATAACTTAATCATTTTTAATCCAATTCAAGTCCTTTTTGATCCAAACCTGTTTCATTAGGCTTGAATTTTATTCCACAATCAAATACTCCATAACTTGCTTGTGCTATAATACTTGTCGCATTTCAAAACATTAATTCGTTCAATTACATAATCATCAATCTATCATTATGCTCAAATACATATCAATAAAATCTTAATTTGCTACGAACCATTTCAGTTCCATATTCAAACAATTTTAATTTTCGACATCTCATCAAGTTAACGTACTCACTTTTTTTTACATAAAACGCTTCCTTGAGAAGTGAACCTCGACCGGATTACCAAAATCCATCATCATTTATCCTGTTAAATTCATAATATCTTCATTACGACTTTTCGTCCTTTCTCTTATTCACTCAACACACATAATGTCAATTCTCAACATACATGAAATCTACGTTCCTTATACTCACATTTGATTGTATTACCTTTTTGTCTTTACACATCATATCACGATTATCTTAAGTTAACCATTCAATATGAATTCCTTAAAATTCTAAATATACATACATCATTCCTTTAATCCATAATATACTAATTAGGTTATACCATTCCTTATTTTTTTTGCATATTCTGTTATGTCTTACCTTGCCATTCCTACAATGTAGCCTCTCCAGGCTTATTCATTAAGCTCGCTATTAATTTCATACTTTAAGCTCAATTCACACTATTTCCTCATTTCCATCATTTGCTACATTTAAACTTTTCTTTCTCTATCTGCCCCAAATATACACATACACATATTTATTCTATTACCTGGTGACACCACATCATTTCTTACACTGATTTCTTTTAATTTACCTAATTGTATGTATTACCATCAATCATTCATCTTTAAATCTGTTATATTACCATTTAACCATCAAGATTCATTTTCATTATACTTTCATTATCTGATACATCATTAATACACTTTAAGTAACTAACTGATCTATAAAATTTTATAGACTCTTATTCGCACTAAGAGTCATTCTGTATTAATTCAACCACATAGGTCCCTCTTTACCATTCCAACCACACATGTCATTTTTAGCACATTGATTAAATAATAATTTATATTTAATCCACTCTTACAATTTTCTGACATTCAATACTAGGTTTTACTGCTAAACTTTATTTAATTAACTAGGATTCTCAATTAGCATTTATGTAAAAATCTGGGATGTCACACTAACTCTAGAGGTAATGTTGCAGCATATGCTACCCCTCCTATCCTTTTCAGTACTTCAAAAGGTCCAATAAATTCTGGACTTAACTTTCTCTTCTTTCCAAATCTGATATTCCCTTTCCAGGGAGATACCTTTAAGAATACATAGGACCCTACTTCAATGTCTATTTTCTGTCGATGCAGGTCTGCTTTAATGACCTCGATTTCTATATGTCATTGTAATTATAATTATTAAATAATTATCAATGAATTAAAAATTTTATACTAATTAATTGTGCATTAAATAAATTGAATGAATATACTTGTGTATGTGTATATTTATCTAGTAATGAGCAAGGTGGTATAATTAATTAAAGCAAGTCTAATTGGATTATATTATAAGTCCCAATGAGTTATTAAACTAGGTCAAATAAATTTACCTAATAGTCCCTGTAATTAATTTAAACATTGATCCATGTAATAATTAAACTAGCCAAATGCTTGTTTTAATTAAATATAACATATGTTATTTAATGTTAGCCCAATAGAACAATTAATTTGAGTCCAACCAAATTAAATGGATGAGCCCAATATATTTAATTCCTAAGTCCAATGTAGAGCCCAATAGGAAGTCAAAATTGGTCCTATATGTGTGTGTGTGTGTGTGTGTGTATACGTGTATATATGTATAATTAAACAACAAAAATAATTCAAAAATGGCCAAGAAATGGCCATTTGGCCAGCAATGAGGGGTGCCCACTTTGGGTGGCTTGTTTGCTTCTTATTTCTTCATTCACACACTAAGTTTTGGTGGTTGAACAACCCTAGTCAATCACCTAGTCATTCTTCATGTCAATCCAGCAAATAGTAATCCCAATTAGCTTTAATTTAACCAATGTTAGTTGATTAGGGAATGTTGATGTTGATTAAAGAGACTTTATAAATAGAATGCTCCACACAATGGTTATGTTTGCTTGACAATTGCTAGAACACTAAGAGAGAAAAGAGAGAGCTCTATAGAGAAAAAAGAGAGAAAACACTTGTGAGTTGAGAGTTCATCAAGGAAATTTTTAAGGATAGTCAAGGTGGAGTCTCTAACAAAGTTTCTAGCCAAGAGAAGAAGAACATCTAAGAGCATAAGGTTAAAAAGTGTTCTAACTCTTCCCAAGCTTATTTTTATAGTCTATATATGTTTTAAACGGTTAAAATATATTTTTAACTGATCAAACGTTATTTTAATGAACTAGAAGTCTGAAACTATGATATATTGGTAGATTCATGATTTGATATATTTAATACATGTATTTGTATGTGTGGTATGCAAAAAATTAGAAGAAAAGTCTATATTGTGATTAACCGGTAAAACCCTAGATGTCTATGTATTATTTATTGTTGTAGTTTGAAATATACAAGTTAGAAAATGGATTTCTATGGCTAGAAATTTACATATATGAGTTATAAAGAAAATCCAACTTGAATCTTTCAAAAATATGGAAAAATGAAGAAGTTATGACTTTTACTACAAAATATGACATTTTAAAACCTTAGATGGTTCGATCTTAATTTTCGTGTCGAAACGTTTTCAAAAGTGTGATCGAACTATGAAATATTGTAAAACAAGAAGTTAGGAAGATGATAACACTAAGTTGGTGTCATTTGAATGTATAGATTTTATTTTATTCAAGTTTGAACCAATAGAACCAATGATTTGTGAAGTTAGTTTTCATTTTGTCCTTGTAAGCGATTTTACGGCAACTTACGTTTGGAATTTGGGTTTTAGATTTAAGCAGAAGTTGTAGAGGGGGCAATTCTTATGAGAATGGACTCAAGAATCACCCCCAAATATTTTGAAATGACGAAGTTATGGCTATAAGAGTGATTGGGGATCGTGCAATCCAAAAAATTTAGTTTTTTGAAAATTGGCCAAGCGCCTACCTAGCGCCTACCCAGCGCCTAGGCGCTTGAACCTGCTATTTCTGGGAGCAGATTTGGTCCGGGTCGGGTCAAGTTGTTTCGGGTTGAGTTAAATGTTTAAAATAAAGACTAAGGTTAACACAATTAAAATGTTAACTATTGATATTATTTGAAATGTATTAGAATATTATGAAGTGGTGAATAATATTAATATGTAATTAAAAGGTTATTAAATGATTAATAATATTTGTAAATAATTAAAATAATATTACATGGTTAATAATATTAAAAAGTGGTTAAAATATTATTAAATGGTTAATAATATTAGTAATAGATTAAAATATTATTAAATGGGTAATAATATTAATAAGTCAATAAAATATTATTAAATAAGTAATAATATTAGTAAGTTAATAAAATATTATTAAATAATTAATTATATTATATAATGAATAAAATATTATTAAATAATTAATAATATTATAAGGTAAATAAAATATTATTAAATGGTTAATAATATTAGAATGTTAATAAAATATTATTAAATGATTTATAATATTATAAAACTAATTAAATATTATTAGATTATTAATAATATTAAATAAGAGTTTGAACTATATTAAATAATTAATATAAGTTTTATGTGATTAAAATATTATCAAATGATGATAATATTTTCTAAGTGTTGATATACCCTTAACTATATAATTAGTTGGTTAAGTGTTAGAGGTGTAAGATGTATAGATGTTATCATATGAATGTATATATGATATTAATTTAAAGATCAACTTGATTAATTGTTAGGTCTATTCAGAGAAAATTAAATTGAATTGATTAGCGGTAATCTACACACAAGGTAAGTTCCTTAACTTTACTCAAATTTCAATTATTGTTGAGCAAGTTTCTACACTTGTATTTATTTGCTAGTGGTTTAATTATTTAAAGTTATTCCATATCGATATTATTATTATATCCGCACTTGGTGCATTTACAAGTTTTATAGTTCATTAATTCAAGAACTGTTTAAGAATATCTAAGCTAATTGTTTTGGCTAGACAACGCATGCTTAAATTCAGCAAATTGAATATTTTAAAAGCTTATCCAAACCATTGGTTGGTCCAAATTCTTATAGTAAGACTGAGAACGAACAACCCTATATAAGGGGAATTATATTCGGGAAACCGAACTTGTGCAAGATGTTTGAATGTTATGCATATACATAGGATACAAGAGACTGATCCCCTCACATACTAAACTATCAAGGTTTCAGATATACATCTGATTTACCTTAATCAGTAGTTCATGGTCCTTTGAGGCCACTCAGCAGTAAAGATTCAATCATTTCTTTTACATTGAAATTTGATTCTTAATCTTTCACAATTATTATCTATTGTTGAAAACCTTTGATGTTATTTCCCATTCAATCATGATGTATCTTGTATTATCTTTTCTTAAACTTGCTGAGCAAGCTAGTTGCTCACCCTTACTATATCATGACTTATTTTTCAGTTAAGCCCGAACGCTCTAAAAATGACAAAGGCAAGGGAAAAGCCAAAGCTTATATTAACTTAATGTATGCTAAATTAATTGCTTAATATATAATTACTTTTGTAAATCTTTTGTAATCCTTTAAGATATGTATTGTTTATGTTAAGGTTAGTAGACCTTGGGATTGTAGTCTTTTTATAAGGAACCTGTATGTATTATGCCACAAAGTTTAAATGAAAATTATGTATTTAGTTGTTATTAAGTATTGAATCATGAGAATCGAACCCAAGGTTATGGAACCCGGATTTGGGGTCGTCATAGGTTGGTATCAGATCTGTTGGTTATAAACATTAGGAATTTCAAAACCTAGGTTATAACCTTAATGCTAAACTCATATCGAGTGCTTTAAGAGATGAATCAGGGAGATTAATCATGTTGAGTATTTTTGGAGGTGGATTGAGGAAATCAATCAAGCCGAGTTGTACATAATAAAATATAATTTCATTCTATCAACGAATATATTTTATTGCTGTACTGACATGTGTTGTTTATATATTTGTAGGATGCCTTAGATTGGATAGACTAGTCACACCTCTGAGGAGGATTTCATTAATATCCACATGGATACTGCATAGCCGCTGGTAGCTACACCGATAGAGGATCCAGAGTCAGATCTAGAGATGGGGGATAATGAGGAGCCTGTCAGAAGTGGAGTGATGAGGCCATACAGTGAGGATGAGGTCGAGTCTGAGGAGTCAGAGGAGGAGGAGGAGCCAGCTGAGTATGACGATGGCATGGGCACTACTGCCAGTGACATCATCGAAGCACTGACTACGAGGAGTGATGAGCTGGAGGAAAGAGTTCAACACTTAGAAGAGGAAAATCTGACTCACCAGTATATGGAGGATCAATACAAGGCAGTAGCTTATCAGTTCTCTGGCGAGAACACGGAGCTTAAGGAAAAGATAACAAAGTTGGAGGAGCAGGGGCAGGGGTACGATAACTCCGTAGAGCACATTGGGTTGTTAGCCCATCAGATGGTTGATCAGGACACTGAGCTTCAGGCTAAGTTAGCAGCGTCTGACACTAGATTGGCAAAGGCTGAGCTGAAAGTTCAACAAGTGCAGGAAGAGAAAGACACCACCAAGGTGCATTGGCAGTAGGTGATAGCGGATAGGATAGAGATGGAGACCCAGAGAGATGCAGCGCACGGACAGATGATAGAGTTAGAGGAAGAGGTCCGCGAGAAGAGGGTGAAGATTGATAGGCTCAATTATGTCGATCATTCTTCCTTTGCCAGATTTCAGAGCAGGGTGCATTACTACCCAACTGAGGAGGGTCAGTCCAGGCACACTATCAGCAGGAGCTTAGTGAGGGCCATAGGGGATGCGGAGTATGCTGATGCAGTTCGTCGAGGGATGCACTATCAGTAGTATTAGTTTTTTTATGATGTTGTATTTATATAGATGCAGTAGAACCCAACTTTTGTTTTGATAGAGGGTTAGTATGTGGACAATCCCAACTCTAAAAAGTTTGTGGGATGTATTTATGGTTAGATCCCATCTTTTGTAGCCTTTCAGGGATATAAACATTTATAGCAGTATGCTTATGATGTAAGGTGTTATGCACTATTGTTTTAGTATATGAGTATAAATTCTTATGTATTATTTGATTCGGGTGCTACCTGTTCATTTGTGTCTGATGAACTCGTTAAACGATTAGAATTGCCTAAAGAAAAGCTAGAAAACCTTAGGAATATATAATTTACAAATAAAGAAGTGATTCTTGTAGAGTATATACATAAAAACTGTTGTGTAGAAATCAGGGGTCAGAAGTTGAGTGTGAACTTAATTCTAATACGTCTAGGGGAGTTTGACGTTATACTCAAAATGGATTGGTTGTTTAACCACAGAGCGGTAATTGATTGTCAGAAGAAGTGTATACACCTTATGACACCAAATAAGTCTAAGATCGTATTTTTCGGTAGCAAGTCGTCAAGACAATCTTCTTGTCTGACGATGATGAAGGCCAAGAAGCTGTTGAAGAAGGGATGTGTAGGATATCTGGCACATGTGGTGGATACACAAATGGTGAATCCTGAGATGGAACAAATATCAATAGTTAAGGAGTTCATGGATGTATTTTCAGATGAACTATCAGGTCTCCTGCTAGATAGGGAGATAGAATTCGTGATTGATTTAGTACCGGTGACAACACCGATATCAAAGGAACCATATAAGATGGCTCCGGTAGAGATGAGGGAGTTGATGGTTAAGTTATAAGAATTATTGGATAGGAAGTACATTTAGCCGAGTGTTTCACTATGGGGAGCATCAATGCTGTTTGTAAAGAAAAAGGATGGATCGATGAGACTTTGTATGGACTATAGAGAGTTAAACAAAGTAACGATTAAGAATAAGTACCCGTTGTCAAGAATTGACGATCTATTTGATCAACTAAAAGGGGCAAAATACTTTTTAAAGATTGATTTAAGGACAAGTTATCATTAGTTAAAAGTTAGGAAGGAGGACGTACCTAAGACGACATTCAGAACTCGTTATGGCCATTATGAGTTTCTGGTGATGTCGTTTGGACTAACGAATGTGCCAGCCGCATTTATGGACATGATGAACAGAATATTCAAGCAGTACTTGGATAAATTTGTAGTTGTGTTTATTGACGATATTTTGGTTTACTTCAAATCAAAAGAGGAGCATGCAAAACATATAAGATTGGTGCTGGAGATATTAAGGAAGGAGCAGTTGTATGCCAAATTCTCAAAGTGTGAATTCTGATTGGAGTGAGTTCAATTTCTAGATCACGTTATTGACAAGGAGGGAGTTTCAATGGATTCTGTAAAGGTGGAAGCGGTGAGAAATTAGGAACAACCAATGACGCCGATAGAGATTAGGAGTTTCTTAGGGTTTGGGGGTTATTATCTGAGATTTATCAAAGATTTTTCAAAGATAGCAACGCCGTTGACAAATTTGACAAGGAAGACGGTAAAATATGTATGGACGAAAAAGTACGATGAGAGTTTTCAAGAGTTAAAGAAAAAACTTAGTGAAACACATGTGTTGACTTTACCGGACAATACATGAGGTTTTTACTGTCTATAGTGATGCATCGCAAAAGGCACTAGGTTGTGTGCTTATGCATAACAACAAGGTCATTATGTATGCATCAAGGCAATTAAATGATTATGAGAAGGGATACCCTATCCACGACTTAGAATCGGCAGCAGTAGTGTTTGCCCTTAAGATATTGAGGCATTATTTATATGGGAAAAAGTGTGAGATATTCACAGATCATAAAAGTCTGAAGTATATCTTTACACAAAAGGAGTTGAACGTAAGGCAAATGAGATGGTTGGAATTGATCAAGGACTACGATTGTGAAATTCTATACCATCCCGGCAAAGCCAATGTTGTAGTAGATGCACTAAGTAGAAAGAATAGAGAAAAGTTATTTGTACTGACAGAACATGAAGAATTGGTAAAAAAGATGTCTCGAATGGAGTTGGAGGTGAAAAATCCAAAGGAGACAATAGGAATGGAAGCAAGCCTAACTTTGTTGGATAAAGTGAAAGAGGCTCAAGACAAAGATAAAAAATGTGACAGAATAAGGAAGAGAATGATTGATGGAAAGGAGGTCAGGTTTAAAGTGGATAGCAAATGATTGCTAAGGTTTGAAAATCGTGTTTGGGTACCGTTAGTGCTTGAACTACGAGAGGAGATTTTGCAAGAGGCTTATCGTACGAGATACTTAATACATCCGGGTAGTACAAAGATGTATCAAGATCTTCGTCAGCATTTTTGGTGGCCAAATATGAAAAGGTAGGTTGCAGAATGTGTCAACCGATGCCTAACTTGTAAGAGGGTAAAGGCAGAACATTAGAGACCAAGTGGATTGTTACAGCCGTTAGAAATTTTTGAATGAAAATGGGAACATATCACGATGGATTTTGTAATAGGACTTCCAGCAACACAGAAGGGATACGACGCTATATGGGTGATTATAGATTAACTAACAAAGTCAGTGCACTTTTTGCCAATCAAGATTAAGTTCAATTTAGATCAGTTAGCCAAACTATACATAAAAGAGATAGTTTCAAGACATGGAGTGTCGGTATCAATTGTGTCAGACAGAGATCCGCGCTTCACATCAAAATTTTGGAGGAGTCTTCAGGAAAAAATGGGGACACAATTAAGAATGAGTACAACGTATCATCTGCAGACTGATGGATAAAGCGAGAGAACAATTCAGACATTTGAAGATATGCTCAGAGCCTGTGTGATGGATTTTAAGGGCAGTTTGGAGGACCATCTACCGTTAGTTGAATTTGCATATAATAATAGTTATCATGCAAGCATAAGCATGTCTCCTTATGAAGCCTTGTATGGGAGGAAATGTAGAACACCTCTATATTGGGATGAGGTAGGAGAACATCGACTATTGGGGCCGAAATTGGTACAACAGACTGTAGAAATTATCAGAGTAATAAGAGCTCAATTAGTAGCAGCTCAAGATCGCTAGAAGAAATATGCAGATTTACATCGACAAAAGCGAGATTTTGAAGTAGGGAGTTTTGTGTTCATGAAAGTATCTCCTTGGAAAGGGAAGATCAGATTTGGGAAGAAGGGAAAACTGAGTTCGAGGTTCATAGGACCGTTCGAAAGATTGAAGAGAGTGGGTGAAGTAACATACGAGGTAGCTCTACCTCTTGAACTGGAGCATATCCACAATGTGTTTCACGTGTAGGTGTTGCGACCCTATAAGCCTGATTACAAGTACGTTATATCTTGTGAGCCAATATAAGTTGAGAAAGACTTATCATAAAAAGAGATTCTTGTCCAGATATTACATAGGAAAAAACAGAAATTACGAAATAAGGTTATACATTCTGTCAAAGTCTTTTGGAGGAACCACAATGCTGAGTAAGTTACGTGGGAACTTGAAGAAAATATGAGGACTAACTATCCGAACATTTTTGAGTAGTTTTAAATTTATAATTCCGGGGACGGAATTCTTATAAGGGAGGGGGGAGAATGTAATGACTATGATTTCTATATGTCATTGTAATTATAATTATTAAATAATTATCAATGAATTAAAATTTTAGTATTAATTAATTGTGCATTAAATAAATTGAATTAATATACTTATGTATGTGTATATTTATCTAATAATGAAGCAAGGTGGTAGAATTAATTAAAACAAGTCTAATTGGATTATATTATAAGTCCCAATGAGGTATTAAACTAGGTCAAATAAATTTACCTAATAGTCCATGTAATTAATTTAAACCTTGATCCATATAATAATTAAACTAACACAATGCTTGTTTTAATTAAATGTAACATATGTTATTTAATGCTAACCCAATAAAATAATTAAATTGAGCCCAACCAAATTAAATGGATGAGCCAAATATATTTAATTCCTAAGTCCAATGTGGAACCCAATAAGAAGTCAAAATTAGTCAATATATATATATATATATATATATAGGAAAATTTTCAAAAGCGAACTTTAAAAAACGAACTAAAGACGAACCGTCGTCTTTGGTATCTATGGCGACGGTTCGACCCGTCGTCATAGAGTGCATGGCTATGGCGACGGGTCGAACTGTCGCCATAGATATCAAAGACGACGGTTCGTTTTTGGTTCGCTTTTTAAGGTTCGTTGGAGAAGGGGACTATATATATATATATATATATATATATATATATATATATGTGTGTGTGTGTGTGTGTGTGTGTGTGTGTGTGTGCGTGTGTGTGTGTGTGTAATGAAACAATAAAAATAATTCAAAAATGGCCAAGAAAAGGCCATTTGGCCGGCAATGAGGGGGCCCACTTTGGGTGGCTTGTTTGCTTCTTGTTGGTTCATTCACACACTAAGTTTTTGTGGTTAAACTACCCTAGTCAACCACCTAGTCATTCTCCATGTCAATCTATCAAATATTAATCCCAATTAGCTTTAATTTAACCAATGTTAGTTAATTTAGGGAATGTTGATACTGATTAAGGAAACTTTATAAATAGAATGCTCCACATAATGGTTATGTTTGCTTGACGATTGCTAGAACACTAAGAGAGAAAAGAGAGAGAAAAGAGAGAGCTCTATAGAGAAAAAGAGAGAAAACACTTGTGAGTTGAGAGTTCATCGAGAAAATTTCTAAAGGATAGTCAAGGTGGAGTCTCTAACAAAGTTTCTAGCCAAGAGAAAAAGAGCATCTAAGAGCATAAGGTTCAAAAGTGCTCTAACTCTTCCTAATTTCATTTTTATAGTTTATATATGTTTTAAATGGTTAAAATATATTTTTAATCGATCAAAAGTTATTTTGATGAAGAAGAAGTCTGAAACTATGATATATTAGTAGATTCATTGTTTGATATATTTAATACATGTATTTGTATGTGTGGTATACATAGTACTAGAAGAAAAATCTATATTGTGATTAACCGGTAAAACCCTATATATCTATGGATTATTTAATGATGTAGTTTGAAATGTACAAGTTGGAAAATTGATTTCTATGGCTAGAAAGTTACATATCTGAGTTATAAAGAAAACCCAACTTGAATCTTTCAAAAATATGAAAAAAAATAAAGAAGTTATAGCTTTTACCGCAAAACATGGAGTTTTGAAACCTTAGATGATTCGATCTTAATTTTCATGTCAAATTTTTCAAAAGTGTGATAGAACCATGAAATATTGTAAAACATGAAGTTAGGAAGACGACAACACTGAGTTGGTATCGTTTGAATGTGTAAATTTTATTTTATTCAAGTTTGAACCAATAGAATCAATGATTTTTGAAGTTAGTTTTTATTTTGTCCTTGTAAGCGATTTTGCGGCTACTTGTAGAGGGGGAAATTTTAATGATAATGGACTCAATAATCACCCCAAAATATTTTAAAATGAGGAAGTTAGGGCTATCGGAGTGACTGGGGGTCGTGCAGTCCCAAAAAGTTGGTTTTCTAAAAATTGGCCTAGCGCCTACCCAACACTTAGGCGTTTGAACCTGCTATTTCTGGGATCATATTTGGTCCGGGTCAGGTCGGGTCGGGTCATTTCGGGTCGAGTTAACTATTGGTTTTGTTTGAAATGTATTAAAATATTATTAAGTGGTGAATAATATTAATATGTAATTAAAAGGTTGTTAAATGATTAATAATATTAGTAAATGATTAAAATATTATTACATGGTTAATAATATTAATAAATGATTAAAATATTATTAAATGATTAATAATATTAGTAAGAGATTAAAATATTATTAAATGGGTAATAATATTAATAAGTCAATAAAATATTATTAAATAAGTAATAATATTAGCAAATAAATAAAATATTATTAAATGATTAATAATATTAGATAATGAATAAAATATTTTTAAATGATTAATAATATTAGAATATGAATAAAATATTATTAAATGATTAATAATATTATAAGGTAAATAAAGTATTATTAAATGATTAATAATATTGGAAGGTAAATAAAATATTATTAAATGATTAATAATATTAGAAGATTAATAAAATATTATTAAATAATTTATAATATTATAAGACTAATTAGATAGTATTAGATTATTAATAATATTAAATAAGAGTTTGAACTATATTAAATAATTAATATAGGTTTTATGTAACTAAAATATTATCAAGTGATGGTAATATTTTCTAAATGTTGATATACCTTTAACTATATAATTATTTGGTTAAGTGTTAGAGGTGTAAGATGTATAGAGGTTATCATATGAATGTATATATGATATTAATTTAAAGATCAACTTGATTAATTGTTAGGTCTATTCAGAGAGAATGAAATTGAATTGGTTAGCGATAATCTACACACGAGGCAAGTTCCTTAACCTTACTCAAATTTTATATTGAGCAAGTTCTTTAACTTTATTCAATTATTACCGAGCAAGTTTCTACACTTGTATGTATTTGCCTGAGCTTTAAGTGGTTTAATTATTTAAAGTTATTCCACATCGATATTATTATTGTATTCGCACTTGGTGCATTTAGAAGCTTTATAGTTCATTAATTCAAGAACTGTTTAAGAATGTCTAAGCTTATTGTTTCGGCTAGACAATGCATGTTTAAATTTAGCAAATTGAATATTTTAAAAGCTTATCCAAACCATTTGTTGGTGCGGATTCTTATAGTAAAACTGAGAACGAACAATGCTATGTAAGGGGAATTATATTCGGGAAACCGAATTTGCTCAAGATATCTAAATGTTACGCATATACATAGGGTACAAGAGGTTGATCCCTTCACATACCAAATTATCAAGGTTTCAAATCTACATCTAATTTACCTTAATCAGTAGTTCATGGTACTTTGAGGCTACTTAGCAGTAAAGATTCAATCATTTCTTTTACATTGAAATTTAATTCTTGATCTTTCACAATTATTATCTATTGTTGAAAATCCTTGATGTTATTTCTCATTCAATCATGATATATCTTGTATTATTTTTTGTTAAACTTTCTGAGCAAAGCTAGTTGCTCACCCTTGCAATATCATGACTTATTTTTCTGCTACGCCCGAATGCTCTAAAAAGGACAAAGGCAAGGGAAAAGCAAAAACTTAGATTAACTTAATTCATGCTAAATTAATTGTTTAATATGTAGTTACTTTTGTAAATCTTTTGTAATCCCTTAAGATATGTATTATTTATGTTAAGATTAGTAGACCTTGGGAATGTAGCCTTTTTATAAGGAACCTTTATAAATTATGCCGCGAAGTTTAAATGATAATTATGCATTTAGTTGTTATTAAGTATTGAATTATGAGAACCGAACCCGAGGTTATGGAACCCGGATTTGGGGTCGTCACATCTTTTGCCTTTCATGTGTTGTAGTAAGCCTTAATCTTATTACTTTGACAATCTTAGTAGTCTATTGCACTATCTCTGGTCCCAATAGCTTACGCTCTCCTACCTCGTCCCAACAAAGAGGTGTTCTGCACTTTCTCCCATACAATGCCTCATAAGACGGCATACCAATACTCGCATGATAACTCTTATTATATGCGAATTCAACCAACGGTAAATGGTCGTCCCAATTACCTTTGAAATCCATTACGCATGCCCTGAGCATATCTTCTAATGTCTGGATTATTCGTTCACTCTGACCATCATCTGTTTGAGGATGGTATGTTGTACTCAACCTCAATTATGTGCCCATACGTTCCTGAAAATTCTTCCAAAAATTAGATGTGAATCGCGAATTTCGATCTAAAACAATCGATACTGGAACTCCATGTCTAGACACAATTTCCTTTGCATAAAGTTTTGCTAATTAATCCAAATTGAACTTGATTTTGATAGGCAAGAAGTGTATAGAATTCGTTAGTCGATCCACTATCACCCATATCGCGTTATAACCTTTCTGCATAGTTAGACGTCCCACTACAAAATCCATTATAATGTGCTCCCACTTCCATTCCAGAATCTCTAGCGGTTGTAGTAGTCCACTAGGCCTTTGATGTTCTGCCTTAACTCTTTGACAAGTCAAGCATTTACTAACATTTTATGCCATGTCTTTCTTCATATTGGGCCACCAAAAGTGCTGACAAAGATCTTGATACATCTTCGTGCTTCCTGGATGAATTGAATTCCTTGAACTGTGTGCTACCTGTAGAATTTCTTCTTTCACTTCGGATACCATCGACACCCATACTCTTCCTTCAAATATAAGTAATTCACTTTCATCTATTTTGAATCTTGTCTCCTGCCCATCGGATATGCGTTTTCTAATTTGACCACATTCTTGATCTTGAATTTGAGCTTCCTTTACCTTATCCAATAACCTTGGATGAGCTTCAATAGCATATAACTTTTCTTCTGACTCCATCGGACAAGTTACTTCTAGTTCCATTCTTTCCATTTCTTTGATTAGCTCCTTCTGGGTAGTTATCATTTCCAATCTTTCTCGACCCTTCCTACTTAAGGTGTCGACCACAACATTTCCTCTCCCTGGATGGTATAGAATTTCACAATCATAATCTTTGATTAGTTATAACCATCTCCTCTACCTCATAATCAAATCCTTCTGAGTGAAAATATACTTCAGACTCTTGTGATCTATGTATATTTCACACTTCTCTTCATATAGATAATGTCTCCATATCTTCAGAGCAAAAACCACCACTGCCAATTCTAAATCATGGGTTGGATATCCTTTCTCATAATCTTTTAATTATCTCAACGCATACGCTATGACTTTGTCGTGCTACATTAACACACAACTAAGTCCTTTATGCGAAGTGTCAATGTACACTACGAATCTTCTCGTATCATTAGGCAATGACATCACAGGCGCTTCACTGAACCTCTTCTCGAGTTCTAGAAAACTCTTTTCACATTTATCTAACCAAACAAATTTCACAGCTTTTCTTGTCAAGTTAGTTAGAGGTCCTCATAATTTTGAGAAATCCTTAATGAATCTTCTGTAATATCCAGCTAATCCAAGAAAACTCTGCACCTCCGTTAGTGTTTTTGGTTGTTCCCAATCCTTAATTTAATATAATAATTATAATTCCTAAACTATTTAGGAACTTAGTTATTTATTATGAGAGTATTCTTATTCATTAATTCCTAAGCCATTTAGAAACTAAATAATAATAATAATAGTAATAACAATAATAATAATAAGACTCCTCTTATTAATTTATAATTAGTATTTCTAAAATACTAAATAATAAATATTAAACTATTTAATTTATTCTATCACCGTAGTATAAATTAAATATACTTAATATATTATTACGATTATGCCACTTAATTTCTTAAATAAGTATTTTTCTTTTGTAGTGTTACCCTTTAGGATCTCCATATTAAATCGGTTGTAAAATAAATTAATTAGAACCATTCTAACCTTAATTATTTATTTAAATAAATAATGTTTATTCCATAATAAGAGTAAGCCCCTTTAGCGATCAAAGATTTTTTGGATAATATAGATTTTAACAGTTGATCATAATATAACCTTTTCATAAATAGTTATAGTATAATTCAATCCTTCTACCATACAATGTCACAATCAAATATAATACATGAAATTACTGTTGAGTCTTATTTTTTTTTATCATGTGCATTTCGATTCTCAAATGCACTATTCTAAATAATACAAATTAGAAACTCCTTTCTAATTTCATTCTTCCTTGGTTAAGGACTACTAAGTTTCATCTATCGAATCACATAAGACATTCACTCATTTTACTAGAAGAGGTAGATACTTTATTGAGCATTTACCTATCTCTATGTACAACTTATTATACCCAAACATATCATTTGATATACCCTAAAGATCTTAAGGAATATGTCAAAATATAACTCATCATATACAAGATACTATGATGATCTCAAGTCCAATGATCACTTGTGCTACTATCATATAAGGAACTCCTATTAACGGGCAAGTAAAACTCCATTAGGTGTTCATTTAGTGAGTCACGTTCAGTGAGCTTATTATCTAACAAGCACCTCCATACTTGCTTTAATGACCCACACAAATAATTATGAGATCAATCATCATCTTCATAAGAGCAATCATAGTATGTACTAATCTATCCAGATTCACTAATCCTCTTTTTAACTACCCCACGATTAGGAATAATTTTAGTTTTGAGCCATCTAAAATTTAGATCTCGTTAGCATGATCATCATCATGATTCGAAAAATATTGCTTAAAAACTATGAGTTTATTATAATTAATTCAACAATTAAATACGGATAAAAAAAATGACTTTGAATAAATGAATTCTTTTATTAATAAGTGAATAAAATTACAAAGTATATGTTATATCATATCAAATGTGTTTGGCTTGTGTGCATACTACTTTCATATATGACATCAAATGTGATGTCTACTACTGTACTTTCTCTTTGCCCTTGTCTGTATTCGTTCCTCCAAGCTTTTCGTCTTTAGCTGGAATGTTAAGTTTACACAAGAATGATCAAAAACTTTGCCCAGCAAGTATAATAATTTAAAACAAAGCATTTTGTAAAGGGATTTAAATCTTTTATAAAAACATTCAACAGTTGTGTTGACTTGGTCACATTCCGTTCTTTGGTTTTGATGATGACTTTATCTTTATGTACTAAAACCCTTGAAATTGTATATTAGATATATGCAGCAGGTTCAAATGTGCAATGCAGCTAACCGATTAGCAAAGCTGGATCAAGAACATGAATGTGTATCAATACAGCAAGCTGGAGAACTAAAATGGATTAGGAATGACAAAGTACTGTCATGCAGCAAGTTGAATTGCAAGCTGGATTTATTCTACAGAATTTTAAGAAGCTACTGGATAGAATATCTTGAAGATCTCATTGGGCCTCTAGGATTCCATGTAAGATCTTAGCATTGAGTTATATTTCAATCAAAGCTCTAGGATTGCATTGCATGGACATATTCATGAGTGTAATTAATTAATACTTATGAAAATAATTAATTAAGCTTTCAAAATTAACTTGGTTTAAAAAGAAAATAATATCTTATTTTGTAAAGCTAATTATTAATTCTTTTCACATAATTAAATGAGCTAATTTATATTAGTTAAGATTTTCATAATAATTGATTGAGCTAATTAACATAGTTATCTTTTAAATCAATTATTTTGGATAAAATGGGATCTATTTATGGAAACAATAATTGTGGGTTGTTCTTTATTAATTTAAGCTTTCCATAATATTTTAATTGTTTGAGCCTTCCATAAATTAGTTAATTGATTGAACAAATCAATTTCTATATTTTCATAATTGATTGGGCTATATAATATATATATCTATCAAATCAATTTTGAAAAGTTGAAAAGCAAATTAATTAGTCATTCCAATAATTAGAAGAGTTAATGTGAAAATAGATTTTAATAGATACTTTCTATATAAAATCTATTACCTTAATTTTTGGAATTGAGATTTCTATTAATTTGACTTTCCATAATTATCTTGATTAATTGAGCAAATTTATTTCTATATCTTCAATTCAATTAATTATATTATTTGGGTAATCATGGAAGTAATTAATTAAATATGGAAACAACTAATTGGATTTTCAAAATTAATGAGGTTCAAAATATTTAGTAATCATGTCTAATTTTGAAAAGTTAAGTTTGTCCATTACCATAATTAATTGATTCCATATTGGTGAACTTTAACTATTGAATAATTAGCTTCTTTTAGCCACCCACCGTGCAAGGAAAGTGAATCATTTAAGTGAATCATTTTTTGTCCATACGTGCATGTATCATGGAGTTAATATGGTGATTGATTTACTATAATAATAATATAACCATTTCCATGCATGGATAATTGTTTGGGCTAAATAGATATGGGACTAATTAATTATATAATCTTTCCATGTGAACCTTTATATTTTAGGAAAGTAATCATCATATTTCTTTAGTTAGCAAAAATAGTGTGACTGATTAAAAAAAAACTAACGGTAATATGTTTGAGCATCATGTTTCTTTAGTTGGCTAAAAAGGAATGAATAATCTTTACTTTCCAGAATACCTTTTTCAATTGAAGGCTTCAATATATATTCTATCTAGTCAAAGATGTTGGTCAAAGATGGGTTGTTTGTATTGCAAATTAATTGTGTTCACTCATTATGATATTCAGTGAATCAAGCAATCTAATTCCAACGGACAAAAAGTCTTTTAATTGTCAACGGCTATAATCTTTATATGGGTGGATACTTGATATGCTAATTACTTGCATGGCATGATAACTAATTAAGTGGGTCTATCAAAGTGAACTTTTATTCCCAAGAAATCCTCCTATGAGTTTCCAACGGCTATAATTCTATATATTATATATACACCTTTGCCGTGGCTTAGAAAAAGAGAGAAGATACCAAGCAAGATAAAAAGCAATATATTCATTCTAAAATCTTCATTTTCTTCACATATTCTTGGCAAGAAACATTTGTCGTGAAGCATACTACAAGCTGCGTTTTTATTGTAAAATAAACTGCAAACAGCTTTACTATTCGGAGCTTAAATCGGTGATATCTTTACTTTTCATATTGATCATTGCATATAGAATTGAGCTTTGAATTGTGATATAATTATTGCTTTGATCATAGTTTATCTTGTGATTATTTTATATTAATCTCAAAGTCTTTCGGGTATCTAATCCAAGTTGGGTTAGGATCTTTACAATCAAGTTACAGGTGAGCTTAGGAGCTCGGTGAGTAGAGGTACTCAAGGGGTGCACAGGTTTGCACAAAGTGAGCAAAAGTGCTCGGGAGGAAAAGTCCTCAAAGGTTTTGATAACTTGAGTTGTAAGGGGGTTTTGTTTGTAAACCAAGTTGAATAATAAAGGAGTCTCCAATACTAGTTGGTATTGGACGTGGAGTAGGCCACTAGAGTAGATGTTAGGGGCCGAACCACGTAAAAATCTTTTATGTTCGTGTGGTTGATTGTTTGATTTTATTCGTTCATTGCATCTTTCAATTTTGAATTGTAATACACATTTTGAATACTTTAACCTATATATTTTATGAGAAAAATATTCATTTCAACTCAGGCCTTCATTTAATTCAAGCAAAATAATTATCTTATCACATCATTACATTGGCAGTTTAAAACATTTTCGAAATCAGTAACCTGAAATCAGCTTTCAGCAAACTGTTTTACCTGCTGTTTTATTAAATCACAAAAATTGGACATAGTTTTACTCCACACTTATTCAACCCCCCTTCTAAGTGTGTCTACTTATATTTCAAGTTGAACGAAACTGTGAATTAACATGAATATAGTTTTCTCAACATTTTTCAAATGATCTTGAAGTCAAAACATTACTACTGAGGGTCATCAAACCATGAACTCATTCCAGGTTAATATATATCTCAACTATATCATTTAACAGTCATACAACTATAACATCTCTTCATTGTATACCAGGGAATCAACTCTTTGTACCTATGTATTGTGCGCAAACATATAAGTGCATAAGCGTAGGTCAGAATTATATTATCCGAATACATTCCTTTTTAGTTTGTCTCAATTTTCATTATTTGAATCCCCATCAAAATAATTTGGTTTGTTTTAACTTTTACAAAAAGTATGGATTCATTAAACATGATTTAATAATTGTCTAGCCAAAGCAATTGGCTTAGATTCACAAGAATAGTTCATATGTGAAAGGAACTTTACAATGCTACATGAATTCAATCATAGAATAATAATTTATAATCATATGTCAATAATCATCTAACCGAAACAATTAGCTTAGACTTATAACAATGGTTCATAATTGAATAAACTTTTAAATGATAGCTTAAGTTGGAATTCGAACAATGCTTTTCAAAGACGAATAGTATAAATGCATCATGGATTCAACACATGTACAACAATAGTTAGAATACTTGCATAACCTTTTTAAAAAAACGAATTATTAAGAATGCAACATAGTTTAAGAATAACAACCATAAAATGGTTAAAATACTTGTCTCTTTATTGTCACTCTATAACTTATAGTCGCTTACGTTATTGCTTAATCGTATTGTTCACCATATGACCTATGCAATATAAGTTGGTTGTTAATAGCTAAACATATAACACCTTTCTTAATTTCATGCAAAACTTAATGTAATCCTAAATTAGTTTTCAAATATTTATTCATTTAACCAAATTAGTTTCATTATACCAAATACAGGTTACACTATACATTTTAGTACATTCCAAGTTGGATTACAACTTTTTCATCAAGACCCTAATTATTAAAATAACAAAATAATTATTTTTCAAAATTTTGGGACTAGTGAACCCCGCGCTAGAAATGTACTATGACTAGCGCGTCCGCGCTAGTTGTCCAGGGAATTTAGTAACACTGACCAGGTGTGCCCCATGCCCAAATTAACATAGGAGCAGTGCGCCCCACGCCACTGTTCCAAATTTTTTTTCCAACTTTATTCTTCAACAGGATACTTCACACTTGAATAACTTTCACTTTAAAAGTTTAAATGACATGATACTTGATCAAACATCTAGACCACACCACAAATTACAAATTACATTCAAGTTTGGTTTTTAAAAACATCTTTATGATATTAAACGAAAAGCTCAAAAATCTGCATTAAGCATAATTTTTTTTTTTTATAATGTGGAGTTTTTCAACCTCAATCGGACTAATCTCTCCAGCCCGGACAAGCCCTTCTAAGATTCATGACCCCATTAGCATTTCTACCTTAACAATTGTTGCAAGTGGAATTCTATCCTAAGATGTTCGTGTAATATCCCAGATATTTACAAGAATTGTAAATGAGATTTTTAAATACTAATTAAAGGTTATAGTTTAAAACCTAGAATTTGAGAAGTAAGATGTGTAAAAAATAGATAAACATTTTTTTTAAATGATTTACTTGTTAGAAATTAAATGTGAGGATATTGTAATGATGCATATAGAGAATTTATTAAGAAAATAAATTCAATTGAGAAGTGAAGGCGGTTATATTAAATTATATATACCTAAAGTGTGTTTGTTAGACAAATAAGAAGATGAGTAAATTAATACTCAATTAAAACTAATAAATTAATTAGTTTAAATATGATGTAAGAAGGAAAGTCATGAAATATAATTAATTAGGTTAATTATATTAGTTATAAGTTAAAGTTATAGAAATGCTAGAATGATTACCTAGGATGGCAATAATGAGAAGTAATTAATTAAGTAATTAACTTAATTATAGAATTGTTGTATAGAGTCCAATAATGGATTAAGATAGGCAAATATTTTAAATTGTTGTAAGTCTTGTTGATAATTATAAAGAGGTAATTAATATAAGTCCAATTAAATTATGTTGGCAAGTAGTGTGGTAGTCCAATTAAATTAATTATCAAACCCAAGTTATAAATGATATGTGAATTGTGTTGGGTAGGCCAAGTAATTAAATAAAAGAGCCTAATGCAAAGTAAGTTATGTAGCCTAAATACTTAAAAGTCCAATGTTGGTCAAAGTGTTGGGAAATATTTTTAAACGTAGAGAATTAACTAATGTAGGGTTAATTAAACAACCCTAGTTGGTAGATAAGAGAAAGCATTAACCAACCATTGGTTAAATGGCAGGTGAGTGAATTTGATGATGAGAATTAACTATGGATGAGTTAATTGAGTAGCCCTAGGTAGTAAATAAATTAAAGATTTAACTATACATGGGTTAGTTGTAGGAAGAATATTATAGATACAATTATGTATGTATATAATTCACCAAGGTAGAATTGGTAGGTAACCTTGGGTTGGATGTTGTAGAGAATTAACCATACCTTGGTTAATTGAGGAAATGATAAAAAAAGGTATATCTATTTATATGATGAGTTTAGACCATAATTGGGTGTGTGGACCAACCTAGGTCATTTTAATGTAGAAAGTTAACCACATTGTGGTTAGTTGTTGTGATATATATAAATATGTATATATAAATAAGATGAGCCTTTGTAACGACCCCGAAATTCGACCCACTTTACTCTTTTAATCTTGTATTTATTATACATTATTTCCTTAACGTCCAAATTTCAGTTCGTTAATATATCTTTAACCACCTTATTTGATCCATTATCTGATATTTAAAAATCAACAATTACCAAAATTTTGGTATAAAATTTTCTTTTTCTTAATCATTGCATTAACATATTTGATTATGTAAAATCCTTACATTTAGATTCTAGTCCCTGGATCATAACCTTAACTTTTTCTTTCTCTTACCAGTATCATATTTCCCAACATTTCAAATTTAAGGTTGATTAATAAATCCATAATTATTCCTTTATTTCATAATTCATAATTAACCATTTAATAATCTCCATCATAATATCTATCTTGAAATATCACAGTCCATAATTTAACTTGATTTATCCTGTCTGGATTCAACATATATGTACATACAAAATAGCACTATAAACTTAACAATAGTATTCACATTATGTTATTGAAATATAACAATAACGTTCACAACCTTCTGTGATTATCCGTCTTTATATCATCTGATATTTTTGAAATTCATTTCTTTCCTGCAAAAATGTTTATTAAACAAGTAATGAGCACAACGGCTCAGCAAGTTCAACAGTTATACTTCACGTAGCACATACCTTATCATGCTTGGTGTGTGTCATACATCATGTGTTTGTGCTTCTACTATAGCAATATATTTCATATATATTTATATCGTCGCACAGAATACACATTGTGGTCATATTAATCACGTATCACATAACACGTAATTTGTATGCAGTTAAAACAAGAATTACTTATCATAACATTCCAACATTTAACATAAAAGGGACTGAAGAACTTGCCTGGCGTCCAGGTATTTAAATTGATATCTCAAACTCTTAACTCGATCAACCTATGATCATAAAATAATCAAATAATAATTATTCATCCTCTTATGATATTAATTTAATTAATTAATATCATCTCTAGGCCAATTATTAATTTATATGGTTAATTATATTAACCTCGTTCCTTAAAATATTCATTTAACTTAATATCCATTATCTCTAATACGGACAATCCGGCTCATCAGATAAAATTTAACATATTTGGTTGTCCGAATTTTCATTTAATCATTTTCTAACCTTTAAACTCATTAGATTAATATTTAAAATATTTAAATATTAATCCCCAATATTTAATATTTTTACAAAAATATTAAATTTAATGCCCAAACATCATTTCTATATTTTTAGTATTTTTCTATGATTTTTTAAACAATTTTTAAACATTTATTCAATTAAAATCTGATTCTGGGGGCATTTTAGTCATTTCCGCGGTCAAAGGGACATAATTGGCATTTCCCGGAAAGGCTGGGGGCTTATCCGTAATTTCAGTAAGGTTAGGGACAAATCCGGAATTTTCTGGAAAGTCCAGGGGCATATCCGGAAATTCCCGTGGCTAAAGGACACGCTAGTCCTTTCCAGAAAAGTTTGGGGGTAAAACGGTCATTTTGCCGAGTGATCGACCGTCGCGCAATGCGCGGCCTCTCCCCCCCTTGCCAGCCAAACGACGTCGTTTGGGCTGGCGTCAGCGCATAACTCAGCCGCGCATTGCGCGGCTTCCCTTCCACCCCTCAAAACGACGCCGTTTCTTCCGGGCCGGAAGAAAAACTGACCGCGCCATGCGCGGTCGGCCCTTAACAGTTCCCTCATTTTCCTGCCGTTAACAGTGTATCAACTTCCAATAATTTCACCATTTTATCTCCAAAAATTCCCAATAAACTACTCCAAAAATCACATAATTCATACATATACCTCTATAAATTATTTAGAATAATTATTCTAATTATTTTCTAATTTTCTACACAATTTATTTTACCACAAAAATACATAAATAATTCAAATAAAAAATATTTATACCTTCATTGGCTTTCTCTACACCCATGTTGGCACCCATCTTTTCTCTTATTCTCGGTGGTCATGGCTGCTACGGTGGTGGAGAGTGGCGGTGATGGTGGTTCGGATGGTGGAAGAAATAGAGGAGAGTTGGTCATTTTTATTTTTTTTTCTTGCTTTCTATTTCTTTCTCCCTTTTCCTTTTCTTGTTCTTTATATATATATAACAATTATATGAGTAACTTTTTAATCCCTCTCACAAGTCCACCGCCTAAGCAAATTATCTCGAACGTTCCACCCTCGGATAAATTCCAAATTTTGCATGCAATTTATTTAATTAAATACATTACGTAATTATTACGTGTAATAAATATTTTATATAATATATATAAAATATTTATTTTAATTCACTAAAAATCATAACATGATTTATGAGTAATATTAATACCTTTTTCGGTATTATATTTGACAAATTTTGTACACGCATAACGACATGCATGTAATTATATGAGGTAATTTATACCTCCAAAAATCAAAAAATAATTCATAGGACATATAAAAATTATTTTTCATAATTTTTCACTCCATTATTTGGACAACATGTTACATTAACATGTTCACGTTTCCGAAATATTATTCTTCGTAAAAGTCATAATAATTCCATTATACATAAACATAATTTTTAATAACTTAAAACATTCCTTTTTCTAATTTATTATTCAATTTCTTTAATATTCATATTAATTTCTTTTTATATATAAATTATATAATTTAATATTATATAATTTATATAATTACATTCTCCTTTTAAATAATTTCTTAATTTCCTCCAACTTTATTCCATTTAATCACCTTATATAAATTACATAATTATTCTTATATAATTTATATAATTATTATTTTCTTCATACCTTATTTTAATTTCCTTAGATAAATTATATAATTATTATTATATAATTTATATAATTACTTTTCCTTCTCAGTTAATTTCTAAATTTCCACCATAAATCTTAATTAAATTTAAAATCCATAATTACAACTTTATTAACTTCCCCATTCGTTTTTCATTTAAAATTGGATTAATTTAATTATTAATCCCTTAATTTCCATAATTAATAACATTTATAATTATCACTTAAACATATATATTTATATATATACAAATGTATATATATATACATATCTAATTTAATATATTTCACATTACCACGTAACCTCAATTAAATCATAATTTCTGCATTTTCATAATAATTTAATTGTACAATTTATTGTACAATTACCTAAAATTCTTTTATTCTTCATAAATTGTATTTACACAATTTATTTACTTTTCAATTATTTTAAATTCACATAATTCATCACCATCTCTGTACAAATTTAATTTACTAATTAAATCTCATCACATACCTTAATTCACATAAAATAATAATTTCTTTACACAACCTTGAAAATTGTGTCTATTAAATTCTTATTTAATCTTATTAAATAATTCCGAAAATTCGGATCCTCACAGCCTTAACTAAGATTGAGTATTGTGTGACCAAGGTTAAATGTTAGCGAGTTTGGTGATTGAGTGTTATATACTCAATTGGTTACTTGTTTTGCTAGCTTAGAAAATTTTCAAGTAACATGTCACACCATGGTCAATCAAGCTAGTCATTCCAAATGGTCATTCATACAATAGTAAGCTCAATTAAGCCTTAATTTCACCAACATTGGTGAATTAGGAAAGTTAATGAGGTATTAGTGGAGGGCTATAAATAAGACATCTCACACTTGTGCCAAGTTTGTTAGTTCATTTGCTAGAGAATTCTAGAGAGAAAAGAGAGAGTTCTTTGAGAGAAGAGCAAGTAAACTCTTGTGAGTTGAAGATCTACCAAAGAAATAAGCTAGAGTTGAAGATCTACCAAAGAAATAAGCTAGAGAATAGTCAAGGAGAAGTCTTTAGCATCTTCATGTCCAAGAGAAGAAGAACATCCATGTCCAAGAGGTTAAAGAGTGTTCTAAACCTTCGTTAGTTCATTTTTATAGTTTATGTGACGCCCCTAAATTCGGGTCTCAAATACCCAAATCCGGTTATCACGATCCAATACAAACATCCACCTCTAAACAACATACAATAACTAAATGCGGAATAATAAACATACGTTGTTCATTCAAAAGGTGTTACTAGTCCCCAGATACGATAACCTTACACAAAAGCACACAAATACCCTTAATAAAGTACTTAGGGTTTATATTACATAACAAGTAATTTAGTTAACTAAAAGGCTGCATTCTGAAGTCTATCACTTCATCTTTCCCTTACCCTTTTTCTTTCTAGAAGTCTCGGGTTGCACTGTAATAAGGTCTCATGATATAGCAAGGGTGAACAACTAGTTTGCTCAACAAGTTTAAATAACAACAAAAAATAATATATCATGAATGAAAGGGAATAGCTGAACAATTCAACAATATGAATAACATAAGCAGGAATAATGATTTGCTTTTAGATTCAAGATAGTCAAATAGACTATGAACTATAAATATCCACTGGAGTCAATAGCAGGTTGACCCAATGGTTACTACCAGAAATATGTACCCGAGGGGATTAGCCTCAATACAATATGTGTATGCATAACATTTAATTTCTGTGTTTTGTACCTGATATTAGATATAGGGTACTCCCCTATAATAAAGGGGTGTTCATAATAGTCTAAGAATCCACATCTTCAATGATTTGGATAACTTTTAAAATCTTTAGCATAAATGTCTAGTCGAACAATGACTTAGACCTACTTTGAACAATTCTTTAAACAGTAGAACATTAAATAAGGTACAAGTCAAAGACTGTACAAGATCAAGTGTATCAAGTGCGAATAACAATAATATCGATGTGGAATAATTATAAAGTAATTAAACCACTCAAAGCATACTTGGAATTACAGTTAAAGCTTAAATAAATAATTTGCTCAATGAAATGAGTTTAGAAATAATGAATTTGCCTGTCTGCTCAGCTACAATTAATGTATAGCTTTAACTAACTGGCTTTGAAAGACCTAATCATTAATAAAATTGGTCTAATAATTAGTACGGTGTATTTGCACAACTATACGCTCACTAAGGAACTTATTTACCACATATAAGTACTAACACATAATTTACATCAGTCAAAATAATATTATTAACCTTATAGACCCTCAATCAAATTAAGTTAATAATTTAAAAAATATTTTTCTTAAGTGTTGGACACTTATTAAACCCTTAAACAACTTATTACAATTGTTTAATTAAAGCATAATTAAATTCCAATTATTTTATTAACTCAATCTCTATTTAATTACTATTTAATCTTGACTAAATAAAAATTAGTTAATTAACTTTAGTTATTATTTAAAATATATAATAACTAACTGTACTTACTTATTATTTAATAATAATTAAATAATAAATAATTATTGATTTAATTTTAACCTTCCTTAATTTAATATTAATCAACTAATAATTAACTAAGTATTTAACCTCACTTATTATTTAATTGAAGAAAATTAAATAACAGTTTACTAATTTTATCCTCTTTAATTATTATTTAATGTCAAATAAATAATAATTAATTATTTAATTAATTTTAATTATTATCTAAGGTTAAATAATAATCAATTTATTTATCCTTATTTATTATTTAAATAAAAAAATAAATTATTAATCTAATAACTTAATTTTCATTAATCATTATTTAATTAAATAATAATTAATTACTTAATTCTCCTTATTTATTATTTAATAATATTTAAATAAGAAATAAATAATTTATGAATTTTTATCTCTCTTTAATTATTATTTAATAGAAATTAAATAATAATTTCTAATTTATCACCTTTATTTATTATTAACATTTTAAATAATAATAAATAATTAATGAAATCTTTATTTATTTAACTTAACCATAAATTTAGCTAACTAGATTAATATTTAAAATATTTAAATATTAAACTTAATGAAAAATATCATCCCAAATATCATTTTTTGTATTATTATTATTTTTGTTATAATTTTAAATTAATTTTTAAACATTTAAATTACTTAAAAATATGCAGATTGGCAATTCTGTAATTAAACCAAAAACTGATCCGAGGGCAAATTAGTAATCACGCAGAAAAATGAACGGAGGGGTAGTATGGTAATTTCGTCGAAAATTTTCCTACCGCGCATTGCGCGCGTAATAAAAGAAACTGTCCAAAACGTTGCCGTTTTTTCTTTAGCAGAATGTGAACAGTGCTCGAAAATACACCACTTAATAAAAATTATACCTTCAAGTAAGCTTTAACTACCCAATAAAAATTCAAAAAAATTACCAATTACTTAATATCAATTTATAACATGAAAATTTAATTTTTCATGATTTAATTCCATTTTTTTCCATAAAAATTATTATACCAAATAAACTACTATAAATCATAATTTTTTGTATATAACTCCATTTTGAGTGATTCAAACTTTGTTTTTCTCATGATTTAATGTTCTATAATATTAGAACATTAAATCTAAATATTATAAAAAGAATTTTTAGTCATTATTTTGAGACTTGTTTACACACTACCAAACACATGTTTTTAGCATACAAAATATACCAAAATACAAACCAAGCATGACATAAATATTACTAATACACTTTACTAACTATATTAACATATTTATACTAACATGATGGTTTATCTTTCTTTAAAAAAATAAAGCTACATTTAAAATAATCATTACCTTGTTTTAATGGCTATCTTCCTTTTTCTTCCAAAATATGTTGTGAAACTTGAAGACATGAACAATCTAAGCTCTCTCAAAATATTTACTCTCACAAGCTATTTCTCTCAAACTCTCTCTTTTGGAACTTGGAAAAATAATGAAATGCAATGTCCACAAATACAAGTATACTTGTAAAATTTTAGATACAAAAATTATATCTAAAAGTCATCATACACCAAGATGGATACTTACACAAGAAATGGACTAAAGACTAGAGTTGGTGAAAAGAGGCATGGTGTTCATGTACTACAAAAATAAAACAAGCAACCATTTATTAAATAAATGAAAAATAAAAAACAAAAAACATTTTGCTCCCTCTCCTATCATGCACGGCTGATGGACACTTCTTTGTCCCAAAAAAATTGTCCAATGTATTAATTATTTAATAAATAATAAGTTACATAATATATTTTCCAAGTGGGTCAAGTATTGGACTTTGTTTTAATTTCTGTTGGGCTTCATTTTAAATTGTTTGGGCTACTAATTTGCCAAGATTTATTATTCTTCACTTGGGCTACTAATTGATTCATGTTGGGCTAACTTAATAATTTACACAGTAATTATTCAATCCATGATTAAATAAATAATTAGATTGAATAAATAATTAAATACTCTAACTCATTAGTATTAAATTACTAAATGGACTAATATATATTATTATTAATATTTCACATTATTTACATTAATTTAATAATCATATTAATTAATTTATTATATTTAATTAACTTATTATATTCAATTTAATTAAATATTTAATTAATAGGAAACTTATCAATTATTTTGATATTAAAACTTTAGGGTTTGTTCACTAATTTAATTAACATATTAGTGACCCCCCTTTAATTAATTCTACCAATTAATCACATAATCATTTAATCACGTAATTAATTAATCACATAAAAAGATTTAAATAATCTCGTAAAACTAACTCGTCAGAAATTAAATTAATAATTTAATTAATAATGACGTGAAAATTCAAGGACATTATATTCTCCACACCTTATAAAAATTTCATCATCGGAATTATAAAATAAGGTTACTCAAATAAAAACGGGTAATTCGCTTTCATTTCTTCCTCTAGTTCCCACGTAGCTTCTTCGATTGCGTGATTCCTCCAAAGTACTTTGATAGAATGAATTATCTTATTCCTCAGCTTTTGTTCATTCCTATCGAGTATCTGGACAGGAACTTCTTCATATGATAAGTCCTTCCCGACTTGAATTGGTTCATAGGATATAACGTACTTGTAGTCTGGTTTATACGGCCGCAACACCGACACATAAAACACATTGTGAATGTGCTCAAGTTCAGGAGGTAATGCTACCTCATACGCCACATCACCGACTCGCCTCAAGATTTTAAACGGTCCTATGAACCTAGGGCTCAGCTTTCCCTTCTTACCAAAACGGATCTTCCCCTTCCAGGGAGATATCTTCAGAAATACGAAACTACTCACGTCGAAGTCTCGCTTTTGGCGATGTAAATCCGCGTACTTCTTTTGACGATCTTGAGCTGCTACCGGTTGATTTCTTATAAGTTGTACTGTGTCTGCAGTCTGCTGCACCATTTCAGGTCCAAGCAGTCTTCGCTCACCAACCTCGTCCCAACACAACGGTGCTCGACACTTTCTTCCATAGAGCGTTTCGTACGGTGGCATGCCGATACTAGCGTGATAGCTGTTGTTGTAAGCAAACTCCACTAGTGGCAAATGGTAGTCCCAGCTGCCCTTTAAGTCCATCATAACCGCTTGGAGCATATCCTCCAGAGTCTGAATTGTTTGCTCACTCTGGCCGTCAGTTTGAGGATGGTACGTTGTGCTTAACCTCAACTGTGTTCCCATCCTTTCTTGGAGACTTCTCCAGAAATTTGACGTGAAGCATGGATTTCTGTCAGACACAATCGATACCGGCACTCCATGTCGTGACACTATCTCCTTCACATAGAGCTTCGCTAACTGCTCCATATTGTACCGTATTCTAATAGGTAGAAAATGGGATGACTTGGTCAGACGATCCACTATTACTCAGATGGCGTCTAAACATTTATGTTTCGATGGCAAACCTACCACAAAGTCCATCGGGATGTGCTCCCACTTCCACTCTGGAATCTCTAGTGGTTGAAGCAGTCTGCTTGGCCGTTGATGTTCTGCTTTAACCCACTGGCATGTCAGACATCGACTGACGCATTCTGTCACTTCTCTCTTCATATTCGGCCACCAAAAGTATTGTCGTAGATCCTGATACATCATTGTGCTTACGGGATGTACTGAGTACCTCGTACTGTGAGCTTCCTGAAGAATCTCTTCCCACAGTTCCAGATCCAACGGTACCCAAACTCTCCCTCGAACCTTAGCAACCCTGTGCTATCAATCTTGTACTTAAGCTCATCGCCTTCAACAATTCGCTTCTTAATAATATCACAATCTTCATCCTTTTCCTGAGCCTCTTTGATCTTGTCTAATAAGGTCGGGCTTGCTGTTACTGTAAATAACTTCTCGTCTGCCTCCATCGGATATTTGATCTCCAACTCCAAACATTTGAAATCTCTCACCAACTCTTCCAGATTTGTTATCTTCAGCAACTTCTCCCTGCATTTTCTGCTCAAGGCATCCGCTACTACATTGGCCTTGCCCAGATGGTACAGAATCTCACAGTCGTAGTCTTTGATCAATTCTAACCATCGGCGCTGCCTCATATTCAACTCCTTTTGAGTGAAGATGTATTTCAAACTTTTGTGATCTGTATATATCTCACACTTCTCCCCATACAGGTAGTGCCTCCAAATCTGTAGGGCAAAAACTACTGTTGCTAACTCCAGGTCATGAGTCGGGTAACCCTTCTTATAATCCTTTAGCTGACGCGCATACGCAATGAGCTTGTCGTGTTGCATTAGCACACAACCAAGACTCTTGTGTAACGCATCACTGTACACTACGAAACCTCTCGTGTCGTCCGGTAAAGCCAACACTGGTGCCTGACTCAACCTCTTCTTCAACTCCATAAAACTTTCCTCGCACTTTTCCAACCAAACAAACTTCATAGTCTTTCGGGTAAGATTGGTCAACGGTGATGCTATCTCTGAAAAATCCTGAATGAATCTCTAATAATACCCCGTTAACCCTAAGAAACTCCTGATCTTAGTCGGCGTCTTCTGTTGTTCCCAATTGATAATTGCCTCCACCTTCACTGGATCCACCGAAACACCGTCTTTGTCGATAACATGACCTAGAAACTGCACCCTCGGCAACCAAAATTCACACTTCGAAAACTTGGCGTACAGCTTCTCCCTTCTCAAAGCCTCCAATGCGATCCGTAAATGTTCTGCATGTTTTGCCTCCGTCTTCGAATACACCACTATATCATCAATGAATACGACCACGAACTTGTCCAAGTATTTCTTGAACACTATGTTCATCATATCCATGAATTCCGCTGGTGCATTCGTCAGTCCAAATGACATCACTAGAAACTCGAAATGACCATAACGAGTTCTGAATGCCATTTTCGGGATATCCTCCTCCCTCACCTTCAGTTGATGATAACCCGTCCTTAAATCTATCTTCGAAAAGTATTTCACTCCCTTAAGTTGATTAAACATATCATCAATTCTGGGCAGCGGATACCTGTTTTTAATGGTGACATTGTTCAACTTCCGGTAATCAATACAAAGCCTCATCGAACCATCATTCTTCTTTACAAACAGAACCTGCACTCCCCATGGTGACACGCTTAGTCTGATGTAACCTTTATCTAGCAGTTCCTGCAGCTGAACCATCAATTCTTTCATTTCCACCGGTGCCATACGATACGGTGCCTTTGATATTGGTGCGGTCCCCGGTACCAAATCAATGACAAACTCCACTTCTCTGTCCGGCGGTAACCCCAGAATCTCATTTGGGAAAACATCAGCGAATTCCTGTACAACAGGTATCTGACTTAGTACGTCCTCGGCTCGTCAAGTATCGACCATATGAGCCAAATAACCTACACACCCTTTCCTAAGAAACTTGCGTGCTTGCATCATCGTCAGACAACTTGATTGTCTCGGTGATTTACTACCGTAAAATATAACTTTTGACCTATTCGGAGTCTTTAGATGCACACACTTCTTCTTACAGTCAATAACCGCTCCGTGACTCGATAGCCAATCCATCCCTAGGATTATGTTGAGTTGGTGTTGTATGTTCAAAGTAATTGCTTCTTAACTTATATATTGTTAGTTCTTAGGCATTTTTATTTCAATTTTATGCATTTTTGTGTAATTGTTTCAGGTTTGCGAGGAAAATAGTGTGCAATGACATTTCAGTGGTTTTTGAAGCCAGGTTCACGTAGCTGCGTCACAAGGTGAAGCACCTGTGTCACAGAAGCAGCCCTTTCCAGAATAGTTAGATGCAGCTGCGCGAGATATGAAGCAGCTGCGTGACTTCAACACAGCTGCGTAATTTCTGAAGCAGCTGCGTCAGGGGATTTCAACGCAGCTGCATGATGTTTGATGCAGCTGCGTCAAAGGTGTTCAACGCAGCTACGTGAGGTTCGAAGCAGCTGCATCACGGTCAAACTAGTGTTTTTCCCCACGTTGTTGAGCGGTTGCCAAATCAGTTTTGAGATTGCAGTTAACTTACTGATGAGCGGGAGATTTGAATGGAAAAAGAAAGGCCAGTTAAAAGGTGTAAAATAGAAAGAAAACAGACGGAGAGCAATAGAGAGAAAGACACAGAGAGCGACACGGAGCGAAGAGAAACCTGCAGTTTGACGGAAGAAATTCTAGTCGTGGTGCAGAGAAGGGCAAGAACATATTATTAGTTTATCTCTAAACTCCTTGTACTTTAATTGTTGTCATTTATTATGGCTAGACGTTATTCATATGTATTTTGTCTTATTTTGAAGATGAGCTAATTCTGTTGTTTAGGGTTTGCAATGCAATTATTGTATGATCTGAATTGAGTTATTATTTGTGATTGTTATATACATGTGAGGTTGTCTACCATGTTTGTTTGATTGTTCTAATTACTTGGCCAGTGATTTAACCTAGTATTTCATATAGAATTAGACCCTTCATGGTAGCATGTGACTTCGTTGTTAACGTAAATTGTGATTGAGATAGAAATATACTCAATTGCCACATGTAATTGGTAGAGAACCTGAGCTTATTATCTTTTTAAATTCAGCAATCATAGAAATATAGGTTGTTGGTTTTAAAGTGATGTTCTTCTTCAGTCTATTCCATAATCGGTAGAATTGGGGAACATTTGCTGTATAATAATCGAGAGATATTATTCAGTTAATTGAGAGTTCTTAATTAGCAACCCATTGCGTGTATTCTAACTTAACAGTGATAACTAGGTTCAGTTGATGACATATAATTAAGTTGTAAACCCTAAACGTTGTTAATATAGAGATTTTATTTTGGAGTAATTTAATTGTTGGATTTTAACTTCACAACTTAACAATATTTTCAGTTCACAAAATTCAATTGATGTTAATTCAATTATTAACTAGTAATTCAATGCTTTATTCGCAATTCCTCGTGGGAACGATACCTTGCTAGCTTTAAACTACAATTAGACCACGTGCACTTGCGTGGGGTATTTTCTGAAACGGAAAAAGGCGAACAATTACGTCAAACTCTCCCAGACGAATCGGTATCAAATCTACGTTAAGTCTAAACCCTTGTAATTCAGCACAATAGTTCCTATGAATGTAGTCTACGGGAATGATTTCTTTGTTTGCTACTTCTACGTTCATAGGGTGTTCTAGCTTTTCTTGAGGTAAATCTAATCTCTTAGCAAAATCTTCATAAACAAAAGAGTAGGTAACACCCGAATCAAACAATACATATGCATTAATATCATTGATCGGGATGATACCTGACACCACGTCCTTGGAGTCGACTGCAACCTGCACAGTCATGTTGAAGGTGCGCGCTATGGGTCGGTTAGCCTGCCTGCCTGGCCCTCCAATGTTCAGCCTGTTGTTGTTGTTGTTGTTGTTGTTGTTGTTGTTGTTGCCACTTCCAGTGTCTCCTTTCCTCTTCGGGCATTCCTTGGCATGGTGATCGGTTTCTCCACAAGAAAAACATACTCCTTTCATCTTTTTCGGGCATTGTGGAGCCATGTGCCCCGGCTGTCCGTAGCTAGAGTAAACATTCTTGCCTTCTAAGCATGCGTCCGTGTGGTTCTTACCACAATTGTTGCATCTGCCAATTTTCTTAGCTTTTCCTCCGGATTTGTTGCCTCCGGACGATTGGCTCTCATTCCTCTTCCATTTATTGGAGTTGCTGCCTCCATTACTCCCCGCCTTCTGTCTTTCATGACCCTTTTTCCTTTCCTGGTTGAATTTAGCTAGGGCCTCACTGCCACCCTCTGCAATGATTGCCCTTTCTAATAGCTCTGCAAAGCTCTTGATCTTTAATACTGCCACAGAATGGTACACCCATGGCTTCGGTCCCAGCTCAAACCTCCAAACCTTCCTAGCCTCCGTATCAACTTGATGAATTGCAAACCTTGCCAACTCATTAAACTTGGCCGCTGTTGGGTACTTTCTATAAGAATATATGCGTGCAAGTATACACGGTCAACAAGTAATAAAGTGATAATGTAGAGTGTCGAACCCACAGGGAATTAAATAATAACAATTACCAAACACTAATTTAATATCAAATTAATTTTATTTAAACAACCTCAATTTAATTATAAAATAAACTGATCAAAATTACTAACTAAATTAAACTAATAAAAATGATTAAATCAAATTAAAATAGTTAAGATCACAATTTCCCCCAATGCTTCATTTAAATCTATTTATTCTCTTTTTAATTAATTAACTATATAGAATTGTTAACTAAGATTTCTTAACTATTTACTAACCTTTTTCAAGAATTAATAAAAAGATTTATTCCAATTAAGTTACTATATTTCTATGCAAAATAATTTGAAATAAACTCACTAAGATCCAACTCTCAATAAAGTTACATATGTCACATATGTATCTTCATCCTACACACTATTATGCTACTCTTCCTATAAACAATCAACAAATTCACATGTTATCATATCCAGATCTAATCTTAGAATTCCTTTTATAATTCCTTCAAAGATATCACAATTAATTATTGCACACATAATTATACATGAATGCATAAAATATGATAAACAACTCATAAATAATCATTAATAATTAAAAAGAAAACAAATTAAATTAAACTACACATTGTGTTCAATTGCAATCTCAAATAAAAATTAACTCATAATTAAATAATTAATTAACCATAAATAATTTAACATCTCAAAATTACAAAAATAAAAGAAAAAGAAAAGAAATCAAATCTGTGTTGATATTCGTCTGTCACTCGGATCACAGTTTCCAATCTCCAAGCTCCGCCTTTAATTCTTGAATTCTTCGCGTTAAATATTTGCTCCTTAAACTACTCCTAAATTACTCTAATAATCTGCTATTCTATTATAATCTATTCTAATCTATATTAAAAGTACTGAATATAATAGCTGCATAGTGTATTTATAGGAGTACAATAATAATACTGAGCTAATATGGAAAAGAAATCCAATTTGGAATCAAATTAATACACAATCCCACAAATAATGTCGTTTATGGAATTAGTGTGCTTGCCAAACACTGCCTTCGCCTATTTGACCGGGTCAAAGGACCGCCATGCGCACATTGCGCGCTTCTTCTTTCCTTCCAAAACAAAAAACGACGCTGTTCCATGCTGTGTAACTGTAGTTCCTTGCGCACGCATGGCGCACGGTTCCTTTTTTGGCCCAAACGACGCTACACGCCGCCATTTCGATGCGGTTGCTGCTTAAAGAATTTTGCACATTGCGCGCATATTGTTGCCATTATTACAAAAATGCCACCACGCCCTTATTTATAGTTATGCCATTTGCGAAAATTACAAAATTGCCATTCCACTTTTAATTCCTACAAAATAAAATATAAAATGATTAAAAATAAATAAAAATAATATAAAAACACTAAAAATAATAATAACACATAAAATTAAATAAAATACTTAAATTACTAAAAACACTTAAAAACTCACAAATAATTAAGTCTAAAAATATTAAATAAATAGATATAAAATCTAATTATCAAATACCTCTAAACTTAACTCTTTGCTTGCCCTTAAGCAAAACAAAAATAAAAACAAAGACTCTACTAACTCAACAACTCAAGCAATGAAACAATATGAATTTCAATTTCAGTCTCAAATATTTTTAAATAATAACTCAAAGAAAATTTTAAAATTATGCAAAGTCATATGATTGAACCATGAAATGTTGTAAAACAAAAAGTTAAGAAGACAACAACACTAAGTTGGTGTCATTTGGATGTGTAGAGTTTATTTTATTCAAGTTTGAACCATTAAAACCAATGATTTGTGATTTTAATTTTCACTTTGTTTTTGTGTGCGATTTTTAGTCTAGTTCCGTTCGGAATTTGGATTTGTAATCTAAAGAGAAATTGTAGAAAGGGAAATTCTGATAAGAATGGACTCAAGAATCACCCCAAAATATTTTAAAATGAAGAAATTATGGCTGTCAGAGCGTCGGAGGGTCGAACAGTCAAAAAGTTAACTTTCGGACCGACTGGCCGAGCGCACCTGCGCTCGGTGTGGGCGCAGCTGCGTCCAAACAATCTGCCAAACAGATTATGGGTGTGACGGGTCGGGTTGGGTCGGTCCGGGTCAAGTTTTTTATGAAAATTTAAGTTGAAATAAGTGTAAAATGAATGTGTGTATATATATATATATATAATATTAGTGAATTAATGGTAGCTAAATGTTTAAAATAAAGACTAAAGTTAACATAATTAAAAAGTTAACTATTGGTATTGTTTGAAGATTATTAAAATATTATTAAACGATCAATAATATTAGTATATGATTAAAAAGTTATTAAATGATTAATAGCATTAGTACATGATAAATATATTATTAAATAATTAATAACATTAATAAGTGATTAAAATATTATTAAATGGTTAATAATATTAATGAATGATTAAAATATTATTAAATGGTTAATAATATTAATAAGTGATTAAATGATTAATAATATTTATATGTGATTAAAATATTATTAAATGGTTAATAATATTAATAAGTGATTAAAATATTATTAAATGGTTAATAATATTAATATGTGATTAAAATATTATTAAATGGTTAATAATATTAATAAGTGATTAAAATATTATTAAATGGTTAATAATATTAATAAGTGATTAAAATATTATTAAATGGTTAATAATATTAATATGTGATTAAAATATTATTAAATGGTTAATAATATTAATAAGTGATTAAAATAATATTAAATGTTTAATTATATTAATAAGTGATTAAAATATTATTAAATGGTTAATAATATTATTAATATGTGATTAAAATATTATCAAATGGTGAGTAATATTTGTAAATGATTAAAATATTATTAAATGATAAATAATATTTGTAAGAGATTAAAATATTATTAAATGGTTAATAATATTAATAAATGATTAAAATATTATTAAATGGTTAATAATATTAATATGTGATTAAAATATTATTAAATGGTTAATAATATTAATAAGTGATTAAAATATTATTAAATGGTAAATAATATTTGAACGTAGTTGTATATTACCAAAGGTAGATAATATTTTGAAGTATTTGGTACACTATTAAATCTCCGAATCATTAAGTTATGTAAGAGAAGAAAGTTTAATTGAATTAAACCAATGTAAATAGTCCATTTGTGACTAATTTAGACAACTTATTAAAAGTTGGTTGTAGGAAGAATGTGTAGTGAATGCGCAAGATGGTTAAGTGTACCCGACATGTCCAAACTAGGTTTGGGCTAGGGTTTTTGTCCGGAACTTAATAGTTCGTTGGTCAGTCAACTAAAGAATTAATAATTTGAAGTTAAGGTCTTAAGTTAAGACTAATTAATAATCCTGGTAGCTAATGATTATGTCAATTTGTTATATAAATTGTAGGTTGAGCAAATGACGCAAACAAGCGTAAATGGTAGAAGCGAATCAGGAAAGATTTTTCAGAACTTGCTCCTATGTGCATTAATATGTTATAATGTGATTTAAATTGATAATATGAAGTTATATTGATGATGTTTATAGTAGATGAACAACATGTGGTATGGCTACATGAAAACTATGTACAAGATTGAAGCATGATTTGCTAAGTGTTAGTTGATTATTGTATGTGATGCATAAGAGGAATGAAGTTTGTTTAATACGAAAAGCATGATGTAAGAATAAGATGCAAAGCATGTATATGATGTGAAACATGTAACGTGTTATGTGTAAATGTTAAACTTGCTGAGACGTCGTGCTCACTCTTGCTTAAAACAAACATTTTCAGATAATGCAAGTTATTCGAAGTTTTCAATAAAGACCAAGGAACAGGAAAACATATCACTTTCACTGAAGATCTAAAGGTCTGTTGTAGATATCAGTCCGAATTAGACAGGTAACTGATTATGTAGTATAAGACTTAGTTGGTATGTAATATGAGTGTTAAATACTCAAAATGATTATAATAGAATGTCGTATCATGTATGATATTTAGACATACTAGAAATGTATAAAGATTGCGATTCTGGAATAGAAAGAGATGTTGTAAAATTATAAATAAATAATTATTTAACAATTATAATATTGTTGTAAGTCATGAACAATAAGAAAAAGGTAGTACTCGTGTTGAACTGGATCCGAGGTTCAAGGAACCCGGATTTGGGGTCGTCACAGTTCGGGTCTACGACTTATCCCGGGTATCATTTGAACCACTTAGCCAACTGCTTGGGTTTTAAGCATATTTTTTTGTTTGACCTAGTTTACAAGAAATCTTGTAAAACCACTTTGGCTTTGATTAAAAAATACCCAAATGACTTAAGTTAATGTATAACTTATGTAGACATATGAAATCCCAAAAATGAACACTTAGTTCTTAAGTTTTAACCAATTAGCCTTTATTGAGGCATTTATACAAACAGTTGGCATGCATGTTTAAAATCTTGTGTTCTTCGTGAATTCAAAACAATTAAACACATAATCTCCCACTATTAACCATCCTTATGCTCTAGAATCCTTCATAATTTCCCTTAAACAACCTCGCACAACAATTCACACAATTATCTACTAATTACAAACTAATTATATGAATTTAATAAGAAAATAGTTATACCCGTTTCTTGAAGCTTTAAATGGATGAATTCTTGATGAAATTCATTGATAATATCTAAAATTCCAACTAGAAATTCAATCTCTACTAATTCACTTCTAATTTTGGTTAAATTTGTAGTAGACAATGTTAAGAACTCTTGTTTTGAAAGTTGGTAGCTTAGAGGAAATGAAGATGAACTGAAGTTTTGACTTGGAAAATGATACATATGATACATAGTAAATAAAATATGACTGTTGGAGAATATCCATTAATTGTCTCTCCTTCAACTAAAACAGCTAGATGGCAATTAACCATGCTATTAAGTTTACTCAGCAAAACCCACTAATTCATCAGCATAAATGCATGATACTATACATATATATAGTAATACATATATAATAATTTCAGCATAATTGAGTTACTAGCATGGACATACATATACATTATATATCACATAATGCATATATATATATATATATATATATATTGTAATTGTATTATTACCATTTCATGAAACATACATAACATGGGTTCATGTAATAAAATTATATATGTTATTACATAATTTTCAGCATTTTATATGTATATATAATTATTGGGTAGTTTCTATATGAATATATGCGTGCAAGCGTACACGGTCATCACGTATTATATTAGTAAGTAAAGTATTGTTCCCACAGAGAATTAAATAATAATAATAATTACCAAATACTAATTTTATATCAAATTAATTTTATTTAAACAATCGCAATTAACTTATGAAATAAAATCTAATTAAAATTAACAACAAAATTAAATTAATGAAAGTGATAAAATAGGATTTTAAATATTTAAGATCACAATTTTTCCCAATATTTCATTTAATTCTCTTCGTTCTCTTTTTAATTAATTAATTATATAAAATTGTTAACCAAAAATTCTTTATAGTATTTATACACATCTTCCAATGATATATAAACAAATCTTTCTAAATCTGATCCTAAGGCAACAGAACTAGAAAGTAATACTATAATTAATTAAATCACTATATTCCTATATGAAATATATTAATTAGAATATTAAACTCCTATTCTCTTTATGGCTATAAAAGATACATAGGTGTATTTATATCCTATATACTAATCATATAAACCCTTTCAAATTTTATGAACTTATGCTATCATATTCAAATCTACATCTATACTCCATCTTATAATTTTGTATAAATTAATTCTAATTAATTATTACAGTTAATTAATTACATGAATGCTCAAAATATGATAAATAATTCATATATAATCATCACTAATTAAAAATAAAATAAATTAAATTAAATTACACATTGGGGTTCAATTGTAATATCAATATAAAACTATATCATAATTAAATAATAAGATATCCCCAAATAATTCAACATCTCAAAATTACAAAAATAAAAGAGAAAAGAAAAGAAATTAAATTTGTGTTATGATATCCACCTGTCACTAGGATCACAATCTCTAATTCCCAAGCTTCGCTTTCAATTCTTGAGTTCTTCACGCTAAATATTTGCTTCTAATCTAATAAAATTAATCTACTATATTCTAATATTCTGCTCTAAAACTATGTTAATATGTGTTAATGTATTGAGAACAAGTCTCTAATAGTGTATTTATAAGAGTACAATAATAATCCTAAGTTAATGTGAAATTAAAATCCAATTTGGAATCAAATAATAAGCTAAAATCGTGAATAATCTGTTCTTCAACAATTACGCGTCTGCCAAACAGCCCCTTCGCGTCATTGACCAAGTAAGACTTCTCCTATACACATGGCGCGCTTTGTATTAACCAAACTGATGGTCGCTCGCATCAAAATGACATAGTATTCGACATTCATTTTTCAGCCACCCGCGCATGGCGCGAGCCTCACTCTTTATCAACAGAAACGACGTTGTCTAGTGTTAGCTACTGAACATTCCTTAGCGTGCATGGCGCGTTCGGCCTTGCTTCCTACTATTACGATTTTGCCACCAGCATTGCTGAAATTACACTTTTGCCATTAACTTTAAATTTCTTACAAAATCAAATATAAATTAAATAATAATAATAATAATGCATAATAATAAATAAAACACCTAAATTACTAAAAATACTTAAAAACTCATAAATAACTAAGTTTAAAAATATTCAATAAATAAATATAAAATCTATTTATCAAATTCCCCCAAATTTAAATCTTTGTTTGCCCTCAAGCAAAACAAAAATAAAAACGAAAAATCTATTAATTAAACCAACTATTTTACTTGACTAACGAAACTAACTTGAGCAACAAATCAATATGAATTTTAAAATTGGCCTCAAATATTTTTAAATGATAACTCAATAAATAATTTAAAATTATGCTAAGCCATTTTTAAAATTTTTTTTTATTAATCTTACTCTACTCAAGACCCTTCGTGTGTGTGTGAATCCAAATGTATCAAACTAATTAAAACTCAAATAAATTTATGCTATTAAATGCCTTATAAAAGATATTACACAATAAAAGAATTACAAAGCAAAACTCTATAAATTTACTTTTTCACATCTTTTAGATAATAAATAGGAAAAATATAACTCGAAGATCAAAAAGTTTCAACGCATTAAACACATTAGGATCATTATTTGCATTAACTATATAATTTTCCAAGTATAGAACTAAAATAGGTGGCCATCCGTTTTTTTAGTTTTTATTTTTTTCATTATCTTTCTTTCGTTGGTGAGTGCATGTTATACTCCATCTCTTATAATTTTTTTCCAATACGAGTGCATTTTACGCTCCATCTCATTTTTGCGTGTGTTTATGAGAGAGTGCGTTTTATGCTCCATCTCAACTCTCCACATTTTCTTTCAATTCAATTTAACTTGAGAAATTTAATATTAAATAATCCTAGAAAAATCACTTAAATCATTTCTCCCAAATTATAATCCGCATAATATTTCGCTTTAAGTTATGATCAAATAAGATATAGAATTCATAAATATCTATCATAAGAATTCAACTAAATAAAATTTCTCTAAGCTACAATTACCTCAAGACAAATGGATATGTGCTTACAAATTTAAAGGACCTCAAACAAAATAATAACTAATAATATGCCAAAATTCGGACTAACAAAAATTTATCAATTTTTCAAAAGTTATTAAATAAAAACCAAAATTTTATCATCGACCATAAAATTAATTCCAATTAATTTATTGCCCAAGTGACTCATCCTAAAAACTAAGTTATCCCATTTTCATAAGAAAATACGATTGCACTTAGCATATGCAACAAGCCTTTAAACCATAAGGTTACTCCCCAAGTGAACGAGTTGTGTCTCATGAGGGCTTATATTGAATTTACCCATAAAATTCTAAAATTTAAACAAAAAACCTAAAAAAATAAAATTAATTAATTTCAAAATTTACCCACACCCCCAAACTTAAAACAGACATTGTCCTCAATGTATAAAATAAAGAAATTTAGAAACAAAGAACTCCCCTGAATATGTAGCTTTTTTTTCCTCATATGCTAAATCTGGATTGCATTGAATAAATCTGAAACAAAACAAAAATATTAAAAAAAACAACAACTAACTAATCTAAAACTTACTACTAAAAATAAAATATACTAAAAATAAAAATAAAATAAAAACTAAAACTAAAACTTGAGTTGTCTCTCAATAAACGCTTATTTTATAGTCTCAGCCTGACTACTCAATTTTCTTCAATCATGTTCAATCGCAAAAATTATCATTCCATGCCTCCTTTTTGTCCTTTCTTTGAACTCCATGGCATTATTCCAAAATTATGAACCAACCTCAAACTTGAATTCATCCGAGCTATTTTCTTTAACAAAGTTAACCCAATAATACTCCTCAAAATCCTAAAAATTTTTGCACGAAAGACATAATCGGATTTTTCTTAATACCATTCGAGTTCACCACTTGATCATCCTCATCATTCTCTTCCCCTTCCCCCAAATCTTGCTCCTCTTCTTTTTAACCATCATCTTCATCATCCGAACAAAACCTCTTAAGATTTACTTTTTTAGCCATGTGTAACTCTTTGCCATTTTCTAATGTATTCGCCTCACATTGCTCTTTATCTTCGTCCTTAAGATTTAACTCTGAATTGCTAGGTAAAGTATTGCGAAGGCAATTGTTGACTAGAATGACAAGTTGTTCCATTCGAATCTCATCCTTTTCCCTCTAAATTTCCTAACCTCATATTAATTTTTTAACTCTTTCCTCCAAATTTGATTTTTTCTCTTGCTGTTGTGGTAGAGGTTGTTGATATGAGAATTCGTACGACTGAGGTTGATATGAAAATTCTAACGAGTATGATCGTTCTGGAGCAAAATATTGGACTTGATCATTATTATTTCATGAATGATTTGGATAATCCTGCCAACCCAGATGATAGTAGTTTAGGGTGCAATTATATTGCTGCTGATTGTAGGTATTCTGAACGGTTTGGTTCCCAAGAGCGTCAATTATTCATTCAAGATCCGCAATCCGTACATTCCATTGGTCAGTTAATTCTGCCACACGTGGTTGTGTCATCCTCTCAAAAGACCATTGATAATTAAATGCAGCAATTGTACCTAAAAATAAAAATGAAAAATAAAATAAAATAAAATAATAATAAATACAAGTTTAAATTAAAACTAATTTGACTAAAATTAATATTGGCGAAAATTATTAAATTAATTATCCAGTAACAATGCCAAAAACTTGTTGAGTATTTTTTATATGAATATATATGTGCAAGTATACAGGGTTAATAAGTAATATACTAGTAAGTAAAGTATCGTTCCCACAAAGAATTAAATAATAATAATTACCAAATACTAATTTTATATCAAATTAATTTCATTTAAACAATCGCAATTAACTTATGAAATAAAATCTAATTAAAATTAACAACTAATTTAAACTAATGAAAAAGATTAAATCAGATTATAAGTATTTAAGATCACAATTTCCCTCAATGTTTTATTTATATCTCTTCACTCTCTTTTTAATTAATTAATTATATAAAATTATTAGTTAAGAATTCTTTATAGTATTTATACACATCTTCCAATTACATATAAACAAATTCTTCTAAATCTGACCCTAAGGCAACAGAACTGGAAAGGAACACTCTAATTAATTAAATCACTATATTCCTATTTGAAATATGTTAATTAAAATATTAAGCTCAGATTCTCTTTATGACTGTAAAAGATACATAGGTATATTCTTATCCTATATACTATTCATATAAGCCATTTTAGATTTTACGAACATATGCTATCATATTCGAATCTAAATCTATACTCCATATTTCAATTTTGTATAAATTAATTCCAATTAATTACAGCAGTTAATTAATTACATGAATGCCCAAAATATGATAAACAATTCATATATAATCATCACTAATTAAAAAGTAAACAAATTAAATTAAATTACACATTGGGTTTAATTGCAATCTCAATATAAAACTAGATCATAATTAAATAATAAGTTATCCCCAAATAATTTAATATCTCAAAATTATAAAAATAAAAGAGAAAAGAAAAGAAATCAAATCTGTGTTATGATATTCGTCTGTCAATCGTATCACAATCTCTAATTCTCAAGCTCCGCTTTCAATTCTCGAATCTTTCGCGTTAAATATTTACTTCTAATTTAATAAAATTAATCTACTTTATTATAATATTTTTCTCTAAAACTATGTTAATATATGTTAAATTGAGAACAAGTCTCTAATAGTATATTTATAAGAGTACAATAATAATTCTATGCTAATATAGAATTAAAATCTAATTTTGAATCAAATAATAAGATAAAATTACGAATAATCCGTTCTCTAGTAATTCTGCGTCTGCCAAATAGCCCCTTCGCATCATTGACCAAGTCAGACTTCTCTCGTGCACATGGCACGCTTTGTATTAACCAAACTGATGGCTGCTCGCATTAAAACGATGTAGTATTCGGCATCCATTTTCCAACTGCCTGCACATGGCGCGTGCCTCACTCTTCATTAGCAGAAACGACGCCGTCTGGTGTTAGCTACTGAACATTCCTTAGCATAAATGGCGCGCTCGGCCTTGTTTCCTATTATTATGATTTTGCCACCAGCATTGCTGAAATTACACTTTTGCCATTAACTTTAATTTTCCTACAAAATCAAATAAAAATTAAATAAAAATAATAAATAAAACACTTAAATTACTAAAAATACTTAAAAACTCATAAATAACTAAGCCAAAAAATATTCAATAAATAGATATAAAATGTACTGATCAATAATATATACATATTACCTCTATATCTATATATTGTCATTTTTCATAATTAACAATATATAAATATAATTATAACTATTACATATATTAAAAATATATGTACCTCATTATATGTATTTTGAATAAATACATAATTTAATATTTGTTATATTTATAAATATGTATAATTTCATTTAACTAATTATTGAATTAACCTATAATTAAATTGAACACTTTTTGTGCAACGAATCACTATTAAAATAATTAATATTTCATTTATTAACTATTTTAATATACTCATTTAACTTATACAATTAAATTGTACAATTAAATGTAATTATCTCATTCATACCATTAAATGTTTTCAAACAATTTATTTAATATATATTAAATATATTTATTTAACATATATTGATTCAGTAAATTATATTATTAATTTAATTTACGATTTTGGTTCCAATATATTTATTTCATAGATTGAACCTCATTTCCATAATGAATATTTAATTTTCATTTCACTTGGCGTAATATTAATTATTAGGCCATATTTCGCGTTACATTTAAACACACATACATTTCCACAATTAATTAACTAAATTTCTTTATCTGATTAACTAAAATATATTAATCCATTAATTAACATTTTATGAATCAATTAATCCGCTCATGAATTTTAATTCACCATATTAGCATTCTCACACAAGCTCGCCAAGATAAATTAATTTATAATATCAACTTTACATCAATTAAGATTAATTAATATTAACCCTCTTGTTTCAATAGTTTAATTAACTATTACATCTCATATTTAATCCATAATATATATATATATATATATATATATATATATATATATATATATATATATATATATAATACTAATTATTTTAATTCACTAATTTAATTTTTGCCTTAAACCTTCTACCATTAAATTTAATTACCTCTTTTATTCAATAAATTATTTTCAAATAATTTATTTAACATATATTAAATATATTTACTCATTAATTAAGTTACTAGTTTAATTTACTAATTTGGTACCAATATATATTATAGATATTGATCCTTCTTTCACAATGAATGTATATTTATTTGACATAATAATATACCATTATTTGCGTTACAGACAATTAATGTAACATAATATCATTTTCACATATAATTAAATAACTTCTTTATTTAATTATTTATAAAAAATATATTAATCTACTAATATTTAAATAAGCGAATTAAATGAAAAGTTCATGAAATCTCAACGCCACATAAAGCTTAATACTCAAGCCGTATTGTCTCATAATACTAGCTTTAATAATAAAGATAAATTTACCCAAATTAATCCTTTCATCGCCTCATTTTTGTTGCTCCGTTAATGTAAACCATTAATTTTAATAGCATAAAAATAACCGTCAAATTTATTCTCAGTCACATTTAAATATTTCACATGTATTTAATCACCACACATCCGCAAAAACCTATTTCAAATAAAATATTATTTTATTTATGGAAACTACAGTTGCAAAAATCCTCGGATATTATAAGTACAAGTGGTACCTGGACTTAAGATCATGATAGTATCTTGTGTATGATGACTTATACTTTGTCATATTCCTTAAGACTATTTGGGTATAATAAATGGTGTGCTCGGGTACAATAAGTTGTACATGGAAATATGTGAATGATCAACAAAGAATCTACTACTTCTAGTAAAATGAGAGAATGTCATATGCGATTCGATAAATGACAGTTGATGAGTCCTTGTCCAAGGTAGAATGAAAATTAGAAAGGAGTTTCTAATTTACATTAATTAGAGTTATTCATGTGAGAATTGAAATGCATACGACCAACTAAAATAAGACTTGACAGTAATTTCATGACTCATTTTTGATTGAGACATTGTCTAGTAGAATAATTGAATTGTACGGTAGATATTCACGGAATAATTGTTTTTATTTGAGATTATATGATTGTGAGTCCTATTTGCATAGAACTAGTGAGTAAGATTGACTAGTTCATTATGTGAATGTTAATAGAAATTAGCCGTTAGATGAATATGATGAACATATGTTGTTCAAAGGATAAGGAGTTAAAGTCGGATAGAGTCGACAATCTAGGCAAGTTCTTTAACTTGTACTCTTAATAACTCATACAAGTATAATCCATTGATAAAATAATTTATGTTCATTTATATTGTAAAGATTAAATTATATACTCTGAAACATGATTATATTCCTGGATTATCATTTGCACCATAATTATGAACATTGTACGTATTAATTATTCCTAATTGTGTTGAGAAGTACGTCTATGCCATTTGTATCGACTAGACCAATGATAAGACTGATTGTTAATCAATTATAATTTATTTGAGAATGCTATCCAAACTAATTGTCTTGGTGCAGACTCTTATGATATACTGAGATGAATAACTTATTTTACGTCGGGGAATCGACACGCGCTCAAATAGTATTTCTAAGTGTTATGCATAATATAAAGTACTTTATGCTGATCACTTATTGTACTTTTTATAATATGGGTTGTTAGTGAAATAGTAAGGTTCACCGTCCATAATGACCTCTCAATTTTGATTATTCGTTAACTCGGAATTATCGAATTATTAATTTTTCTCTAAATATCTTTTGGTCCATAGTGACTCTTCAGTATTCAAAATGGTCAAATTTGGGAACTGTTGAGACTTTCTTTGTTCACTATTCAAATATTTAATTCTTGAATCATTAATTATTGTTATGTTCCTTACGATTATGAAACCTTATACATGAACATTCACTTTATTGCTATATACTTACTGAGCAAACTTGTTGCTTACTCTTTCTTCCCTTAAATATTACAGTTAGGACTGAGTAAGGCACCGGTTCAGAAAAAGACAAGGGAAAAGGCAAAGTTGCGGTGTAGTTTTCTTTTAGTACTATGTTATTAGTCATTTGTACTAAGACTTATGTTTTTGTTATGTTTGTATTAGTGATGGTTGCAAGACTTGGGACGCAAATATTTACATTAAATCAATGTAAATATTTTTATTATTCTACTGTGAGTTATTATAGATGTCATGTATGCGTTGGATCATTAAGCACCAGATTCTAGGTACATGTATCTAAATTTAGGGGTGTCACGAGATGGTATCAGAGCTGTACGTTATAAATCTTAGAAAAGAGAATCCTTAGGCTATACCTTAGAAAAGAGAGTTAGAATGGAATGAGAAAAAACACATGTAGAGTTTATGCGTTATGAGACTTATCATAGAGAGTCAGTAATGTCATGAAATATTTTTTCATTCCATACAATGAACTTATATTTTATTTTGAGATACTGATAGAGTTTGTTGATTTTTGTTTGTGGATGTAGGATGCTAAAGTTAGGAGAGCCAAGTCATACCATGAAGGATGAGCCGAGGGACGTCTATATAGATTCAGAGTCATTACCTATAGTTGAACCTGTTGTCGTGACAGAGTCAAAGTCGGAAGAGGATCCGGAGGAGCAGTCTGCAGAGGGTGATGCCACTGAGGAGTCCGATGGAGGATCTCCAATGTTCCATACATTTGAGGATGATTTGATGGGGGATTATACAGATTGCATTATAGAGCAGGGACACAGGATTGAGGAGTTAGAACAGGAGGTTCAGGAGCATCATGAGAGGATCCAGGAGCTAGAGAGCAAGGTGTATGGACGCCGAGAGGCCGCTATCAAGTTGGGTGCTATAGTAAATCACTTTTTGGCTCAGAATGTGGAGTTGGTGGGTAAGTTAGAGCAGTCGGAGTAACAGGTATGAAGTCTTCAGGTCGAGAAAGAGGCCACTAGAGGTCAGTTGGAGAGGGAGGTAATTGATGGAGTCTTCAGGTCGAAAGTTAAGAGGATGGGGATTAATAAGATGAGCTACACTTTTGGTACAACATTTGGGAGATGGATGGATGACATACATCACTATCCTGCAGAGGTGGGGCAGGATCACCACACGATGAGCAGGGATTTGGTGATCTAGATGGGTTAGTTAGAGTACGAGAGTGCTTTGGTGCGTGGTCTACACTTATGGGCTGTTTATTTGATGTAGATGGTATTATGTGTCTTTGTGTATATATAATGCGATGGTTTCTAGTTTTGTTTATTATGTATTATAAATCCCAAACTCTTATATGGGATAGTGTGTGGACCCTGACTTTTGTATCTGGTAGAGAGGTAGTATGTTAGTAGATCCCCACATTTTGTCATATTAGGGGATAAATGATGACGTTTATAGAAGTATGCTAGAGGATATTCGTGTATAATGTACTGATCGTTAGCATATAAATATGAACGTTTTTATGAAAAGTGTTATGTGTTATTTACATTGTGCTTTAAAAGATAAATATTCAAAAGAACATAATGAGATAATAATATTAAGTTTTCTTTAATATACAGAAAATACTACCAAGACATAAAAAACCTGTTCAAGCTACTCAAGAAAAATCTGTAAATAATGAGGGAAGTCAGAGGGACCCAATAAAGAGATTGGTAGAATTGCTAGAAGGTGCTTTTCAGGGGAGAAACCAGAAACCAGTAAATCCAAACCCAAATCCCCCAACAGTTTTGATAACTAACTTTACAAATTTTAAAAATGTAGGACCCCTAGAGTTTAAGGGCACAACTGATCAGATTGAAGCCCAATTTTAGAAATAGAGAAGGCATTCATCATCGCACGTGTAGAAGAAAATAATAAAACTGTGTTCGCCACTTACATGACGAAGGGGAAAGCGAATTTCTAGTGGGAGGAGAATCAACAAAAAGCTGGAGAAGGAGTCGTATCATGGGAGAAGTTTAAGGAATTGTTATGTGAAAATTATTTTCCTAAAAGCATGCGGAATATAATGAAGATTAAGTTTTTGGAGTTGAGATAGGGAGAGATGTCGGTGGCATAATACGCAGCCAAATTTAACGAACTTGCACGCTTTGCTCCACATCACGTGGACACGGAAGAGAGAATGGCTCAACATTTTGAGCAAGGGTTAAAGCCTTGGTTGTACAGTTAAGTATTCATTTTTCAGATCGACTCATTTGGAAGTCTGTTGGAGAAATCCATTATAGCAGAAGGAGGAAGTGAGGCCTTAAGTTAATATAATAAGGAGAAGAAGAACAAGAAGAGTGGATGAGATAATAGGTGAAGAAATAACAACAGAGGAAGTAATCTTGGAAAGAGGAGATAGGATGGCAGTAATAACAACAACCCCAACAATAATAATAATCAGCCTAGAAGTAGGTAAGGGAATTCTAAGAAGAGAAGTGAGGCGTGTCCAAAGTGTGGGAAGAATTATCCATCAGGGGGAGTGCTGGAAAGGACGAAGCAACTGTTACAATTGCGGTTAAGAGGGGCACATTTCACCAAATTGCCTAAACCAGAAGAAGATTCGAGGATGTTTTGCTTGTGGGGCAACAGACCACCAGATCAAAGATTGTCCTAAGAAAAGGAATAATGGAGGAAGAAACACCAAGGGAGAAAAAAGTAAATTGATGATTGGAGTACCTACTCAACAAAACCGACTGACTGCCAGAACTTTCAACATGACGGTCCTGGATGCGGTAGCTTCTAAGGACGTCGTATTAGGTATTATTCCGATCAATAACAAAAATTCCTATGTGTTGTTTAATTTGGGTGCTACCTGTTCATTTGTATCTGATGAATTTGTATGACATTTAAATTTAACCTAAGAGCAATTAAAAAATCCTTTAAACCTAGAAGTCGCAAATAAAGAAGTGATCCCCGTAAAATGTATACATAGAAATTGTTGCTCCGAGATTAAGGGACATAAGTTGCCAATAGATCTAATCCCGATAAGATTGGGAGAGTTTGATGTGATATTAGGGATGGATTGGTTATATAACCATGGGGCAGTGACTGATTGTTAAAATAAAAGTGTGAACCTTCATACCCTAAATCGATCTAAGGTAGTATTTTATGGTAGCACATCACCTAGACAATCTTGTTGTCTGACGATGATGCATGCCAAGAAGTTATTTAGGAAAAGATGCATTGGGTACTTAGCCCATATTGTAGATACTTAAGAAGTTGTTTGTAGAAATGAATAGTATACTTGTAGTGAGAAAATTTTCGGATGTATTTCCAGAAGATTTGCCTGGTCTACCTCCAGACAGGGAAATCGAGTTAGTGATAGATTTAGTGCCATGAATGACACCGATTTTGAAGGCTCCGTATAGTATCACACCTATTGAGATGAAAGAATTGATGATACAACTACAAGAGTTACTGGATAAAGGTTATATTTAGCCAAGTATGTCTCCATAGGGAGCACCAGTTTTGTTTGTCAAAATGAAGGACGAATCGTTACAACTTTGTCTCTACTACTGATAGTTGAACAAAGTGACGATTAAGAACAAATGTCCATTGTTAAGAATCGACAATCTTTTTGATCAATTGAAAGATGTAAAGTGTTTTTCAAAGATAGATTTGAGAACAGGATACCATCAGCTAAAAGTGCGAAAGGAAGATATACTAAAGACAATGTTCAGCACTCGATATAAGCATTATAAGTTTTTGGTGATGTCTGTTAGTTCCCAATGACACGATAGATATCTAGAAGGGGGTGGGGGTTGAATAGATTCTTTTAAAAGTTTCTTTTACTTTAATTAATTCTTAATCAATAAGTTTAGAACAACGGAATACAATTTAGTTGCCCTTTTCTTGATATGTTAAAGTAAGAATTCAACAAGCAATTATATGGCAAATATAGCAAATAAAAGACAAAATAAGAAAGACTTCAGGTTTTAAGTGGTTCAGAGCTCACAAGACTCCTACTCCACTGTTCTGCTCTTCCAGCAGCAAATCCACTAAGGATACTTTTACAATTTTCGAATCACTAAGATTCCTACAAGACCAGCAGTCTTGGAACTCTAGTTCACTAAGAACTCTACAAGTCTCACAGACTTGGATACTCTAGTTCACAAAGAACTCTCCTGGAGTGATGTAGATTTGGATGTGCTACTAAGTTGCTTTTAGCTTGAGTTTTCGAAGGACTTAGTAGCAATGCAAGCTTTCTTATCAGTTTGATCTTTCTAACTTCTTGCGTATATCTTTCTTGTGTAATTCGCTATATTTTTCTTTTGCCGATCTAGGTATTTAAAAAGTGAGGGCTACTGTTTTCTTCCCGTTGGAACATCAGCTTGAGCTATTGTTTCTTTCTGTTACCTCACAGAGGAGAGCTGCTGTATATTATATTAATATAGCTCATTAATGCTCTGATGAGATTTTATTTGATCTGACCTGTTAGTCCATGGAAGGTTGTTTTCTTTTTCCTTGGGGACAAATATGTCAGTCGTAGGTTCCTACCAACTTCTATAGAGTCGTTTGGTCCTTCCATACTATAGGACTGATAGGACACAGTCCTCTAATTTTTCTGCCTTGAAAGTCTTCTTTCTGTTGCATAGTGCGCTTGGGTTAGTCCCCTGACTTTTCTGACTTTTATCAATTTACAGAAGCTTTTTGGTTATGTCAATGCAGATTGATTTCTTGAACGGAATAGCTTCTGATCTTAGAGTTGTGATGTCTCTTGCCTTTTTGCTCAACGACCCTCCATGATCAACTCTATGAATATCCTTGTTGTCGTGACTGACCTGTAAAGGATTATCTCTTATTGTTATCGTAGAGATTGGACTGTTGAACGTAGAGTTCGTTCTACGACTTCTTGCTTAGAACATAGTCTGTTAGTCGTAGAGTCTTCTTGGCTAAGAACGTAGGGTCCATTCTACATTTGGTTGTCTTGTTCGTAGAGTCTTCTTGACTAAAATCGTAAAGTCCATTCTACGATTATATTATAATAAAAGATCAACCTAACAGTTTTGATCTATTTAAATCTAAGTCTTAGTACAACACAAAAGACTTCATAAATCCATACATTTATATCAGGAGATCAACCTAACAGTTTTGATCTTATCTAACACAACCTTTGTACATAATTTCTTATCATCAAATTTAATCATTCAATGTTCAACAATGTCATTCGGTTTGACTAATGCACCGACAACATTTATGGACTTGATGAACAGTTACGCCCCCAAATCACTATAGTTTCTATACTTGATTTGGTACTCACTATAAATGCTAAATCATTAGATTTATAGATGATTTCTTTTATTCATAAACAAAGTTATCATCTTAATTCTCAAAGATCTTTCATTATTTCATACCAAGTTCTTGTAATCGATGCAAGAGACTTAATACTCATTCATAACATTTTAACCTTAAGATTTAGATATTCTATAACCTTATATATTTCAAGATTCACAGTATTAAATCATTAGGATGATTCTTGGGAGCAAAGAATCTCACGATGAATGTTTGTTTCTTCACCCATGATAAATATTTGCATCTTTATCCGTGATAAATGTTTCTATCTTTGTCCGGTGTAAAATTCCTTTTGCGTACAGAACATACCCAATTAGTTAAAACCCTCACTCGAAACATATTTTTTTATAGTGATATCACTTCATATCAATAATCCTACTTATCTGACATTCAGAATAGTAATAACAAGTTTGTATTTGTGTCTGAGAAACCTAAAGATGAATTTGACCATTTAACATCGATTAGTCATGTATCGGAGGTACTCACAAGGTTATTTACCATCCTCATTCAGATAAATAGATCATTAATAATACTATGTTAAGTTTTAATAATTCTAAGTTTAATCAAAGTAAAGACATAACAAGAGAATGGGATGAAACTTGATAATATTAATATACTATTTGATTACATGTGTGAAACTTATTCTTACTACAAAATATCATTATGACTACAGTTAAGAACAAGTAAGGAAAGAAATAAACTATTCTATGCATTTTCTCTTTTCTTTCTTCTTTGAGTCAGAGTTTTCAAATTTGTTTGCAAATTAGGTTTATTTTCAAGGTTGAGCTAAAATGCTTAACAAGTCTAAACACATAGCATATAAGTGAAGTTACACTGATATGGATTGTAAGGATTCGTGGCACAACAATTGATATTACAAATGTTTTAATATAGCAAGACTAAGTGGTGGTTAGACCTTGAACTGTTCTTTGTCTTTCGACTTAGAATCATTTACACTGGATATAGAAAGGGGATCAACCTAACAACATCCTATGTTATGCATAATATACACTACATTGGATAAATTATGAACAGTGATACATATCCGTTCAACTTAGTTTACTTCACATGTCAGGATCGCCCCAAGACAACATTGTTTGATAAAATAAAGCATGGTTCGAAATATATGACGACTGAGCATTTATTTTTCAAGTTATTCTGAAACAAGAAGCAATAACTTTCATATCAAAGATTTATAATACGTTGCTTGTACATGATGTATAAATCACATAAAAAGCAAATAAACAAAGGTTAATGATAGAAAACTTATCTTAAATCATAATTAGGGTTTCCTGATAAAGCGGTTAGAAGCCTACAAAGAGGGTTACGTTTACCCGAACGTTAGTTTACCAACTTTTACTTTTGAATAAGTTTTAGGATAGATTAACTATACTATTTTTATTAGTGGAATCATTTTATTAAACATCTAGCCCAAAATCATTTTTTTCATGGCTTAAACCCGAGGAGTCCCTTAAATTTTCAACTTCGACCTCTTTTTTGGTAACTACCATAACTTTATCATACAAAAACATTTTGAGGTGATTATAAAATCTAAATTGCTTCTAATTTCATGATCTACAACTTTTGTTTAGGTTGATAAGGAAGATTCTAACTTTAAGGTTTTGGAAAATGGAAAAAATAGACAGTATGCATGCTTTGCTCCACATTTTTAGGGTTAACCACGTGAAACATGGTACCGCTAGCTTTAATTCCTTAAGATACCATGTTATGAGACTCAATAACACTTTATAAAATAAAAATAATAAATTATAAACCTCCTCATAGAAATATTCATGACTTTTGCTCAAGAACACACGAAGAACGAAAAATCGTACATGGCTACGACTTATGTTCTTGAGCTTTTGAATTTCATACTTGAAATAATTTGAGTATTATAACTGCTTACATAAGTGATTATGACACTTGAATTTGAAATAATTTTGTCATTATAACGACATGTATATTTGATTATATCAATTTATAATTATTGCTCTAGAACATATGAAGAACACGGAGAACGACATTCGTACATGGCTACAACGTACATTATTAAGCTTTAAACTATGAAATAAAATTCGACATTATAACTACTATAAAATGAAGAAAGACTCAAGAACACGTAAAGAACACGGATAATGATAATCGTACATGGGTATGACTAGCATTCTTGAGCTTTTTAAAACTAAAGATAAAAGAAAATCGAACATTATAATGACTAGAGATTATACCTTTTGTTAGTGCAGGTTTTAACTATTTATTTGCAATTTTCTCTCAAGAGCTCACTCTTATATATGTGTATAGCTTTGATACTAGAATTTTAGCTTTGAAAAATATAAGCAATGAATGAAGAACTAGCTTGCTATTTATAGACTTTCAAGGGTAGGAGGTAAGTGCACTTAACCAAGGTATGGACTGGCATTTTACCAAGGTATGAAAGTCTAATTTGTGTAACAAATATCTAAAGTAATCATCACTGTAATCCCTCTGAAATGGCTGGTCATCTAGGGCTTTAAATGCTATTTAATGTTTGAAATGATTATGTTTAATGACATCATAATCTAACGAATGGATGGCCAAGATCGAGCCTACCTTTTCGTAAAGTAATAAGTGTACAAATTGAAATTTTCTTCCTCATAAGTGAACGGTTCTGGGAGGTTTAGGGGACCTTAATTAAGTTTAGTTCATGATTAGTTAATTAAGAATAAAGCTAGGAACTTGATTGGTCAATTAGGTTAATGATTCACCAATTAATTTAACTTATATCTTATGTTAATCTTAAGTTTGATCAGCCTTAATCCTAACTAGGTTTACCTAGATTTAGTTAGGGTTTAGTTTAGTTAGGTTAGATAGTAACTTAATTACCCCTAACCTAGTTCGATTCCAACTATATGTTAAATAACCTAGTTTCATTTTAACTAGATTAGTTAAATCATTTAGTTAGGTTAATTAATTAACTACCTTAGTTAGTTTATAACTAGGTTTAGGTCCTACTTAGGTTTTCTAACACAGTTACATCTAATTTAGTTCATTTCTAAGTATTCCAGTTTAATTGAGTTTTACTGATTTAAAAGTCAGATATCAATGAGTTTTGTTCCGTATAAACATTATTATGTGAAGTGAAAAGTCCAAAAGATGTTGCACGTTTTTTGGTGAATAATTTTTTCGACGACCATTTCTCAAAAAATGGTTAGACGATCAAAAGGTCAAAAAAATATTTTTTTCTTTTTCCTATTTCATCATATTCTCGATGCGCTTTTCGAGAAAAACTTTTATCGGCTATTACACTCCAAAGTGTGGGAATGATGAATCTTGAAATAGAATGTCAATTTGACATACACATTACACTCGAGGGCCTAGGTTATTTTCTTAGGGTTTAGCTTTTAATTTCTTTTAAGTGTTTGAAAAAAAAACTTTTATTCTCTTTTTACGTGCTAAGGTTGGATACTCGAATCGAAACACAAAAATAAACATCAACAAAGATTTCATAGCACATATAAGATATAATTCAATATTTATTTATTCATATAAAGTTGGATTACAACTATCTTGGAAGTTCGGAATATTACATGAACTGAGTTTTCAAGCCCTATATTTGGATAAGTTTGTGGTAGTTTTTATTGACGATACTCCGATTTATTCAAAGACAAAAGAGAAGCATGTGGAACATCTGAGAGTGGTATTGGAGACGTTGAGGAAATAGAAATTATATGAGAAGTTTTCCATGTATGAGTTTTGGTTAGAGAGTGTATAGTTTTTGGGACATGTGATTGATAAGGATGAAGTATCAGTGGATCCTACAAAGGTGGTGCAGTGATTAACTAAAAGGAGCCGAAGACGCCAACAAAAGTTCAAAGTTTCTTAAGACTAGCTGGATACTATCGAAGATTCATCCAAGATTTCTCAAAGATCACGACGCCGTTGACCAATCTAACAAGAAAGATAGTAAAGTTTGTTTGGACGGAGTAATGCGAAGAGAGTTTTAGAGAGTTAAAAAAGAGGTTGAGCGAAGCACCTGTGTTGTCTTTATCGAATAAAACATAAGCTTTTGTGTTGTTTAGTGATGCGTGACACAAAGATCTTGGCATTATATTGATGCAGCAAGACAAGATCATTGCTTACGTGTCACGTCAGTTGAAGGATTACGAGAAGAGATACCCTACTCACGTTCTGGAGTTAGAGGCGATGGTTTTTGCATTAAAAATTTGGAGACATTATCTATATGGAGAGAAATGTGAGATATAAACGGATTATAAAAGTCAGAAGTATATCTTCACACAAAAGGAACTAAAAACGTGACAAAGGAGATGGTTAGAGTTGATAAAGGAGTATTACTGCGAGATACTTTATCATACAAGGAAAGAGAATATAGTAGCAAATGCGTTAAGTAGAAAACAAAAGGAGAAATTGTTCTTGCTAATAGCTCAAGAGGAGTTAGCAAGCGAAATGGACTAGAAATAGAGCTGAAGGAACTAAGAGAGCCAGAAGGAAATTATTTATGATGGAAGCTCGTCCAACGTTATTGGACAAAATAAAGGAAGCTCGAGAGAGAAATGAGGAATGCGAATGAATAAGGAGAAGAATTGCAGAAACTGAGGAAGAGAAATTTCAATTGGGCAAGGATGAGATTTTAAGGTTTGAAGGAAGAGTGTGCATGCCAGTAGAGCCCGAAGTAAAAGAAGAGATTTTTGCAAGAATCCCATAATTTAATGTATTCAATTCACCCAGGAAGTACAAAAATGTACCAAGATCTTTACCAACACTTTTGGTGGCCTAATTTGAAGCGAGAAGTCACAGAGTATATCAGTAAATGTCTGACCTGTCAAAAAGTAAAGGTAGAGCATCAAAGGTCGAGTGGTTTACTTCAACCGTTGGAGATACTAGAATGGAAATGGGAGCACATTACGATTGACTTCGTGGTGGGACTTTCAGTTACTTAGAAAGGTTATGATGTGATATTCAACGCATTTCTTGCTATTCAAGGTTCAATTTAATCTAAATCAGCTAGCAAAATTGTATATAAAGGAGATTGTTTCACGACAAGGTGTGCCAATATCAATTGTTTCAGATCGAGATATGTGCTTTACGCCAAACTTTTGGAGAAACTTACAAGAGCGAATGAGGACACAACTAAGGTTAAGTATTGCATACCATCTGCAAATAGATGGGCAGAGCAAAAGGACAACTCATATTTTGGAGGGCATGTTCAATAATGGATTTCAAAGGAAGTTGAGACAAACACCTATCTCTTATTGAATACGCTTATAATAACAGTTATCATGCAAGTATTGACATGTCGCCATATGAAGCTTTTTATGGAAAGAAATGCGGGATGCCTTTATGTTGGGATGAGGTGGGGGAACGTCGACTTTTGGGGCCAAAATTGGTTTAACAGACAACTAACATAGTGAAAATAATAAGAGCTCAACTAGTTATAGCACAAGATCGTCAGAAGAGATATGCAGACTTATATCGTCAAAGCCGAGATTTTGAAGTCAGCAGTTTTGTGTTTTTGAAAGTATATCCCTAGAATGGGAAAATAAGGTTTGGAAAAAAGAGAAATTAAGTCCAAGGTTCATAAGACCGTTCAAGGTACTAAAGAGAATAGGTGAAGTGGCATACGAGATAACCTTACCTCCTAAACTGGGGCATATCCACAACGTGTTCCACGTCTCTGTGCTACGACCATACAAGCTTGATTATAAGCACGTGACATCTTATGAGCCTATCAAAATTGAGAAAGGTTGTCATATTAAGAAATCTTTGTGCATAAAGTGGATAGGAATGAACAAATATTAAGAAGTAAGATTACACCTTCTGTAAAGGTAATATGGTGAAACCACAATGCCGAGAAAGCTACATGGGAAATAGAAGATAAGATGAAAAGATATTACCCCCACTTGTTTATGTGACCTTATACTAATTTCGAGGAAGAAATCTTTATAAGGGGAAAGAATGTAATAACTACGAAATTGTAAATATTATTATTAATGAGAAATGAGAATATTTAAAAAATATTTGTGTGCACATATATTTATTTGTTATGTTATGAGCATTAATAATTCAATTTAAATTGAATTAAATATATGATAAATAAGAAATTAAGTGATAATGATGGTGGGCTTAAATTATAATTAATTTAAGCCTATGTAATATGTCTTATGTGACATGATGATTAAAATGAATTACTTAATTAAATAGATTGTGAGATAATTAAATAATTAATTGGACTAATAGGATTAATTAATTAAGTCCAATGTATAAATTTAATGGTCACATAATTAATGTGACATAGTCCAATAAGTTAAGAAATTAAGTCCATATAGGTAAGGTTAATTGTTTTGTTAGTGAGCCCAAAAATCACCTAACCAACTTATGCAACTCAAATCACCAAAAATCAAACTAGACATAAAAATATGGTTTTCACCTATCCCGTGCTCATTTGAACTCTCTTCCATCATTTCACATACTAGATACATAAAACATTTATCAGGCATCTTTAACCGTGGAACTTCATATATAACATAGATCTACTATTATAGAGTATAAAAATAGGTTTTAACCCATTAGAAATATATTTTGACCATATACACTACATATTGACTATAGAAAATATATTTTGACCATGAAAAATGTATTGAGCATACATGGACACATAAATGCACATATTCACCTTTAAATCTCCATCTTTATACCTTCGAGCTCATAATAACTCTATCACATAAATATTTCTCCCAAAACCAACCATGGCAAAACAAAAAATATAAAGTAGATCTAAGCTACAAAATGGAAAGGTTTAAGGAATAGCACTTTTAAACCTTGATCTTGAAGCTCTCTTCTTTTTGGAAAGATAGTTAGAAAAACTAAATGACATTCACTAGCTTGATCTACCCGAACAATACTCACACATGCATACAATATTTAACACTCAAAGTGTTTCTCTCAACCTTGCTCTCAAGAACACAAAAACTCTCTATATTTTCTCTAACTTTTGCTCTTACTTTCTATCACACTTAGCCACTAATAAAATGAATGGAGGAGAGTGGAAGTGTAATAAAACATTACCTAGCTAAAATGTGCTTACAAAATGTGTAAGTATACACATCAACTACACATCAAAATGGGCCTACTAGCTTGCCCATTTTTCCTTACTTCTACCCATGCAACACAATGCTTCCAAGGGAAGCTAAAACACTACCCCAAATGCACCAATCTTCAGCCAAATTTTAGGGCCCACAAGCCCCAAATTTTTGAAATTTTTTATTTCTTTTAAATGATTAAAAGTGATATTATACATATACATTAATACATATACATATTTACCATCCATTGATCAACATTGGGCTACACATTGGACCCTTGAATTAATCCTCTCGGAATCATCTTTTTAATTCCAATGGGGCTACTAGTAGCATTATTTAATTTTACCAAAACTTGGGCTAGCATTAAATTGGTTGGGCTACCGATTAAATCACATTATGTTTAATTAACGACATAAATTTATTTCACAAATACTAGGGTTAGCATTTATTAATAATTCCTTTAGACCACCCATATAATTCAATTAGATTTGTCCTATTTAAAATTAATTTGAATTACCATAAATTGGTTTAACTACAAACCCTAGCCCATACAATGACTTGGCTTGTTTATTAAATCTTTCTTGTTACATTTAATAACAATTAATATTAATTGCACATCATATATCATCAATCGCATAGGTGTTCAATTAATTCATACAAAATTTTCTTTATTGACAATTAGTTATAATTCTACTTACAATGCGATCTACAATTCATGGTCATTACATTCTCATTCTCCCCCCCCCCCCCCCCCCCCTCCCCTCCCCTCTATAAGAATTTTGTCCCCGAAATTATAAGTTTAAGGTTACGCAAAAAGATTCGAATAATTATTTCTCATCTTCTCTTTAAGTTCTCACGTAACTTATTCGATGTTGTGGTTTCTCTAAAGTACTTTGACATAATGTATAACCTTATTTCTTAAAGTCTGTTCTTCTCTATCTTATATATGGATAAGAATTTCTTCATAAGATAAGTCTTTCTCAACTTGAATCGACTAATAGGATATGACGTGCTTGTAATCAAATTTGTATGGCTGCAACATTGATACATGAAACACATTATGGATATGTTTCAGTTCAGAAAGTAGAGCTACCTCGTACGCCACTTCACCTACTCTCTTCAATATCTCGAATGGTCCTATGAACCTCGGGCTCAGTTTCCCTTTCATCCCAAATCTGATCTTCTTTTTTTAGGGAGATACTTTCAAAAATATAAAACTTTCCACTTTAAAGTCTCATTTCTGGCGATACAAATCTGTATACTTATTTTGTCAATTTTAAGCTGTTACTAGTTGAGCTCTTATAATTCGGATAATATCCACAGTCTGCTAAACTAGTTTCAGCCACAATAATCGTCGTTCCCCTACTTCATCCCAATATAAGGGTGTTCTACATTTTCTTCTGTACAGTGCTTCATAAGGCAACATGCCTATAGTTGTGTGATAACTGTTATTATACCCAAATTTTACTAACGGTAGATGATCCTCCCAACTTCCCGTGAAATCCATCACATAGGCTCTAAGCATGTCTTCTAATGTCTAAATTGTTCTTTCGCTTTGTCCATCAATCGGTGGATGATATACGGTACTTAACCTTAAACGTGTCCCCATTCTTTCTTGAAGACTCTTCCAAAAATTTGATGTGAAGCGTGGATCTCTGTTGGACACAATTGATATTGGCATTCCATGTCTTGAAACTATCTCTTTGATGTATAACTTGGCAAACTGATCCAAACTAAATTTGATTTTAATCAGCAAAAAGTGTGCTAACTTTGTTAGTCGATCCACAATTATCTATATTGCATCGTAACCTTCCTGTGTTGCTGGAAGTCCTAACATAAAATCTATCGTGATATGTTCCCACTTCCATTCTGTAATAAACCATTCGGTCTTTGTTGTTCTGCCTTTACTGTAACGCCCCCAAAATCCTCGTATTCACTATGGTGGACCTAATGCGTTAAACTTCACACATTTACCAACTTAACCAATGATCACATAATCATATTGGTTGAATTAGTCTATTTTAGATTATACATTAAAAAAATTCTTACTTAGTCACTGGATCTTACTTGATCTCGATCTCATTATTTATACAAGTATCAATTTGTAGTTCATCCGTATAAATGAATAACACCATATATAACGGTCCAATTTAAACTTTAAGATTTAAATATTCTATAAATTTACATATCCAAGATTCATAACATTAAATCATTAGGATGGTTCGTGGGAACGGAGAATCTCGCGATGAATGTTTGTATCTTCATCTGTGATAAATGTTTGTATTTTTATCCGGTGTAAAATTCTCTTTCTATACAGAACATACCTAACTAGTTAAAATCCTCACTCGAAACACATTTGGTTGTAGTGATATCTCTTCTTATCAATATTCTTACTTATATGACATTCAAAATAGTAATAACAATCTTGTACATAGGTCCAAGGAACCTAATGATGAATTTGACCATTTCACATCGATTAGTCATGTCTTCGATGCTTACAGTACTCATAAATATTATTTATCATCCTAATTCTGATAAGTAGTTCATTATCAATTTTGTATTAATGTTTTACTATATATCTGAAGTTCAGAGTATAGGCATAACATGATCAGTCCATATTACCAATACCCTCACTCAAATTTATATTTCTTTAATAATTCTAAGTTATATCAAATTAAAGACATAACAACATTTGATGATACTTTGATAATATTCAGTTACATGGTTTATTTGTTCGTATTACAACAGTCATTATGACTTTATACAAATACAAGTAAATAAAACATGAAACCTAATATACGATTCTTCTTTACGTTCATGATCTTCTTATCATTCTTCTTAATCTGTAAATAAATTTTATTCTCAAGAATGAACACGACGGCTCAACAAGTCTAACATATTATCACATAAACAATTTATGCTTTCATATAAACTTTCACATGCTTTGACTAAACATACTTCTCAGTTAATAATCATATTAATTTATTTTTAACAATAAACATATTTTATGCATACTCATACGCATAATCAAATATCAATTAATATTTAACAGTTAATCAAGAACTAACACTTAATTATTTAATCACATAAGACCTTCATTCATGTACTTTCACATATCAACTATCACATAATAACATGAAAAACCTTAAAACATGCTAATAACACATAAAGGTTTAGAACTTCCCTCGAATCGAAACTAGGGTTTTCCGGCGGAGCATTAAAACCCTACAAAATGGGTTACGTGAACCCGAATGTTAGTATATCGAATTTTACTTCTTGATAAATGTTTTTATAACTTAACTAGACTATTTCCATTGATGTAATATTTGGTACAAGTGGTTAACTCAAAATCTCACTTTTAAACATAGAAATCTGACATCCCCTTTAAATTTTTAGCTTCAACCTCTTTTTCGGTAACAGCCATAACTATATCATAAGGAAACATTTAGGGGTAATACTTGATTCAAAACTTATTATACTTTCATGATCTACAACTTTACTTTAGTTTTCTAAGGCAAATTCAGATGTAAAGTGTTCAGATATTTGCAAAAAACAGTCAATGTGCATACTTTGATCAACATTTTTAGGGTTAACCATGTGAAACATGATACCACTAGCTTTAATTACTTAAGATATCATGTTATAAGATTCAATAAAACTTCGTAACATAAAAATAACAAAATCATAAACCTACCTATGTATGATTTATGTCTTTAACTCAAGAACACGAAGAACAAATCACAGAATACGAAGAAATAAATTTCCTCATTCTTGGTTTAGCTTACTAAAACATGATGGCAAAACTATGAATTTGCTAAGCCATCATGTTACACAACTCTATAACAATAAATTATACAATCATAATGTGACGCCCCAAAATCACTATACTTACTGGTATGTTGTCGTAGACACCCAAAAATAAAATCTTACTTTTGAAAAATATTAATGTAGTAGTGTAAGAAAGAGTCGATCCCATAGAGAATGATTAATTTAATTTTATGTTTTCGTAAACTAGAATTGGGGGGGTTTGAATTAATTATTTAACTAATTAAAATTGAAACAAATAAAACTAAATAATAAATAATAAAGATGAGAAAAATTAATTAAAACAAACTTCAGTTCCTTAGTTTAGTATCCCCTTCTTTTAATCAACAAATTAATCAAGTTATTATTATCTTTTTCTTCAATTAAAATTAATAATCCTAGATAACCGACAATCGCCAAGCTACCTGAAATCCTCCTTAAATTATAAATCTAATGCAGCAATCGCTCACAAAAGACCCTAACTATCATACAACCTAGAACTATCAGTCTAGATTTAATATAACAATTGCATTAAAATTTAGAGAATTAGATTATTCCAAGCAACAATCATAACATCGCAGATTATTTAACTTGCCATCTTAATAATCATAACAATATTCAAAAGTTTGTCAACAATCAAATATTATTAATTGCTACTTATGATCAGATAAAATATCGTTTGCTTAATACCAAATCTTAATCTAACATATGATAAATTATTGATTAACTTAACAAGCCTTTATCAAATTAATCAAGCAAATATCATAAAACAATTAAAAGAAATTATCAAGAATAAATCTCATGCATGAAGGAATAGATTATAAAACTCAATTAAAATATCAATTAAAAATAAGGTTCAACATCCCTTTAGAACTGAAAATAAAAACTTAGCTTGACATCCTTCAAAATAATCTCCACTAGTTGAAAAACTCTCTCCAAGAAACTAGGAGAAAGATCTCCCAAAAACTTTCAATCAATAATGAGAGATTGACCATCTATTTATAGGCTTCTAACTTGTCCAAACCCTAATATGATTTATAATTAAAAATAAAAGAAAAATAAAATGATTATTATCCTAACCCTAGTTGGAATTAAAATCCAATTTGGAATCAAATTAATGCTCAATTCATGAAAAAATTCTATTCTGCAGCAATAACGCGTAGCCAAACACGCCAGTTGATCGGTCAAGCGCACGTCCGCGTTGGATGATGTCAGCATGCACCTTCGCGCATTGCGCGGTTTCCTATCTGCAGTTCAATACGGCGTCGTTCCAGATCCGCACCCCTGCATCAACAGTTTCCTCGCGCGCATTACGCGTTTGCTAATAACTTTCTACCAAAAGGCGTCGTTTCTTATTCTGCTGACACAACTTCTTGTGCGCATTGCGCGGTCTGCCGTTCGAAAATTACCAAATTGCCATTGAACTTTTGCAGAATTTACAGATTTGCCCCCAAGCATATTTTTCCTACAAAATAAAATATAAAATAATTAAAAATAAATAAAAATAATATAAAAGTACTAAAAACAATAAAAATACATAATAATAAATAAAATTCCTAAAATACTAAAAATAAATAAAAACACACAAATGAAAAGAAATATAAAAATACTATAAAATTACCTAAATTAACATAAATTAACTAAAATCCTATAAAACCTATTAAAACCAAAATAAGCTAAATAATAAAACATTTAAGCACACAATAAACATAAAAACTAAGTATTAGGGAATAAAAATATCGTATAATTTAACCCTATCAAATACCCCCACACTTAGCTTTTGCTCGTCCTCGGGCAAAACAAGAACAAAAACTGTAAAATTAAAACTAATAACCAAACAACTTACTTGAGCAACAGATCGATATAAATTTCAACATCAGCCTCAAAGATTTTTTTAAATGATAACTCAAAGAAAATTTTAAAATCATGCAAAATCTAGAACTTCAACATATTTATCAATTTTACTTTACTCAAAACCTTTTGTGTGTGTGTGAATCCAAGTATATCAAACTAATCAAGAATCCAAGTATATCAAACTAATCAAAATTGAGACAAGTTTCAGTTATTAATTACCTTATAAAAGATATATAACAAAACTCAATATATTTATTTTTCACATCACTCTTTGCTAATATAGACAAATAGAAATCAGAAGATTAAAATGTTTCAAACAATTATATACAGTAGGATTATTAATATGCATTTTTTCAAATATTTTTTTATTTTTTTTCTTTTAATAGGTGCATTTTATGCTCCATCCCATTTTCTTTCTTTCTTTCTTTCTTTTTTTTTTTTTTTAGTGAGTGCATTTTATGCTCCATCTTTTTCATGTGTTTATGAGTGAGTGCGTTTTATGTTCCATCTCCACCCACCATATAATTTTTTTCTTTTTTAATAATAATTCTAGAAAAATTACCTAAATCATCTCTTCCAAATTATATTTTGGCTTATATTTCACTTCGAATAATAATCAAATAAGATATAGATTTCAAAAATATCTTGCATAAGTATTTAACCATTTAAACTCTCCTTAATTTAAAACTAGCTCAAACAAATGGATATAAGTGAATAAAAATTTAAAGGATCTCAAGCAAAGTAAATATCGACAATACGTCAAAATTCAGACTAAGCACAAATTTATTATTTTTCCAAGAGTTATTAAATAAAATTTAAATTTTTATCATTGACTAAAAATTAAAATTCAATTAACTCATTGCTCAAGTAACACATCCTAAAAATAAAATAAAAACTATCTCATTTTCGTAGGAAACACGGTTACACTTAGCATGTGCAACAAGATTTTAAACCCCAAAGTTATCCCAAGTGGACGAGTTTTGTCTCGTGAGGGTTTGTAGTGAATTTACCCACAAAATTCAAAATTTTAAAATTTTTAAAATTTCCTAAAATTTTCAAAATATGACCTAAAAATAACAAAAATCCTAAATCCCTTCCCTCACACTTAAAATTTACATTGTCCCCAATATAAACTATAATGCAAAGAAACAGCAAAAATAACTATAAAAAGAAAAAGGAAAATAAATGCAAATCTGATTTCTTGGGTTGCCTCACAAGCAACGCCTTTGTTTATTCTCATTGGCTCGACAGCAGGCCAAAGTACTACGTCACTCTAACTTCATGAATTTTGAGTACCCCATCCATCACGCCATCCTTTATCGGTAGATTCAATATCCCTTGCACGTGACATGAACGTTTTACTCCCTCTTCAACGAATAGATATTTAATATGATTGGGGAGAGTCTTTATATGCAGAATGGGATCCTGCAAAACAAATGATAGAAAATTTTCATGAGTAGCATGTAATGGAATGAAAATAATTGCATGACTATCTAAAATCATTGGCAAAGAATTGAATGCAGCTTCAGCGTCCTTCACATCTTGTTTTAGCTCAATTTCTTCTTCCTCCTCTAACTTCAAATTGTTTGTACTTGATTTCTCTAAATTCTCTTTATCTATTTCCCCAAAAATTTCCTCCACCTCAGGCATGTTATCATCACAAAGAACATCATTTTCTACATGAATACTGTCCGTTTCTGCACTGATGTTGTCTGCTTCCTCTTGCATCGGCGATGGAAGGAATGACCCTTGAGAATCTAATTGACTAATTGTAGTAGCAAACTGACTCAGTTAATTCTCCAAATTATATATGAAAGTTTTTGTCGCTTGTTGGAATTGTTGTGCTTGAGTCATGAAAGCTTTAAACATATCTTCTAAAGATATGTCAGAATAAGATAATTGGTCTTGTTGTTGTTGGGGATATGGTTGCATGTACTGTGAATTATTTGGAAAGTTTTGGTTTGCATGCCAATTCACTGGTGAATTCTCATAGCTGAAATTATGATGATCACTCCATCCAAAATGATATGTGTTTGAATAGGGATCATATCTCCTTTCTGATTGACCAAGGAAACCACAAGCTGCATTAACTTATTCCTAGGACTCCTCTCGAAGCATTGGGCATAAATCAGTTGGGTGTCCTATTACCGCACAAATCCTACACGTACCTACAGTCATTTGATAAACAAAAGAAGTTAGACTATCAGTTTGTTGCCCATGAAAAGAAATATTTACCTCATTAACATAATCAGGCATGGCTTCCATCCTTAACCTGCAAAACTCAATTAAACTATGAAAAACTATAAAAATAAAATCTAAGAAAATTTACTAAATTAAAATAAAGTTTAAAAAAACACAAAAATAAATTAAAATCATTCCCCGACAACGGCGCCAAAATTTGGTATGCTGTCGCAGGCACCCAAAAATAAAATCTTACTTTTGAAAAATATTAATGTAGTAGTGTAAGCAAGAGTCGATCCCACAGAGAATGATTAATGTAATTTTACGTTTTCGTAAACTAGAATTGGGGGGTTTTGAAATAATTATTTAACTAATTAAAATTGAAATAAATAAAACTAAATAATAAATAATAAAGATGAGAAAAATTAATTAAAATAAACTTCAGTTCCTTAGTTCAGTATCCCCTTCTTTTAATCAACAAATTAATCAAGTTATTATTATCTTTTTCTTCAATTGAAATTAATAATCCTGGATAACCAACAATCGCTAAGCTACCTGAAATCCTCCTTAAATTATAAATCTAATGCAGCAATCGATCACAAAAGACCCTAACTATCATACAACATAGAACTATCAGTCTAGATTTAATATAACAGTTGCATTAAGAATTAGATAATTAGATTATTCCAAGCACCAATCATAACATCACAGATTATTTAACTTGTCATCTTGATAATCATAACAATATTCAAAAGTTTGTCCACATTCAAATATTATTAATTGCTACTTATGATCAAATAAAATATCGTTTGCTTAATATCAAATCTTAATCTAGCATATGATAAATTATTGATTAACTTAACAGGCCTTTATCAAATTAGTCAAGCAAATATCATAAAACAATTAAAACAAATTATCAAGAATAAATCTCATGCATGAAGGAATAGATTATAAAACTCAATTAAAATATCAATTAAAAATAAGGTTTAACATCCCTTTAGAACTGAAAATAAAAACTTAGCTTGACATCTTTCAAAAAAATCTTCACTAGTTGAAAAGCTCTTTTCAAGAAACTAGGAGAAAGATCTCCCAAAAACTTCCAATCAATAATGAGAGATTGACCCTCTATTTATAGGCTTCTAACTTGTCCAAACCCTAATAGGATTTACAATTAAAAATAAAATAATTATTATCCTAACCCTAGTTGGAATTAAAATCCAATTTGGATTCAAATTAATTCTCAATTCACGAAAAAATTCTGTTCTGCAGCAATAACGCGTCGCCAAACACACCCCTAACACGCCAGTTGACCAGTCAAACGCGCGTCCGCGTTGGATGACGTCAGCATGCACCTCCACGCATTATGCGATTTCTTATCTGCAGTTCAATACGGCGTCGTTCCAGATCTGCGCCCCTGCATCAACAATTTCCTCGCGCGCATTACGCGGTCGCTAATAACTTTCTACCGAACAGCGTCGTTTCTTGTTCTGCTGACACAACTTCTTGCGCGCATTGCATGGTCTGCCATCCGAAAATTACCAAATTGTCATTGAACTTTTGAAGAATTTATAGATTTGCCCCCAAGCTTATTTTTCCTACAAAATAAAATATAAAATAATTAAAAATAATATAAAAATACTAAAAACAATAAAAACACATAATAATAAATAAAATTCCTAAAATAGTAAAAATAAATAAAAACACATAAATGAAAAGAAATATAAAATTATTATAAAATTACCTAAATTAACATAAATTAACTAAAATCCTATAAAACCTATTAAAACCACAATAAGCTAAATAATTAAACATTTAAGCACACAATATATATAAAAACTAAGTATTAGGGAATAAAAATATCGTATAATTTAACCCTATCACTTACTATAGCTGACTTGGTGCTCACTTTAAATGCTAAATCATTAGGTTTATAGATGATTTTATTTATTTATAAACAAAGTTCTCATCTTAATTCTCAAAGATCTTTCATTATTTCATAGTAAGTCCTTGTAATTGATGCAAGGGACTTGATACTCAATCATAATATTTTATCCTTAATATTTAGATATTCTATAACTTTACATGTTCCAACATCCACAGCATTAAATCATTAGGACGGCTCTTGGGAACAGAGAATCTCGCGATGAATGTTTGCATCTTCACCTGTGATAAATGTTTGCATCTTTATCCGTGACAAATGGTTGTATCTTTGTCCGGTGCAAAATTCTCTTTCCGTATAGAACGTTACCCAACTAGTTAAAACCCTCATTCGAAACATATTTGTTTATAATGATATCTCTTCATATTAATAATCCTACTTATCCGACATTTAGAATAGTAATAACGAGTTATACCTGGGTCCGATGAACCTTAACGATGGATTTGACCAGTCAACATCGCTTAGTCCTATCTCGGATGTACAACATTCACAAGTTATTTACCGATCCTCAACCAGATAAATAGATCATTATTAATACTATGTTAAGTTTTAACAATTTTAGGTTTAATCAAAGTAAAGATGTAACAAGAGAATGTGATAAAACTTGATGATATTTATATAATATTTGGTTACATGTGTGGAACTTGTTCCTACTATAAAATGTCATTATGACAATAATTAAGAACAGTTAAGGAAAGCAGTAAACTAGTCTACGCATTTTTTCTTTTCTTTTTTCTTTGAGTCGGAGCTCTCGGGTTTGTCTGCAAGTTAGGTTTGTTTGCAAGAATGAGCTAAGATGCTCAGCAAGTCTTAAACACATAGCATATAAGTGAACTCACACCGATATGGATTGTAAGAATTCATGGCACAACAATTGATATTACAAATGTTTTTAACATAGCAAGACTGGGTGGTGATTAGACCTTGAACTGTTCTTTGTCTTTCGACTTAGAACCATTTACAGTGGATATAGAAAAGTGATCAACCTAACGTACCTACACTGGACAGATCAGGAACAGTGATACATATTTGTTCATCTCAATTTACTTTACATGTCAGGATCGCCCCAAGACAACTTGATTTGATATAATAAAGTATATTCGAAATATATCACGAATAAGCATTTCATTTTGTAAGTTATTCCCAACAAAAAGCAATAACTCTCATATCGAATGTTTATAACTCGTTGCATATACAAAATATATAAATCATATAAAAAGCAACTAAACAAAGGTTAAGAATTGAAAACGTGCCTTAATGCACAATTAGGGTTTCCTGGTAATCGCTTAAAGTGTCTATATAAAGGGTTTCGCGTACTCGAATGTTAGTTCATCAAATTTTCTTGTTCTATAACTGTTTTATAACTAAACTAGACTATTTTCATTGGTGGAATGTTTAGGCGACTTGGCTAACTCAAAACCTTAAATTTTGGTGCCTAAATTTGAGGGTTTCTTATTTTTTACCACTTTGACGTCCTTTACGATAACTGCCATAACTTTGTCATACAAAAGTATTTTGAAGTAATTCTTGAGTCTAAATTGCTTATAATTTCATGATCTAAAACTTTAATTAATATTTCTAAGGCAGATTTGGAATTTAATTTTTTTAAAAATGGCAAAAACAGAATGTAAGCATGTTTTAACCAATATTCTTAGGGTTAACCATGTGAAACATGGCACTGCCTGCTTTAAATCTTTAAGAAATCATGTTATAGGACTCAATAACACTTAATAACATAAAAATAATAAATCATAAAGCTTCACATAGAAAGATTCATGACTTTTGCTCAAGAACACACGAAGAACACAAAGAACGAAAAAACCGTACATGGTAACAACTTATGTTCTTGAGCTTTTGGTTTTCGTACTTGAAATAATTTAAGCATTATAACTGCTACAAAATGAAGAAATGCTCAAGAACACGTGAAGAACACGGAGAACGACAATCATACATGGCTACGACTCGCGTTCTTGAGCTTTTGAAAATTAAAGACGAAAGAATAACCGAACATAATAACTACTAGATATTGTACCTCTTAAATTTGCAAGCCTTAACTATTTCTTTGCAATTTTCTTGATTATAGGAATTTTGTTTTGAAAATTATTGAGAATAATGAAGAGGTTAGCTTCCTATTTATAGAAAAACCAAGGGTCGGGGTAGTTTGGTCATTAGTTTAAAAGACCAAGGGAATTTTAGTCTTTTCCTACCTAGAGTGCGCCAAGCGTGTAACATCCCCAAATTCGGGTACCTTGTACCTTAGATTTGGTACGTCACGATACATCATCTTCATACATGTTCTATAACTAATACGGAATATATAAACATAAATTATTTATTCTACAACATTTCCCAAGGTTTCTAACCTTAACTTACATATATATCTTTAGATTCATAAAAAGGTTTACAAAATTACTTCCATCATATAACAATTTAGTTATCATGCATAACACTATAATCTTGTCTTTTGCTTCTGTCACCGTCTCTCCTCGGACATTCGTATTATTCTGAAATTTGTTATTATGATATAGCAAGAGTGAACAACGACTTTGCTCAGCAAGTTTAAATACAATAACGATATATCATGATTGAAAGGAAGAATAAGCTTTTGGATTTTCAACAATATAATAATTGTAAAGGAGTACGAATCATAATTTCAATAATTGAATGACTGAATCAAGTTGAGTGTCAATAATGACCATGAACAAATTTAATTGAACCTTATGGTAATGAAGGTGATCAGCCTTTCATACCTAACGAACACATGCAACAAGCACTATGTGCGAATCAACAATTTAAAGAGGTGGAATAATTATACAGAATTAAACCATAGCATGCTTGAAACATAATAACTTGAGTTTGAGTTAGGAACTTGAACAATAAAATAATATATCCTGCTCGAATATAAATTGAGTAGGGTTTAGGAAACTTGCCTATCTGCTCGGCTACAATAAATGTTTAGCTTTAACTAACTGGATTTGAAAGACCTAACATTAATAAAGTTGGTCTAATAATTAGTACAGCGTATTTGCACAACTATACACTTACTAAGTAACTTATCTACCACATAAGTACTAACACATAATATACATTAGTCAAAACAATATTATTAACCTTATAGACCCTCAATCATATTAGGTTAATAATTTAATCAGTTAGAAAATAATTTTCTCAAGTGTTAAACACTTATTAAACTATTAAACAATTTATTATAATTGTTTAAACAAAAGAGTTAAAAGACATTTTCTTTATTTCATTAAATCTAATTTCATTTAATTACTATTTATCATTAATTAAATAGTAAGTAATTAACTACCTTTAGTTATTATTTAATAATAAATAATAACTAACTAACAAGATTCATTTATTATTTAAAGTTAATTAAATAATAAATAATAAAATTATATAGTAAATACTCAAATATCATTAGTTATTATTTAATAATAAATAATAACTAACTGAATTTATTTATTATTTAAAGTTAATCAAATAATAAATAATTAAATAATCAATTTTAGTTGTTTTTAATTATTATTTAATAGTAATTAAATAATAATTAATTAATTTATCATCCTTGTTTATTCTTTAATATTAATTAAATAATAAATAATTAATTTAATCATAAATTCAGAAGATATAATATTAAACTAACTAGATTAATATTTAAAATATTTAAATATTAATCCTAAATATTTATTATATTTGAAAAATATAATATTAAACTAACTAGATTAATATTTAAAACATTTAAATATTAATCCTAAATACTTATTATATTTGGAAAATATAATATTAAATACCTAAATATCATTTTTGTATTATTATTATTATTATTGTTATAATTTTAAATTAACTTTTAAACATTTAAATTAATTAAAAATATGCAGAATGGCAAACTTATAAATAAGCTGAAAAAACCGGACCGATGGCAATTTCGTAATTAATCAGAAAACCGAACGGAGGGGCAATTTGGTAATTTCGCCGGATAATTTATTCCCGCGCATTGCGCGCACATACATAACCCAGGCCCCAAAACGGTACCGTTTTGGGAAACCGGAATCGACCTCCGCGCATTGCGCGCGGGTTATTTTTTTATGCGCCAAACGGCGTCGTTTTGTACCGCTGTCTAGCAGATTAATTTGGCTGGCGCGCATTGCGCGGCCAGTCTTTTTTTCTTTTCCTCTCACAGAACGTGAACAGTACTTTTAATACACAACTTAATAAAATTTATACCTTCAAGTAAACTCTTAATCTCTAAATAAAAATCCAGAAAAAATACCAATAACTTAACAACAATTTATAACATGAAAATTTAATTTTTCATGATTTAATATTAAAAAAATTTATAAAAATTTTACATCACATAAACTACCACAAATCATAACTTTTTGTGTATAACTCCATTTTGAGTGATTCAAACTTTATTTTTCTCATGATTTAATGTTCTATAATATTATAACATTAAATCTAAATTTTATAAAAATTATTTTTGAACATTATTTTGAGATTTGATTACACATTACCAAACACATGTTTTTGGCATATAATTTATACTAAAATACAAATCAAGCATATTAAACTCAAGCATGGTGTGAGGATCCGAATTTTCAGGATTTCTTTAATAAAATTTAATGAGAATTTAATTGATAAAATTATCAAGGTTGTTTAAATTAGGTATTATATTATGTGATTTAAGGTATGTGAAGGGATTTAATTGATAAAATTAAATCAGTATAGAGATGGTGATAATTGATGTTGATTTAAAATAATTGAAAAGTAAATAAATTGTTTAAAAACAATTTATGAAAAATAAAAGAAATTTCAGGCAAATGTATAATAAAGTGTACAATTAAATTGTTATGAAAATGTAGAAATTATGATTTAATTGAGGTTATGTGGTAATGTGAAATATATGAAATTAGATATGTATATATATACATTTGTGTATATATATAATTGTATATGTTTAAGTAATAATTATAATTGTTGTTAATTATGGAAATTAAGGGATTAATAATTAAATTAATCCAATTTTAAATAAAAAGAGATTGAGGAAGTTAATAAAATTATAATTTTTGATTTTTGATTTAAGTAAGAATTATGGTGAAAATTTAGAAATTTATTGAGAAGAAATATAATTATATAAATTATAAATTATATAATTTATATAAGAAAATTTAAAGTGATGTTTAAAGGAAATTATAATTATATAAATTATATAAGGATAAATTATATAATTTATGTAAGAGAATTAAAATAATGAGAGAGTTAATAAATGTGAAATTATTGATTAATTGATAATTATGGTGAAATTTAAGAAGTTATTTAAGAAAGGACAATGTAAATATATAAATTATATAATATTAGATTATATGTGACGACCCCGAATCCGGGTCCCCCGAACCTCGAACTCGGTTCAACACTAGTACTACTTTTCCTTATTGTTCATGAATTACAACAATATTATAATTGCTAAATAATCATTTATTTACAATTATATAACATCTCTTTCTATTCCAGAATCGAAATCTTTATACATTCCTAGTATGTCTCAATATCATACATGATACGACATTCTATTACAATCAATTTGAGTATTTAATACTCATATAACATACCAACTAAGTCTTATGCTACAGAATCATTTACCTGTCCAATTCGGACTGATATCTACAATAGATATTTAGATCTTCAATGGAAGTAATATATTTTCCTGTTCCTTGTTCTTTATCGAGAACTTCAGGTAACTAGCCTTATCTGAAAATGTTGGTTTAGGCAAGAGTGAGCACGACGGCTCAGCAAGTTCAACAGCTACACATAACACATTACATGCTTCACATAAAATTTACAATTTATACTAACATCATGTTTTTCATGCATTTCAGTTTATGACATACTGCTCATGCATATCATGCCTCGCATTTAATCTATGCTTCATGTCTAACCTCTATCATGACATATAGTTCAATGCAGAACAATTGTCTTAAATCAACTACCGCATATCAACAGTTCAAATCAACTTATTGCACAAAGGCACATTAAAACATCTTTGCACATAACCACGTATGAGCACATCTCAGTTTAATAACAAACTTATAATTCATGCACATAATACAACACGTTCTGAAAAACTTGCCTGGACTTGTATAACCAGCTTACGTTAATCTTTCACGTTCCTTGCACCACCTACACGGTATGTGAGATCAACGGTGCACAATATCAGTCAAAGTTTGACTCAATACTAAATCTTATTTTAAAGATATTTATTTCTTCTTATCATCCCCTTTATTTAATAAGGTTAATTTCATATTTTAGTCTCTCTTTGACTTGACTCAGTGTTTCATATTCAACACCATAAATCTTTTGTTCGAAACTATGCAATTCTGACATTTATTAATGTCACTGCATTAAAACTTGGACCCTATATTTATTTAGGTCGATCCACCAATTATTCACTAATGGACCATACCCTTGGTTTAACTTAATCACATCATTTATCTCGATACCTATCATAATATTACCCACCTTGGATAATATTTTAAATTTTACTATCAATTAGTAATAACTTATAATGTTATTTAATTGTTAAATAACACTTTAAATAATCATTACTATTATTAATTTATTTTTAATAATAGTTTACCTTAATCATTATTATTAATCTTTTAATAATAATTTAATTGCTTGCTAATATTATTACCCTTTAATAATATTTTAATTGACTTCTCATTATTATCAATCATTTTAATAATAATTTAATTGTTCATTAATATTATCAATCATTTAATAATATTTGAAATCCTCACGTATCATTAGTTATTTATTTAATAACGATTCAACCCTTAACTATTATTATCCAATAGTTAATTACTTGTTAAACAATATTATTAATTCTTTAATAATATTCTAAATCTTTATTTATCATTATTATTTATTTAATAATGATTTAACTCTTAACTATTATTATTTAATAGTTAATTAAATGCTAAATAATATTATTAATCCTTTAATAATATTTTAAATTAATTACATATCATTATTAATTATTGAATAATAATTTAATTCTTAACTATTATCATTTAATAGTTAGTCAATAATATTATCAATATATTTTAATTACTTAATAATCTTCTTTCGATTAAGTAATAATTTATTCCACTTAATTACCATTTAATTATTATTTAATATGAATTAAATAATAATTAATTAACTAATTATCCGAACTCATTATTTAATATTAATTAAATAATAATTAATTAATTAATTAACCTTACTTATTATTTAATATTAATTAAATAATAAATAATTAGTTTATTAACCTTTATTATCCTTTAATTATTATTTAATATTAATTAAATAATAATTAATTACTTAATTAACCTTACTTATTATTTAATATTAATTAAATAATAAATAATTAGCTTTATAACTTTAATATTCTTTAATTATTATTTAATATTAATTTAAATAATAATTAATTATTTATTTAACTTTACTTATTATTTAAGTGCAATTAAATAATAAATAACTAACTTATTCATCTTAACAACCCTTAATTATTATTTAATATTCATTAAATCATAATTAATTAATTACATAACTTCATATATTATTTAATATTTATTAAATAATATTTAATTAGATTATTAGCCTATTTATACACTAATAAATAGCTAATATATAGTGAATCACTTCAATAATTTCAAATTTTATTTTATAACACTTAACTAGCATGCCAATAGGTCGAATATTATTTTTCTGAAATTAAAAATAATTTTTCCATAATTATTAGCAATTTAGTAAGCTTTAATCCACCATTAATTCTAATAAATACCAAATTACAAAAAAAATAGGATTTTAAATTTTGATAATTTTCTTTATAAAATTATAAGCATTTTCTCTTTTGGAACCAACCCAAGAACCGGCCTAAAAATGCCCGAACCGGCCCTACCTAGAAATCATGAAAAACCGAAAAAAACCGAACCGACCGGTTTTTTTAAAAAAATAGACAGATTACTTTTATGCTTTTTCAGACTTGGGGTTTTCGACGGGAACTTGAATAAAATGAAATCCACAAGTCCGATTGAGGCCTATTTGGTATCGATGGATTCGTAACTTCCCGAACTACATTTTTCTGTCATCAAACATCAAATTTAGATTTGTTTTGGTCACGGAAATTGGCTCCAAACCGGACTGTTGTGCACAGCCCTAAAACAATGGAGTGTTTTGGTAGAAAATCCATATCTTGCTCATTTTAAATCGGATTTTAGTCATTCAACTTGGAGAATCTTCATATTTCATGGATCTATCACCCAAAATTGACGGATCATAAATCCGACTTACGGATCATGAACAGTAATTTCGTGAATGGGCTGCTACGTATTAGATTAATTTGTTTTCGTCGGTAAAAATTTATTCAATGAGTTTGATGAAATTTTTCATCATAAACACATATAAAAACCCATGTTAAACCCATGTAACCCTAGATATACCAATATAGCATGGATCTATCCATTTGGACTTTGAAAATTATATTTCTACCATAGAAATTACATAATACCCAAAGAACAATATCAAGCTAGAAGGTTTTATACCTTTTGTTGATTATCCTCTTTGTTAGAACTTTGAAAAGACTTGGATGATCAATTTTCTTACATAGATAACTTCCTCTTGATGAGACCTCCATCTTTAAACCTTGCTCCAAGATCATCCAACCATCAATGCTCACAAGATCTAACTTTTTTTTTCTTTTTCTCTAGAGCTTTTCTCTATTTTCTTTCTCTCTAGCTTTTCTAGTAAAAAGACTAACAACCATATCACAAGTGTGGGAAGCACTCTATATATAGCCAAATGCTAATACTTTATTAACTCTCCTAATTCACCAACATAGTCAATTTAGAGCTTAATTGAGATTACTATAGCATGGATTGATTGACAACTTGATTGACATCCATCAAGGTTGCTTGTAAGCAACTTTTGGAGTGTAAAATAAGCAAAAATAAAGCCACACACAACATCCACATGTGGGCCCCCCCCCCCCCCCCCCCAAATTCGGGATTTATCAATTTACTACACCATTTTAGCTTTATTTTTATATCCTATATCATTATATAAGTATCCATATATATATACACCAATGTATATATATTGACCACCACTTTGACTACCATTTGGGCTCCACATTGGACCCTAGGATTTAATATATTTGGCTCATTCAACTAATTGATTTGGGCTCAATTTATTTACTACATTGGGCTAATATTAAATACCCTATGTTACATTTAATTAAACAAGCATTGGGCTTGGTTAATTATTACATAAATCCATGTTCAAATTAAATTATATGGACTACTAGGTTAAATTAATTTGACCTAGTTTAATACCTCAATTGGACTTATAATATAATCCAATTAGATTTGCTATAATTAATTCTACCACATTGGGTTACTTAATTAACCCATCCACGGTTAATTCTTAACCCCACATTTATTTATCTAGCAATTAACCAATGATTGGTTAATGCTATCTCTCTTGTCAACCAACTAGGGTTATTTAATTAACTAGACACTAGTTAATTCTCTACACTCAATCAATACTTGAAATGCTTCTCCCAACCATTGACCATCATTTGATTTTTAATGGTTTGTGCTACATAACTTATTTTTTATTGGCTCTCTTATTTAATTACCCATTTCATGCAAATATCTCCATATTGGGCTTACATCTATAACAACTTATTAATTAAGTAAATTACTTAATTAATTAACTTCTTAATATTGTCCTTCTAGGCAATATTCCACTTCCCTACTTGTTACTCATAACCTTAATTCATAACTTATATAATTAATTCAATTAATTATATTACATGACTTTTCTTTTTAATCCATACTAAAACTAATTAATTTATTAGTTTTATTAAGTATTTAATTTACTTCACACATCATCTTGTTTGACTAACAAACTCAACTATAGGTGTATATATATAAATATTAATATATTCACCTTCACTTCTCAATTGAATTTCTTTCTTAAATAAATTATCTACCTGCATCATTAAAATATTCTCACATTTAATTTCTAACAAATAATTTATGTTAAAAAAAAAATGTTTACCCATTTTCAACACATCTTCCTTCTCACCTTCTAGGTTTAAACCTTAACCTTTAATAAAATCAATTAAGATATTATTTAAAATCTTGAAATTATCTGGGATATTACATTATATAGTTTATATATAAAGAAATTATTGTAAAAATTAAAGAAATTGAATAATAAATAAGAAAAATGAATGTTTTAAGTTATTAAAAAAATTTATTTATGTATAATGGAATTATTATGACTTTTATGAAAAATAATATTTCAGAAATGTGAACATGTTAATGTAACATGTTGTCCAAGTAACGAAGTGAAAAATTATGAAAAATAATTTTTATAAGTCATGTGAATTATTTTATGATTTTTGGAGGTATAAATTACCTTATATGATTACATGCATGGCATTATGCGAGTACAAAATTTGTTAAGTAAAATACCGAAAAATGTATTAATATTACTTAAAAATCATGTTATGATTTTTAGTGAATTAAAATAAATATTTAATATATATTATATAAAATATTTATTACACGATATAATTACATAATGTATTAAATAAATTATTTACGCATGCTTTGGAACAATCCGGAAGTGGGAAAAATTCGGTTAAGAAATAAGAAAGGCGGTGGAATTCAAGTGGGTTCAAAATTTGTTAAGTTACTTTAGTTATAAAAGGGAAAGAGGAAAATAAAGAAATAAAGGAAAAGAAAAATAAAACAAAACTCTCTCCCTCTCTATAGTTGTTCCACCCGACGCTATCACTATGCCACCATGACCACCGGAAAATACCACCAAGAAAGAGAAATAGTTGGAGCCATAAAGAGGAATAATTCCAAGCTTAAAAGAAGGTATAAATTAATTGTTTTGTAATTTATTTTAATACTTTGGTGGTAATTTAATTTTGTGGAAAAATTAGTAAATAATTAGAATAATTATTCTAAATAATTATTTGATGTATATGTATGAATTATGCAATTTTTGGAATGGTTTTGTGAAGAAAATTTGGTAGAAAAATGGTTAAAATAGGAAGTTGATATATTTTTTTCGGACGCTGGGCACAAAACGGCGCCGTTTGGGGGGATCGCGCGGAATAAGGGCCGCGCAATGCGCGGACCTCGATACAGCACAACCAAACGACGTCGTTTGGCTGGTGCAGGGAAGAAGGCCGCGCGCAATGCGCGACGGCCGACGACTCGGAAAAGACCATTTTTCCCCCGGTCTTTTCCAGAAAGGACCAGCGTGTCCTTCAGCCTCGTCAATTTACGGATATGCCCCTGAGCTTTCCGTGAAATTCCAAGCGTGTCCCTAACGTTACTAAAATTACGGAAATGCCCCTGGGCTTTCCGTGAAATACCGAATATGTCCCCAGGGGCGCGGAAATTATAAAAATGCCCCCAGAATCAGTTTTTAATTAAATAAATGTTTAAAAATTGTCTAAAAAATTATAGAAAACTATAGAAAAATACTAAAAATATATAAATGATGTTTGGGCATTAAATTTAATATTTTTGTAAAAATATTAAATATTGGAGATTAATATTTAAATATCTTAAATATTAATCTATTAAGTTTAAAAGTTAGAAAATGGTTAAATAAAGTTTTCGGACAACCAGAAATGTTAAAATTTGTCCGATGAGCCGGGTTGTCCGAAGTGAAGGAGTTGATATTAAGTTAAATTAATATTTTATGAGACGAGGTTAATAAAATTGGCCATATAAATTAATAATTGGCTCAGAGAAGATATTAATTAAGTAAATTAATATCATAAAGAGATAAATAATTATTATTTGATTATTTTATGATCATAGGTTGATCGAGTTAAGGGTTTGAGCTATCAATTTAAATAATTGGACGCCATACAAGTTTTTCAGTCCTTTTATGTTAAATGTTGAATTGTTATGATATACAACTCTTGTTTTAAATGCATACAAATTATGTGCTATGTGATACGTGATTAATATGACCACAATGTGTATTTTGTGCAACGATATGAATATATATGAAATATTTTGTTATAATAGAAGCACAAACACATGATGTATGACACACACCAAGCATGATAAGCTATGTGCTACGTGAAGCATAAACTATTGAACTTGCTGAGCCGTTGTGCTCATTACTTGCTTAATAAACATTTTTGCAGGAAAGAAATGAATTTCAAGAATATTGGATTATATAGTGACGGGTTTTCCTAAAAGGTTGTGAACGTTATTATTCTATGTTTATATTATGATTCAAGGTGGATAATTTGTCAAAGTTATATTGATATATTGTATGTACATATAAGTTGGATTCGAATATGACAAGTATAGTTTAGATTGTGAACTGCAATTGTTCAACATAAATATTATGATAGACACTATTATATGTCTGACTATGAATTACGACATAAGAATATTGTATGGATATAAATGATATTAATTGGTTAATGTTGAGCGTTATGACACCTGTAATAGAAAGAATAAGTAAAGGTTGCGATCCAGGGACGAGGATCGAGATACAAAGTTTTAAATGATCAAATATTTTAATATAATGATTGGGAAAAAGAAAAAAAAATTATACCGAAAATTTGGTAATTGTTGATTTTAAAATCAATTATTGGATTAAAAATGGATTAAAGATTTATTAACGGACCGAAATTTGGACGTAAATAAAGATAATGTTTCATAAATATGAAATTTAAGGTAATAAAGTAGATCGAATTTCGGGGTCGTTACACATGGTATAAATATTACTACTACACATTATTAACTATATTACCATGTTTATACTCACATATTGGTTTATTTAATTTTAAAACAAACTACATTTAAAATAACCATTACTTTGCTTTAATGACTATCTTCATTTTTCTTCCAAAATAGGTTGTGCAACTTGAAGTCATAAACCAAGAACTCCTTCTATATATTCTCCTTGACCCAATAGCACTCTCTATTTATTTGTGGCACCAAGTGTTCTTGCTCTCAAATAATACTCTCTCTAATTTGAAAAGTGAAAGAAGAAGAAATGACTAACAATTCTTTCTCTCTAATGACTTAAGTCTTCCATGATGTATAGATATATATCGTATATCTATGAAATTAGACCAACACAAGCTAGCTATTGGATACTTACACAAGCTAAACCATTAGGTGAAAAGAAGAATGGTGTACATGTACCCAAAAAAACCCATACAAGCAATCTAATTATTAAATAATTGGAAAATACAAAAATCAACCATCTCACTCCCTCTTTCCTAAGCATACACGTCTGGTCACTTCTTTGTCCCAAAAAGATTGTCACCTTAGTTTGCTTTATTAATTAAATGTGCTACACATTTACTTTTGTAATTAAATTTATTATTTATATTACATTTAATAATTATTTGACTCCAATAAAATGACTTGAACTAATATTTGGTCAACCCCATTTAATTTAACATTGGACTAATTAATATAACCCAAAAGATTGGTTATTAATTTTGTTATACATTAATTATCCAATCCATAATTAAATAAATAACTAGATTGAATAAATAATTAAATACACTAACTCATTAGTATTAAATTACTAAATGGACTAATAAATGTTATTCTTATTATTTCACATTGTTTACATTAATTAATAATCATATTAATTAATTTATAAAATTTAATTAACTCATTATATTCAATTTAATTGAATATTTAATTAATAGAAAACTTATCAATTATTTTGATATTAAAAACTTTAGGGTTTGTTCACTAATAATATATATATATATATATATATATATATATATATATATATATATATATATATATATATTATTTATATACATTACATTACTTCAAAAACAATTTCACAATAAATTATGAAATTAAACTAAATACAATATATAATTTAATATATATTATTTAGGCCATAAATTAAATTATTTAATACATTTACATTAAATAATTCATTTCTCATCAATTATGGAAATAAATCCATTTACCCGAAAATACATTAAAGTAATAATATATTTACTAAATTTCTTATTTAAATAATTTATTAAATTATTTAAATAATATTACACAAATAATTGTATAATTAAATTACTCACTCCCATAAATCATTTACAATGATTTATTTAATTATAGAATATATTCATTTAATATATTCAATTACTATTTAAAATTACTCAATTAATTTAATCCCTTTTATATATATGTACATATATATGAAATTAAATATTGTACAATATATATAATTACAATTCTCCTTTAATTAATTTAACTACTTTATATAATTTATAATTATATAAATTACATAATTATTCCTCACAAATAATTTATCAATGATTTGCATAAATGTTGATTAGTGAATATAATTATATCCACAATAACCCTTTTAATTCAATTTCAGATTAATTTAATATTAATCTATTTATTTATCACAATTTAATTAACCATTAAATTATGTTACTAAATATGCATGTGTGTGTATATATATATATATATATATATATATATATATATATATATACATATATAATTTACACGCAACCATGTCGCATAATTACATAACTCCACTAATTAATTCTCTTAATTTAATTAGACTTATTATTAGTCAAGTTTATTGAATTATCACTTTACTTGATAACTTATCAAAAATTTGACATCACCATATCTAAGTTAGTCCATTAAATTTAATTTGGACATCTATTTATCTACCACTACTAGGTTATCAAACTCCAACCTTTATTAAATATTAAATATTTTATTTCTAATTCATTTAAATATCCGGGATATTACAAAGTGTGTGCCAACATGTACTAGCAAGTGCCAGTGTGTGCCAGCGTGTGTTAGCCACACTCTTACCCACTCCTTTTTCCATTTGCGGTATATCAGATAAATCGCGTGCGATTGTTTTGAAATATTTTGCATCAGTAATAACAGTTTTAATTAGTTATACATAATTTATTCATAAAATACATCATACAGTATTAATATGATGTCTCGTCTAACCCTCAAAATTTTTCTTAAATTAATCTCGGATAATCTTCCGTGTAGTTTTCCCAAATACACCTACGGGGCGATGCGATTGATAAATTTCTTTTATTCTAGACACAAATTATGATTGAATAATATAATTAGGTATTAATCTCATAAATTTGATTATTCAAATTTTATGTTAACCTATTTCATGTTGCGTTTGAAGAAAACAACACAGATGAATTACCAGTTTAATTATATAACAGTCTGATTCCAACTAAATGGTTAACTTCTACTGATTTAAAAATTTAATATTATTGAGCTTTTTTCCGTATAAACACTATTCTGTGAAGTGAAAAGTCCAAAAGATGTTGCACGTTTTTTGGTAAATAGTATTTTCGACTACCATTTCTCAGAAAATGGTTAGACGGCCAAAAAGACAAAAAAAATATTTGTTTGTCTTTTCCTTATTTCGTCTTATTTTCGGTGCGCTTTTTGAGAAAAACTTGTATCGGCTATAACGTGTTTTCAAAGCGTGGGAAAGATGAATCCTGAAGCATAATGTCATTTTGAAGTATACGTAACGCTCAAGGGCCTAGGTTAGATTTCTTAGGGTTTAGACCCTAGGGTTTAGGATTTAGGTTTTATCCTTTTTTTTATTTTTGAAAAAAAACTTTTATTCTTCTTTTACGTACTAAGGTTGGATACTTGAATCGAAACACATAAATAAACAATAACGAAGATTCTATAACACATATAAGATGTAATTCAAGCTTTATTTATTCATCTAAAGTCAGATTACAACTCTCTCGAAAGTTCGAAACATTACATTCACCCCTCCTTAAAAGAATTTCGTCCCCGAAATTAACTTATACAATTAAGAAAATAAAAGTGGATATTCTATCTTCATTCTATCTTCTAATTCCCACGTTGCTTCTTCTATAGATTGATTTCCCAATATGACCTTGACTGAAGGCATGACTTTGTTTCGCAAGACTTGTTTCTTCCTATCAACAATTTTAATAGAAATCTCTTCGTAACTTATACCATTCTCAATTTGCATGGGTTCGTAGTTGATGACGTGTTTGTAATCGAGTTTATAAGGACGCAATACTGAAACATGAAATACATTATGTATATGTTTCAGCTCTGAAGGTAAGGCTATTTCATAAGCTACCTCACATATTCTTCGTAATATTTCGAATGGTCCTATAAACCTTGGACATAGTTTTCATTTCTTTCCGAAATGAATCTTTCCTTTTTAGGGAGATACTTTTAGGAAAACATGACTATCGACTTCAAAGTCTCTATAACGACCCCAAAATTCGATAAAACTTATTACCTTAAATTCCATATTTATTATTCATTATTTCTTTAACGTTCAAATTTCGGTCCGTTGATAAATCTTTAATCACATTAATTAGCCCATTAATTGACTTTATAATCATCAATTACCAAATTTTTTCAGTATAATTTTTTTTTCTCTTTTATTAATCATTGTATTAAAATATGCTGACATTTAAAAATCAACTTATCGTCTCGATCATAGTCCCTGGATCGCAAACTTTACTTTTTCTTTTCTGTACAAGTTTCGTAAAGCTCAACATTCAAAATTTAATATTGTTCATATCCATACAATTTTCTTTGTTTCATAATTCATAATTAGACATATAATAGTTTCTAAGGTAACAACTACCTTGAGTAATCACGGTACACAATTTAACTCTATTCGTCCTATCCGGATCCAACATATATGTACATATGAAACATCAATATAAACTTTGCAATTTACCACACTGAATATAACAATTTTATTTACAACCTTCTAAGTTGATCCATCTCTAACATAATCCGATATTCTTGAAATTTAAATCTTTACCTACAAAAATGTATATTATGCAAGTAATGAGCACAACGGCTCAACAAGTTCAACAGTTTACACCTTTCATGCTTCACGTAGCACATAGCATAACATGCTCTGTGTGTGTCATATGTCATGTGTTGTGCTTTTACTTAAGCATTATATCTCACATACATTCATATTATAGCACAAAGTACACATCGTTGTCATATTATCCACAGATCACATAACACATAATTTATATGTATTTGAAACAAGAATTACATATCATAACATACAAACATTTAACATAAAAGTACTTAAGAACTTGCCTGAATTTTGGAATTAATAAATACCCATTCTATAATGTTTCTCGTACAACCTATGATCATAAAATAATCAATTAATAATTATTTATCCTCTCATGATATTAATTTATTTAATTAATATCATTTATAATGTAATTAACCCCTCCCGACGATTTATTTTAGGGTACCTGGCCAATTATTAATTTATATGGTTAATTATATTAGCCTCATTCTTAATATCAAACACATTCAATACGGACAACCCGGCTCATCGAAAAAAATTTAGCATAGTTTCTGTAAGGACCGAGAATTTTCATATAATATTTTATTTAATTAAAACGAAACAATGTGAATAATTTTTTAAAGAGTTAGAGATGTACATAATTATATGTGTATATGTAAGAATAAAAAGGAAAGCCAATATTTTTTTTTATAATATGTGTGAGCCACAAGGTAAGCTTTGTAATTTAAATTAACTACATGGACAGTTAATTTTAAAATAAAGGATGACAATGAAATATGTGGAATATAATTAATTTATTGAATTATATTAAAGTAAAGTTAAACTATTTAATTAGTTTAAATGTTAGCCTTGACGGGCTAAATTATATTTATGTAATTAAGTGAGTCACTTAATTAAGGTGTTAAGAAATAATATCATAATACTATTTAAGGGATAACCCAAGTTACTAATAATTCTTAAAGTGAGTTATAATATGGTGCTATATGGCTAATTTAAATTAGTTGATGTGTGACAATAATATTTAATTATTTACTTTGGATAACTCAAAATTAATTAATTTGGGTGTGTTACATTTTAGTGATATTAAGTCTAAATGATTGATTAACCTAGCCCAACGTATGTATTTCATTTATGGAGCCCAAATGTTGGTGCAAGTCTTGTATACATTAAGACCAATTCTTGACCCAAACATAAAAGTTATGGCCTTATTTTTCCTTGGCATTTCAACAGCCCAAACACTTGAGCATTATAACTAAACAAACTAGCCCAACCTTGCCATTCTCAGCAGCCCAAAATGTATGATGCGTTTGTTTTGGTGACTATCATTACGGGACATAGAAGCCGGGAAAATAGGGAGCACGTTTTCTGCACAGGAAAAGTGATAGGGGCTGGTGATGGAGGTCTGCTCATAGGCTAAATTGAAAGCTACAAGGGATGGTGTAGGAGGCTGGACAAGGGGGCTCTAGTATACTAGGCGGCAGTTCAGTTTTTGGATAGTTCAAGAAGCAAGATCGGCAGCCATATGCGTCAGCTGATAGGTGACATAACAGGCCATATAGGGGCTGTTGTAGAGTTCTTTTAGGGGCACGTTTCGGAAAGTCCTAGAATAGTTAGGATGGAGATATACTTATTACGTTTAGGTTAGCTGATGGAAAAGGGAGGGAGTACCATTACATATACTCAGTACTTTAGCTTCTAACCTCTTGTTCTTCACCTCATTTCCAGTATGCAAGAGAGAGTCCTGTAGAGAGAGGGAGTATTTTCTGTTAGCAGAGGAAGAAGAAGAAGAGGAAGTCCAGTAACCACAAACATTTAGTCCACCTACTTTAGCCCAAACATTTTCAAAGCACATTCGTGCGAAATTAGCTTGAGCCCAAAAATTTCGAAGTCTAGCAAAGCTAGGAGAGTGGGAATATCCTAAATTCCCTAACATTCATCTTCCTTCTGTTCTTCACCTAATTAGTGTATTTATTGCTAGGACTATTACTACATATCATACTAAAGATTCCTAACTACTTTTGTTGGTTTATAAAAATTCATAGACGCAATCAAATTGCATAAAATAGCGGAAGCATGGTAAAATCAAATTTAAAAATTTACAAACCATAATCCAGGATCGAACTTTATGCGCAACTATTAATTAATAAAGAAGAAGTTAGAGATATACCCTTGTAGAAATCAAAGTTTCAACAGGTACAAGTTCACCTCCAAATCCTTCGCGTTCTCTTTGAATTTTACTGATTGGATTCCAATGATCAATGTTAGCCACCCAAGTGTTTGGCCTCTAGAGGTGATCCACCAAGGAATAATAATAATTCAAGAAGTGAGTGATGGCAAACCTTAGTTTTCTCTCTCTAGAGAATATGTGAGTACTCTCCCAAAAACTTATGGAAGTGTATGTGTGTAACCTTAATCCATAATAAGACTTTTCTTATTTATAGATTTAGTAAACCCTCTAAACACCTTTAGGAATAGGGTTTTTAATTAAACTCCTAATCTAATTAAGATCTTAATTAATTTAATATAATAATTATAATTCCTAAACCATTTAGGAACTTAATTATTAATTATGAGAGTACTCCTATTAATTAATTCATAAACCATTTAGGAACTAAATAATAATGATAATAGTAATAATAATAATAAGAATCCTCTTATTAATTTATAATTAGTATTTCAAAAATACTAAATAATAAATATTAAGCTATTTAATTTATTATATCCACATAGTATAAATTAAATATACTTAATTCATTATTACAATTATGCCATTTACTTCTTAAATAATTATTTTTCTTTTGCGGTGTGACCCTTTAGGTTCTCCATATTAAACCGGTTATAGAATAAATTAATTAGAACTATTCTAATCTTATTTATATAAATAAATTAAACTATTTAATTCATTTAAATAAATAATATTTGTTCCATAATAAGGGTAAGCCCCCTTAGTGATCAACGACTTTCCAAATAATATAGATTTGAACATTTACTCACAAAACAACCTATTCAGCGAATAGTTACTGTACAATTCAATCCTTCTACCTCACAACGTCCCAATCAAATATAAGACATGGTATTACTGTCAAGTCTTATTTTATTTGATTATATGCATTTCGATCCTTAAATGAATAACTATAATTAATGTAAATTGGAAACTACTTTCTATTTTTCATTCTGCCTTGGCCAAGGACTACTGAGTTGTCATTTATCGAATCGCATAGAACATTCCCTTCTTTTACTAGAAGTGGTAGATTTTGTGTTGATCATTCACCTATCTCCGTGTATGACTTATTATATCCAATGATACCCTGTGATACACCCTAAAGGTTTTAAGGAATATGTCAAAATATAATTCATCATACACAAGATACTATGATGATCTCAAGTCTAAGGATCACTTGTATTACTATTACAAAAGGAACTCTTATTGACAGGCAAGTAAGACTCCATTAGGTGTTCCTTGAGTGAGTCACGTTCAGTGAACTTATTCTCTAATAAGCATCTACATACTTGCTTTAGTGTCTCTACACAAATGATTATGAGATCAATCATTCTCTTCATAAGAGCAAACATAGTATGTACTAATCTATCCGGATTCACTAATCCCCATTTTAGTGATCCAACGATTAGGAACAATTTTAGTTTTGAGCTATTTGGAATTTATATCTCATTAGCATGATCCTCATCATGGTTCTAAAAGCATTGCTCGAAAACTATGGGTTTATCCATTTGATTAATTCAAGTAATTAATCATGAATAAAGAAATGCCTTGATTCTTTTTATTAATAAACGAATAAGATTAACAAGTATATGTTTATCACATCAAATGTGATTGGCTTGAGGGCACACTACTTTCAACTCCAACTTTTCTATACCCCCCGTATAGTTCATCAAACTTACCACACATTATGAGTCCAGGAACTTACCACAAGAATATGAGTTTAGAAGCTTGTCCTACCAATATGTAGTCTGAGAACAAATCAAAGACTATCCATATGCTGAGGAGCTCAAAGCATACCATACGATTATGAGTCATGGACTTACCATATGCATAAGTTTTAAGAACTCGTGCCTAAACTTAATATTATCTATCTATCAAATATACCTACGAAATAAGAATCAATTCTTCCACAACTGTATAACGATAACGTGACTCTAACATTTCAATGATTATCACCTAATAACTAAGTAAACACAAATCACCTTCCCATACAAAGAATTGTGCAACTCAGTCATCACGTGAGTCCTCAATTGAAATTTCGTATCCAAACTTCCTGCCCCCTTATCATAACATTTCTGTCATTCATGTCTTATCATTTTCTGAGTTCTTCTTGTACTATTTCATAGTACCATATCTCTTTATAGCATCAAGCTATACCCTTTGAATCATTAACAGATCTCTCTGTTATTTTACAGTCTCATTGGATCCTATCATTAGAATGACCACGAATTTCATTAGTCATTGTAAATATACTTAATAAATATTTAGCAATGAATTTAAATTTTTCTCATTAATTAATTGTGCATTAGATAATTAAATAAATGTACTTATGTGCTTGTATATTTATTTAAAGGATTAAAGCAAAGTGTATAATTAATTAAAGCAAATCTAATTGGATTATATTTTATATCCGAATAAGTTGATAAACTAGGTTAAAGATATTAACCTAGTAGCCCATGTAATTAATTTAATTACTAGCCCATGTAATTAATTAAACAAGCCCAATGCTTGATTTAATTAAATGTAGCATAGTTATTTAAATGCTAGCCCAATGTGTTAATTAAATTGAGCCCAAACCAATTCAATGGATGAGCCCAATATATTAATTTCCTAAGTCCAACATGGAGCCCAATAGGAAGTCAAAATTGGTCAACAATTGAAACCATGTATATATATATATATATATATATATATATATATATATATATATATATATATATATATATATGTGTGTGTGTGTGTGTGTGTGTGTGTGTGTGTGTGTATGTGAACATTTAGGCAATAAAAATAAATGTAAAATGGCCACAAAATGGGCCATTTGGCCGGCCAAAGTGGGGGCCACCTGTTAGAGTTTATGCCCTAGAGGCTAATTATTTGATGTAATTGCTTAACATTTTTGATATTATATTTGATTGAATAAATAGATTATTTTATTATGATTTCATTTACTGCGTTATATAAATGTTAACATAATAAAAGCCCTTAGAATAATGATACGAATTATATAGCTTTAAGTATGTGACTTGAACATGAGATTATATAATTATAATTAGTATCATTGCTCTTAAATGTCCCTAGTCGAGTATAATTGTTAATGGGACAACAATGATGCATTGAGACTAGTATGTGGATTGACTGATGGCCAAATCTCATTGGTCATAAATATATGAGATATTTGAGTCAATGCATAAGTACATGTTAGAGAACAATGTACTGGACTGACCCACCATGAGAATTCTACATGGAGCATTATGCAAAGTGTCATAAGAAATTCTTATAGTGACAATGATGTAATGATCCTTCGACCTGAAGTCACTATATAATTACACGAGAATTTGTGTACTTTGATATCATCAAATGTCACCTTTAATAGGGTGGACAATAAAGGTGATTATTGGGTACATCATGAATCGTGTGAGGAATATGAGTGATCTAGATGGAATTTAACCCTCCTATATATTAGGGGTGATATCCATAGGCCTCTTGATTGAGTAGGACTATGAAATGCATGGCCATGCTCAAATATTGATTTGTTTCATATAGTCTACTCATTGATCAAGAAAACTCAGATTAAATTATGAAGAGTATGACACATTCCATGTCTCGAGTTTAATCTAGGATATAAGGTTAAAAGGATTAAATTACATTGAAACATTGGTCACGAAAAGGTTGTATCGAATCACCGATCTTATTATTATTTGGGTAGCAGTGATGCATTACTAGATGCCGCTCACTGTTTATAATTTTATAATATGATTTTAAAATTATTGCCAACATAATAATAACCTATAGGGTCACACACTTAGAACGTAATTAAAAGGGAATTAATTTAAATTGTAAGTATTTTAAATATGTCAATATGATTGATAGTATTTAAAAACTACGAATTTAAATTAATAGGATAATTTGTATATATGTATATTAATTAAGTAAGACTTAATTAAAATATAATATATATAAATTCGGATTTTATTTTTCTATTGATTTTAGGTTTTAGTTAATTCCTATTAACTACTATATATATGATATATCAGTAGTCTAAAAGTCACGTAAGAAAAAACTAAAACCCTAGCCGCTTTCAGAAAGAGGCTAGAGAGAAAAATAGGTTAGAAATCCTGATCTTGGTGGCTAGTACCGCGGTTCCTTTTGCTGCAGATCGTGGGACGATTCGCGGAGCGTTCGTGTGGATACCGTAGAGACGTAGTCACTAGATTGCGTTGAAGATTCGAAGCCGTTCCAGAATTCCATCGTCTTCTCAACATCTCAGATAATCGGTAAAATAATCTAAACCTCTGATTAATCTGTTTTCGCATGGATCCTGTCTTAGGGTTTCGAAAAAATTTTAAATTCCGCTGCTTTCACTGTGTCGAAACCCTAACACCACCATGGGTGGTGTGTTGCTCCATTGTTGCTTCTAATTTACTCCAAGATATAGTGGTTGAACAACCCTAGTCATTCCATGAGTCAATCACTTAGTCATTCCATGCAATAGTAATTATAATTAAGCTTTAATTTCACCAACATAGGTGGATTAGCAAGTTAATGGAGGGTTAGTGGTTGGCTATAAATAAGAGGCTCCACAATTGGTCTAAGGTTGTTAGTTCATTTGAAGTTGCTATAAAGAAAAAAAGAGAAAGCATTTGAGAGCAAAAACACCTAAGTGTTGAGAGAAAAAGCTAGAGCTTGAGCTTGGTGGATGTCCAACAATCTCATCACATATTTCGGAAGGAGAAGAAGGAGAGCACACAAAACCTCAAGGTTTAAAAGTTCTCAAATCCTTTCTTATGTCGTTTTTATAGCCTATATGCGTTTTAATCGGTTAAAAACCATTTTTAACAGATCAAAACTCATTTTGATGGTCTAGAAGTATTTAACTATGTAATATATGTATATTCATAGATCTATGTGTTTATAACATGATTTGGTAGGTTAGAAATGCATAGAAGTTAAAGAAATATGTGTAACACAATTTTACCGGTAAACCCTAACCATGCATGCTATGTTTGATGTTGTATTTTGAAATGCAAAAATCCAAAATTTGATTTTTATGGCTAGAAAACTAGATCTATGAGTTTTAAAGATAAAACCTTTTGGAAGTTTTCAAAAATAATGAATAACAAAGAAGTTATAGCTTTTATCAAAAAGTATGTCGTTTTTCAACCCTATGTGATTCGATCCGTAAATTTAGTGTAAAACGTTTTCAAAAAGACGATCGAACCATGAAATATTGTAAAACATTAAGTCAGGAACACATCAACACTGATTTGGTGTTATTTGGATGTGTAGATTTCATTTTATCAAGGTTTGATCAAAAGGTATCAAAATTGGAAAAAAATCAAAAGTTGAAAAATGTTTCTGTGAGTCAGCGCCGGGGCGCAGTGTGTAGAACAAAACACTGCGCCGGGGCGCAGTCCACTGTTTTGGAAAAAAATTAAAAAACCCGAACCGGGTCGGGTCGGGCCGGGTCAACCGGGTCGGGTCGGGTCTGGTTCGGGTCAGAAAATGAAAAATGTTCCAGAAATCATTTTAGTATTTTTCGACTTAATAAATATATTTTTAAATATATATATAATTGAATTATTGATTTAAAGGTGTATAAATATTATTATTGAAATAATAATATAATAAAGGTAATAAAATATTATTAAATAAATAATAATATTAGAAAATTATTAAAATATTATTAAGTGTATAATAATATTATAAAGTCAATAAAATATTATTAAATGATTAATAATATTAGATAATCAATAATGTATTATTAAAGGAATAATAATATTAGATATATATTAAAATATTATTAAATAATTAATAATATTAGATAATTAATAAAATATTATTAAAGGATTAATAATATTAGATACTTAATAAAATATTATTAAATGATTAATAATATTAGCTACTTAATAAAATATTATTAAATGATTAATAATATTATATAATCCATAAAATATTATTAAATGATTAATAATATTAGAAACTTAATAAAATATTATTAAATGATTAATAATATTAGAAACTTAATAAAATATTATTAAATGATTAATAATATCAAAAACTTAATAAAATATTATTAAATGATTAATAATATTAGTTACTTGATAAAATATTATTAAATAATTAATCATATTAGATAATTAATAAAATATTATTAAATGATTAATAATATTAGATAATTAATAAAATATTATTAAATGATTAATAATATTAGTTACTTAATAAAATATTATTAAATGATTAATAATGTTAGATAATTAATAAAATATTATTAAATGATTAATAATATTAGATACTTAATAAAATATTATTAAATGATTAATAATATTAGGTAATGAATAAAATATTATTAAATGATTAATAATATTAGATACTCAATAAAATATTATTAAATGATTAATAATATTAGATATTTATTTTGAACTATATTAAACAATTAATATAAGTTCTTTGTGTTTGAAATATTATCAAATAATGATAATATTTCCTAAGTGTTTAATTACCCATAATTAATCAATTATGTGGTTCGTAAGGTTCATAAAGGTCATTATACTTACATGTATATGATACTAATTTAAGATCAAATTGATTTAATTGTTAGGTCCGTTCAAGGATTGTTAGATTAATTTGATAAGCGGTAGACAACGCACGAGGCAAGTTCTCTATCCTTAACTTGTAATTCTTATTGCAAGTTTCCTAACTTTAACTTGTATTTATCGTTGCAATTATTATTCCACCGTATTTACATTTCAATTATTGTTGAGCAAATATTCTACACTCGTAGTTACTTGACAGACCTTTAAGTGAATTAATTATCAAAAATTACTTCACATCGCTATTGATTATTGTATTCGCACATAGTGCTTTGCAAACTATTTAAGAACGTCTAAGCTAATTGTTTCGGCTAGACAAATGCATGTTAAATTCATTTAATTGAATATTATAAAAGCTTATCCAAACCATTGGCTGGTGCGGATTCTTACAGTAAGACTGAGATAGAACAACCCTAGTTAAAGGGGATTTTATTTGTCGGATACCCGACAGCGCGCAAGAAAACTAAATGTGATGCATATACATAGGACATGAGAGGACTGATCCCCTCAAGTGTCCCGTTATTTTAACAAGGAGTCAGACATTGTATTTCTGTTCTACCTTAGTAGCAGTTCAGGGTCATTAAAGACCACTCAGCAGTAAAGAGTCAATTCCTTCTTTTACTGAACATTGATTCTTATTATCTTTCACAATTGCTATTGTTGAAACCTTGAAGTTATTTCCCTTCATCATGATATATCGTATGATTGTTGTTTATAAACTTGCTGAGTCATTTAGTTGCTCATTCTTGCTATATCATGACTATATTTCAGCCATTCCCGAAAGCTCTAAATCGGACAAAGGCAAAGGGAAAGCGAATGCTTAGTTTTAAGTATTTGCATGCTAGTTTAATTTACTGTTATGTAATTACTGTTGTAAATCTTTTGTATTTTCCTTAAGATATGTAATGATAAGATTAAGGTAATAGACCTTGGGAAGTGTAGCCTTTTGATTAAGGAACCTTTTGTATTATTCCGCGAAGTTGAATACAATTTATGTATTTCATTATTGTTTAGTATTGTACAGTGAGAACCAAACCCGAGGTTAAAGAACCCGGATTTGGGGTCGTCACAATCATGATCTTGCTTTACAATCTATTCCTTATTTGCTTTCTTTATTTTGTGATCGTATCGTAGTACGATCCTCTTACTGTTCCTGATCATATTATTATGATCTCTTCTTATGCTTTTTGGATTACCTTGTCATTTTTATTGCTTGAATCAGGTGTCCCCTGATTTTCTTTAAGATTCATCTTTGAATCATTTCAAATATTCTTTCAGATATATTCTTAATTGAACTTAAGAATTTTCTCAATTCATTACCTTTATTCATATCTTTCTTAACATCTCTATCTCTTTCTTATAATCTTATATCTTTCATATTTTCTTAACCTTAGCCAATATTTGAAAAGTATATCTCTTAACTTATGGCTTTCTACTCAAATCCTCCTGAGGTTCATCAAACATATCACGTATTTGGGCTCAGAAACTTACCACAATCATATGGCTTGAGGAGCTTGTCCTAGTCAGACCATAGTCGCCTATTCGCTGAGGGGCTCCACCATACAATCATGAGTCACGAGCTTACTATACGCTTGGATTTTTAAAACACATAGCTAACTTTACTCTTTCTTACTAAGGTATCGTTTACCCAAAGTTTATAACCTCTAGCTCTGATACCAACTGTAACGACCCCGAAATTCTACAAAACTTATTACCTTAAATTCCATATTTATTATTCATTATTTCTTTAACGTTCAAATTTCGGCCCGTTAATAAATCTTTAATCACCTTAATTAACCCATTAATTGACTTTATAATCATCAATTACCAAATTTTTTCGGTATAATTTTTTTTTCTCTTTTATTAATCATTGTATTAAAATATGCTGACATTTAAAATTCAACTTATCGTCTCGATCCTAATCTCTGGATCGCAACCTTTACTTTTTCTTTTCTGTACATGGCTCGTAAAGCTCAACATTCAAAATTTAATATTGTTCATATCCATACAATTTTCTTTGTTTCATAATTCATAATTAGACATATAATAGTTTCTAAGGTAACAACTACCTTGAGTAATCACAGTACACAATTTAACTCTATTCGTCCTATCCGGATCCAATATATATGTACATACGAAACATCAATATAAACTTTGCAATTTACCACATTGAATATAACAATTTTATTTACAAACCTTCTAAGTTGATCCATCTCTAACATAATCCGATATTCTTGAAATTTAAATCTTTACCTACAAAAATGTATATTATGCAAGTAATGAGCACAACGGCTCAACAAGTTCAACAGTTTACACCTTTCATGCTTCACGTAGCACATAGCATAACATGCTCTGTGTGTGTCATATGTCATGTGTTGTGCTTTTACTTAAGCATTATATCTCACATACATTCATATTATAGCACAAAGTACACATCGTTGTCATATTATCCACAGATCACATAACACATAATTTATATGCATTTGAAACAAGAATTACATATCATAACGGACAAACATTTAACATAAAAGTACTGAAGAACTTGCCTGGATTTTGGAATTAATAAATACCCATTCTATAATGCTTCTCGTACAACCTATGATCATAAAATAATTATTTATCCTCTCATGATATTAATTTACTTAATTAATATCATTTATAATGTAATTAACCCCTCTCGACGGTTTATTTTAGGGTACCTGGCCAATTATCAATTTATATGGTTAATTATATTAACCTCATTCTTAATTTCAAACACATTCAATATGAACAACCCTGCTCATCGAATAAAATTTAGCATATTTGGTTGTCCAAATTTTTATTTAATCATTTTTAAAATTCTTAAACTTATTAGATTAATATTTAAAATATTTAAATATTAATCCTCAATATTTAATATTTTCCAAAAATATTAAATTTAATGTCCAAATATCATTTCTATATTTTTAGTAATTTTCTATAAATTTTTATAATTTTTAAACATTTATTTAATTAAAAACAAATTTCTAGAGGCATTTTCATAATTTTTGCGACCTTAGGGACACATTTGGCATTTCCCGAAAAGCTCAGGGGCAATACCGTAATTTTCGAGGCCAAGGACACGCTCGGTATTAATGGAAAAGACCAGGGGCACGCTGGTAATTTTTCAACGTTGCCAGCCGCCGTGCGCAATCCGCGCATTGCGCGCGGCCTTCATGCCTACGCCAGCCAAACGACGTCGTTTATCCTGACGATTACCGAATCGCAGCCGCGCATGGAACAACTTCCCTTTCGCTCCCCAAAACGTCGTCGTTTTTATTCGGCGTTACTGGTCGAAATCGGAACTCTTTTATTTATATTTTATTTATTAGATAAAATTCTGATCTCGAATTCATTTGAATGAATAGCGTGCAAGCATACACGGTCAACAAGTAATAAAGTGATAAGAAAAAGTCGATCCCACGAGCAATTAGTTCTAACGAGTTCCAACATCGATTCGTTCAAGTCGATCTCATTTAAACAATTATCAATATTGGCTAGAGAAAGGTAAATGCATAAATTAACATCTACACTAGAAAGCAATAAAGATAGGCGAATCTAAGAATGCAATTTCCCCCAATAGTTCATTTTAAATCTCCTAACTCTCTCTTCAATTATATGGACACAACGAATTATTAACCGAGAATACATTATAGTACTAACATGCCTCTCTCGATGGCCATGCAGCGAATCCACCCAAATATGACACAAAGGCAACAGAAACGGGAAGGAACATCTTAATCAAGAAACTCACTATATCTCTACGAGAGTTTAACCTAACAAGAATTTCAAGCACAGATTCTCTAATTGGCTACACGCGACACATAGGTATATTTCTATCCCACATACAAATTAAGCATTCAATCCTAAGATCAAACAGCATAACACGTGTCATTGTACTCAGGTCCAAACTTATAGTCCATCGTTCGATTTCATATAAGTTACCACATAAATTACTTAGGTCAAACAAATAATACAATACGCACAACATATGAAAACCCAATCACAAGGTCGTAACCGATGAATGATCAACCAAGAACACACGAGTACTCACACGCCTCTTTCGAGGTCACATAAGCCTATCACATCTAAATAACCCACTGTATTTCTATGAGGATTAACATTAAACAAGGATGGTTAAGCCTAGGTTCTCAACTTGGTTGCACATGGTGTCTAGGTATATGTCTATCCTAGCCACAAATCATGCATTCCATCAATGTAGAATAACACAATCACATGTTAACATATATGGGCCTAAACACTATAATCCCTTTGTCAAGTTCATATAGGTTACTAAATAATTTCCTGACCAAAGCATTATAACGCACACACACAACGAATCAACTCCTATGGTCATCCAAGAGACAAAAACCCAAGCAACGAAGCACAAACATATGCGAAATACAAAACAAGCTTCTCTAGGACATTTCATCGAACACTTGGCGTGCATAATGATTTTGTTCAATACTAAACAACTACACATATGCAACAACAACCAAAGAGAAGAGCAAAACAATTATAACAACCTATTGGGCTCTAAAGCATTCAAAGATTCCATGTCAATCCAACATAATCGGGGAAAACAATATCCAACAAGAACAAACTAACCATTCAAGCTAAACATGTAAAACACCAATCATTATGAACTAAACATGCATTGGATTCAAATACAATACATAGACATTACATCCATGGATTACAAATCATCCAAGTTCATCAATATCAAAAGATAAAGATTGTTTTCCAAAAATTCATCATTCAATATAATACACAAAATAGAGAGAGAATGAAAACATAAAACTCCCTCAATCAAGGCATCCGATTGATGAAGAACCACCAAGCACTCCCAAATCGCCCATGGTCGCCTCTTCCAAGAGGAGAAGAAGTTATATTAATTAGGGCTTCAAAAATGACTTAAAAACTGAAATCTGCGCGTATGAACAGTGCACCGCCACGACGGTCAAACTTTCTGCTAAAATCTGGGTTTGTACTACCGCTGCGGCGGTGGAAACCACCGCTGCGGCGCTAGTACAAAATGCCCAGAAATGTTCCTTTTTTGACTACCGCAGCCTCCTTCAGTGTTTTAGTCATAACTCTCTCATCCGACCTCCGATTGAGTTAATTTAAGATGTTTTGGAAAGCTGAGAAGTATATCTACAACTTTAATGTTGGATGAATTAAGAGATAATGACTGGATCATGGTCTAAATTGAGCTGCAAGTGACTGCTGCATAAACGGAGTGCAGAAAATGCGAACCGGACAATTCCAAGCCTTGATCCACCAAACCCTTATTATAATATCTACAAAATGAAATAGAAACACATAAAAACAATATAAAACCACATCCTATCAAATGTGGTATAAAAACACATACAACTAAACAAACACTTAACATATATAATACAAATAAATTACACAAAAACGACATAGATTACGTAAAATACTTAAAAATAATATAATATACCATATTATACAATAACATAAAAACACATATAAAATCACATAAAACACTTAAAGAACCACAAATTATCAAGATTAAATGTATTCAATTCGTAGGTATAAAACTCACTCATCAGGCGTCCGAAAAAAAAATGGTTGACGCGCAAACGCGGCAATCGTGATTTTTTTTTTTCTTCTTCTTCTTACGAAAACAGTAAGCCAACCCAACAACAAAAATTGCATTTTTACACCAAACTTCCACAATATAATTACTCTCAAAATCATTAAATTCATAGATATACATCCAAAAATTATTTAGAATAATTATTCTAATTATTTTCTAATTTTTCACAAAATTATTTTCTCACTAATATTACACAAATAAATTAAATAATATTGTGTTATACCTTCCAAAACTTGAGATTTCATTCTTTTGAAGCTTTTTCTTCCACTTGATAGCACCAAAACTTTTCTCTCCTTTGGTAGTGGTGTTTTCCGGTGGTGGTGTTCGGTGGAAGGAATGAGAAAAGAGAGAGAGTTTAAGTCTTTTGTGTTGTGTTTTGTTTCTTCTTCTTTTTTTTTTTTCATTCTTATTTCTTTTCTTTTTAAAACAAAACACTCAATTATTTTGGAAACCACACACAAATCCACCGCCTCTAGCAAAGTCAGTTACCACAAAATCATGCAAAATTAATTATTTTAATACATTACGTAGTTATTTCGTATAATAAATATTTTATATAATGTATATAAAATATTTATTGATATTCACTAAAAATCATAAATTGATTTATAAATAATATTGATACCTTTTTCAGGTACATTACATGATAGATTTTGTATACGCATAATGACATGCATGTAATTATATGAGGTAATTTATATCTCCAAAATTCATAAATAATTCATATAACCTATAAAAATTATTTTTCATACTTTTTCACTTCGTTACTTGGACAACATATTACATCAACATGGTCACGTTTCTGAAATATTATCCTCCATAAAAATCATAAAAATTCCATTATACGTAAACATAATTTTTTAAAAATTAAAACATTCCCTCTTCTCAATTATTTTTCATTTCTTTTGTATTTGGCACACTTTAAATATACACTATATAATAAAATCTTGTACCCTTTGTACAATTATATATTTCGTTTCTTAATTAATATATTCTTCTTATATAAATTATATAATCATTGTAGACACCCAAATTTTGCACTTGTGTACTAACCCTGACATGAGGGCAAAATCGTCAATTGACCTGACATACGAAAAGGAGAGGTGGGCGCCAACACGCAGTTCCCATCACGGCTTACAATCAAGGCTGTCAAACGCAAAACGAGAATTGAGTCGTTTGAGACGAGACCTACGGGCAATCCAGACGAAGCCCGATGCGATCGCCAAAGAAGGCCAAGGACCATGACGATTACAGCATTAGGGTGGGGTCTCGATGTCGGGAAACCATTCTCAGAAATGATTTATGTATCAAGGAACAGCCTTCCAAAATAATACGGCAGAAATTGGCGAATTAAGACCGCGTGGCACGAAATTCGAGAAAAATGAGCCGGACAGTCGCGGATGCAATCGCGGCCACCAACAAAGGGGGCAGGCTCGCGGCTCGAGGGCGGCACACGGCAGCCGAGGCGACGGCTCGGACGGCCACAGCAGGCCCAGCCGCAGATGCATCTGCGGCCAGCCGCAGATACATCTGCGGCTGCCTGCTGAACCAGTATACATTGCCATTTTCCACCCGAGAAGAAGAAGAAGAAGAAAAAAGAAAGGAAATAGTGAGAGAGAGAGCGCGCGGGAGGAGAGAGAAAGCTCGGATCTTGGCCATTTTCAAGCTTAGATCCATTGTATTGTGCTAAGTAGTCTAGTATTCTTGTGGTGTTGTTCGATTTGTGGAATATAGAAGCTTTAAATCGGCATTTTGCAAGGTGAAAGGAGTGTGTTCTTGAGTTTTTATTTGTTGTATTGTTAGCATAATGTTGTGATTGGTTTATTTGATGTAGTTTATTGTTATATATTGATAAAGGATCCGTGGATTAGGGGTGGTTAGCGAGGGTTCCATCGGAACGTAACTCCTCCTAACGCCCCGATGACATCCGTACGGTGATATATCGTTCGTTGTGGTAATGAGTAGTTTGTAGTGATTGAGTTGTGATATTTGAGTTATGTAGTATGATAGCAATGTTCAATATTGTTAGATTTCGCCTAGTATTGGTTGTGTAGCGGTTTGGGTGACTGTGAGCCTAGGGAGGAGATCCTCGTGATTGAATCCCGATGATGGACGTTTTAGCATATGTAATCCTTGTATAGAGTCCATGGATGTGTATTTTGTAATATCGGGCCTTAAAACGATACCAAGTCGTGTTCGGGTTAAGGCCCCGTAATAATAATAAAATATGTGATTGTGGGTGTTGGGGGTTGTCTGGATGGCTCACATGCCCATGGATAGCCCCGACACGTTTTGGGATGTTTGTCTTAATTTACGGCACAGAAAATGGTTTTCCAAAATAAGGCAAATAATGAAGATTTTATAAAAGTGATCAATTTAGGGTTTTAGATTCACGAGGTTTAAAATTAAGAGTTTTGGCGAACTTTAATCCTTGTTTGACGAAAAGGCTACGTTTGGTTTTAAAATGTCATAAAAGATGTTTTCGTGAAAAATAAATAAACGTTTTCATTAAACTTTGTGCATAGGGTTAAAGAGTTCTAGAAGTTGCCTTCATTTTATTTCTATTAACTGTTAGAAGGCAATGTATAGTCTCGATTCCTATTTGACAAAAGTTTAAAACTATTATTTTCTAAAATGACATCTAATAAAAAACCCTCATCGTTTTCGAAATTAAAATCAATCTTTCTTATAAAAAGCGAAGCCTCGTCATTTGGGTCAAAACACGTCTAAAACGCTTTCCCGACAAAACACATTTTGACATATAAAATCAAAGCAACTTTATGCAAAAGGACACCACAAACCTCCATTTAGGCACACACACACACAAACACACGCGCACACACACATTTTAAGAGTTAAAAGGATAGAAAAACATCGAGATTGCGGTAACCGTATTTCACGGAAGTCGAGGGGTGCCTAACACCTTCCCCTCGCTTAAGCAAGCCCCCGAATTCTATGAATCTCTGTTTGCGGACCAATTGAATCAGAGTCACATATGAGCCATTACGATTACGAAAACAAAATTCGGATGAGTTGGTACATCCATTTCAACAATACCAACTGGCGACTCTGGTCAATTGGCTTATAAAGAAATCGATCTTTCAAAACCCGTCGACATTAAGCCGACCCTTTTCAAAATCACATTTAATTCAAAAGGCTAAAATTGGAAAGGACATTTTTATTATTAAAAAACGAAACGACGAAAATCCCGGCGTCGACAATCATCTTTATATAATTTATATAATATACATTAACTTTCCTTATATAAATTATATTATTTATTATTATATAATTCATATAATTACTTTTATTCTTAATTAATTTCTAAACTTCCTCCATAATTATTGATTAAATCTAAAACAAATAATTACAATTTTACTAACTCCCTCATTAACTTTTCATTTGAATTTGGATTAATTTAATTATTAATCCCTTAATTTTCCATAATCAATAGAATTTATAATTACAATAATATATATGCAAATGTATGTATGTATATATATATATATATATATACACACACACATATACATATACATAATATACATATACATATACATATCTAATTCATACCTCACATTACCACATAACATTATTTAAATAATAATTTCTACACCTCCACAATAATTTTATTGTACAAATTTATTGTACCATTATATGAAATTCCTTTTATTCTTAATAAATTATTTTTAAACAATTTATTTACTTTTCAATTATTTTAATTCAACACCAATTATTACCCTCTCTGTACAGATTTAATTTACCAATTAAATCTCATTACACACTTTAATTCACATAAAATATATCACTCATAAATAATTTAAATAACCTTAATAATTTTATTATTTAAATTCTTATTTAATATTATTAAAGAAATCCCGAAAATTCAGATCCACATAGTCTTTTTTTTGTCGATGTAGATCGGCATATCTCTTATGTCTTTCTTGAGCAGCTCGTAACCTTAGTTGAATTGTTCGAACTACCTTCGCTGTTTGTTGAACCAATTCTGGCCCAAGCAACTTCCATTCACCGACTTCGTCCCAACACATCGGTGTTCTACACTTCCTTCCATACAGAGCTTCATATGGTGGCATTGCTATACTAGCGTGATAACTATTATTGTAAGTGAATTCCACCAGAGGTAAGTGATATTCCCAACTTTCCTCAAAATCCATCATACAAGCTCTCAGCATATCCTCCAAAGTTTGTATAGTCCTTTCACTTTGACCATCTATTTGTGGGTGGTAAGCAGTACTCATTCTCAACTGTGTACCTGGATGTTCTTGAAGACTTTTCCAGAAATTTGAAGGGAACCTTGGTTCTCGATCCAACACAATTAAAACTGGTACGCCATGTCTAGAGATAACCTCCTTAATGTGTAGCTTTGTTAATCTATCTGAAGTGAACTTAACCTTGATTGGTAAAAAATGAGCTGACTTGGTTAGTTTATCCACTATTACCCATATGGCACCATGATCATTCTGTGTGGTTGGTAGGCCTACTACAAAATCCATTGTAATATGCTCTCATTTCCACTTTGCGATCTCTAACGGTTGTAATAATCTGCTTGGTCTTTGATGCTTAACTTTAACTTGCTGACATGTCAAACACCTACTAACGAATTCAACCACTTCTCTTTTCATGTTTGGCCACTAAAAATGTTGACTTATGTCTTTGTACATTTTAGTACTGCCTGGGTGTACTAAAAACTTAGTACTACGTGCTCCTGACATGATCTCTTCCTTGAGTTCTTGAACTGAAGGAATCCAAATTCTAGAGTCAAATCTAATAATTCCCTCCTTGTCCATCTTGTATTTGCCGTCTACAATCTCTGTTGACTTCTTCAACTTCCTATAATTTCCATCATCCTCTTGGATTTCCTTAATGTTACCCAACAAGGTTGAGTGATCCTCCATTATAAATAATTTCATTGTCGAGATTGAACGAACTCTTACCTCTATGTCGAGTCTAGTGAACTCTTTAATCAACTCATCCTGAGTTGTTAACACATTTAATTTCTCTTGGTTCTTCCTACTCAAAGCATTTGCAACAATGTTGGCTTTTCTTGGATGATATAGGATTTCACAATCATAATCCTTAATTAATTCCAACCATCGTCTTTGCCTCATATTCAACTCTCGTTGTGTAAAAATGTACTTTAAACTCTTGTGATCTATATAAATTTCACACTTCTCCCTATACAAGTAATGCCTCCGTATCTTTAAAGCAAATACTACCGCTGCTAATTCTAGATCGTGAGTAGGACACTTTAACTCATAATCCTTTAGTCGTTGCGAAGCATAAGCTATTACTTTACCATGTTGCATTAAAACACAACCTAATCTTTTATGTGAGACATCACTGTAGACTACAAGACCTCCACTATCATCAGGTAGTGATAATACGGGTGCCTCACTTAGCCTCTTATTTAGCTCTTGAAAGCTCTCTTCATATTTATCTGTCCAAGCATACTTTATGGTCTTCTTAGTTAAGTTGGTTAATGGGGTTACTATCTTAAAAAATCTTTAATGAAACGTCTATAGTATCCTACTAAACTTAAGAAATTTCTCACTTCAGTTGGGGTCTTTGGTTGTTCCCAATTCATAATTGCTTCTATCTTTGCTGGATCCACTGAAACTTTGCTCTTGTCTATCACATGACCTAAGAACTGAACTTTCTCTAGCCAGAACTCATATTTTGAAAATTTGGCATAGAGTTGTTCCTTTTGTAAGCTTTCTAGTACACTTCTTAAGGGCATAACATGTTCTTCCAGTGTTTTCGAGTATATGAGAATATCGTCGATGAACACTACAACATACTTGTCTAAGCAAGACCTAAAAATCTTATTCATCAAGTCCAGGAATGCTATCAGTGCATTCGTTAATCCAAAGGACGTTACTAGAAACTCGTAATGCCCGTAACGTATTCTATACGCTGTCTTCGTCACATCTTCCTTCCTAACCTTTAGTTGATGATATCCTGACCGTAGATCAATCTTAGAGAAATATTATGCTCCTTTGAGTTGATCAAATAAGTCATCGATCCTAGGTAATGGATACTTATTCTTTATAGTTAATTTATTGAGTTCACGATAATCAACACATAATCTTAAAGTTCTAACTTTTTTCTTGACAAACAACATTGGTGCTCCCTATAGAGAAACACTTGGTTGAATGTATTTCTTGTTCAACAGTAATTGTAACTGTACCATCAACTCCTTCAATTCCACAAGCGTCATTCTATATGGGGCCTTCGAAATAGGTGCAGTTCCAGGAGTTAAATCAATAACGAACTCAATCTCCCTATCAGGTGGAAGACCGGGTAGGTCATCGGGAAAAATATCCTGAAACTCCTAAACCACTGGTATTTGATTTATATCTAACCCTTTATGTTGGCTGTCTACGATATATGCCAAATAACCCTGACATCCCTTCTGAAGTAATCCTTTTGCTTGATTTGCAGTTAGGCATCGGGATTTTCTTGGTGACTGACTTCCATTGAAGACTACCGTTGACTTGGACGTTGTAAGAAGTTTAACGCACTTTTGTTGACAATCGATCAACGCTTGGTGATTTGTCAACCAATCCATGCCTAGAATTACATCAAATTCCCCTAATTGGATTGCAATTAGATCGACTCTCAACTCATGACCCTTGATCACTATGCAACAACCTTTTATTATCTTATTAATAGGAATTAGTTCTTTAGTAACAATCTCTATCATTAAAGGACTTTCTAGCAATTCACTAGGCACGCTTAGTTTCTTAGCAAATTCATGGGAAATAAAAGAGCAAGTAGCACCCGAATCAAATAGCACGTAAACACTTATGGTGTTGATCAGAATGATACATGCCACTGCATCCTATGATGCTACGGCATCTCCCATGGTCATGTTGAATGTCCTTGCTGCTAGACGACCTAGGTTAGTTGTTGGGGTAGATTTGTGGCTATTGTCCCCTCCGACATTTCCCCCTTTATTGGGGCACATCTTAGCTTGGTGCCCTGTGGCTCCACAATTAAAACAAGAGTCTTTCCTAAGGTTAGGGCATGCGGGTGCTATGTGTCCCTCTTGTTTTCAATTGTCGCAAATATTTTTCCCTTTTAGACACACTCCTGAGTATGGTTTCCCGTAAATTTTGCATGGTTCTAATATTTTCTTTTTATTTTCCCCTCCTTGCTGGGATTTTCTGCCATTAAACCTTCTCTTATTATTATTATTTCCTCCCCCGTTCCCTCCTTTATTATTATTTTTATCTTTATTAAATTTTGATATGGCTTCGCTGCCGACTTCGACAATGATAGCCTTTTCTAGTAGTTGGAAGTAACTTTATATTTGCAAGATAATTACTTTACCATATATCCAGAGTTTCAAACCCTCCTCAAACCTGCTTACCTTTCGTTCCTCCGTATCTACTTGATTTGGAGCGAAATGTGCAAGTTCATTGAATTTGGAGGCATACTGGGAAACAGTCATGTCCCCCTGTTTTAGATTTAAAAATTGTACCTCCATTCGATTTTTCATGCTTCGTGGGAAGTAATTCTCAAATAATAACTCCTTAAATGTTTCCCACTTTACCACACCTTCTCCTACGCGGGCTTGGTTAGCTTCTGTAACGACCCCGAAACTCGACCCATTTTATCACCTTAAATTTCATATTTATTATACCTTATCTTCATAACGTCCAAATTTTGGTCCGTTAATAAATCTTTAATCACCTTAATTCATCCATTAATTGATTTTTAAATCATCAAGTATCAATTTTGCGGTATAAATTTTTCACTTTTCTCAATCAATCATTGTATTAAAATATTTGGATATTTAAAATCCTTACATCTAGATCATAGTCCCTAGATCGCAACCATTACTTTTTCTTTCTATTACATGTGTCATAACGCTCAACATTAACCATTTAATATCATTTATATCCATACAAAATTTCTTTGTATCCTCATTCATAATTAAACATATAATAGTCTCTTTCATACTAACTACATTAAACAATGAAATTCATATTTTAATTCTACTTGTCCTATCTGGACCAAATTTGCATGTATACATATACAACGCATCAACATAAACTTAGCAAATTTACCCACATTGGATTATAATATGAAAATATAACAATTATGTTTACAACCTCTTAGGTCAATCCATCTTTAATGGAATCTGATAATCCTGAAATTCATTTCTTTCCTGCAAAAATGTATATTAAGCAAGTAATGAGCACAATGGCTCAGCAAGTTCAACAGTTTATGCTTCATGTAGCACATACATTAACACGCTCGGTGTGTGTCATACATCATGTGCTTGTGCTTCTTCTATAGCAATATATCTCAAATATATTCATATTATTTCACAAAGTACATATTGTTGCCACATTAATCACGTATCACATAACACATAATTTGTATGCATTTAAACAAGTATTAACATATCATAACAGACAACATTTAACATTAAATGACTGAAGAACTTGCTTCGAAGTCCAATTACTTAATTGATAGCTCAGAACCCTCTCTCGGTCAACCTATGATCATAAAATAATCAAATAATAATTATTTATCCTCTTATGATATTAATTTAATTAATTAATATCATTTTCGGGCCAATTATCAAATTATATGGTTAATTATATTAACCTCGTCCCTTAAAATATTAATATCAAATGCCTTCACTACGGACAACCCGGCTCATCGGATAAAATTTAACATATTTGGTTGTCCGAAAATTTTATTTAACCATTTTCTAAATTGTAACCTTGTTAGATTAATATTTAAACGTTTAAATATTAATCCCCAATATTTAATATTTTTACAAAAATATTAAATTTAATGCCCAAACATCATTTCTATATTTTTATTATTTTTCTAAAATTTTTAAATAATTTTTAAACATTTATTTTAATTAAAAACACTTTTTGGGGGCATTTTGATAATTTTCGCGACGTTAGGGACAAAATCGGTATTTTTTGGAAAGTCCAGGGGCATAACCGTAATTTCCGTGGTCAAGGGACATGGTTGGTATTAACTGAAAAGGCCAGGGGCACGCTGGAAATTTCCAGCGTGTCGGCCGCGCAATGCGTGACCCCTGCCTCTGTCGACACCAGCAAAACGACGTCGTTTACCGGCCGTTTTCCGATCCCCGCGCAATGCATGTGCCTTTCTCCTATACGCCCTGAAACGACGTCGTTTTGGGCCGCGTTCTAAAGAAAAATCCATGCCATGCGTGGCTTTCCTTTTTTTTTTTTTTTTTCTTCCAGTTTCTTTTCGGCAACAGACCCAACATGCAAAAATTATTTTCTTTTGCTCTAAATTTTTTTTTCACCAAAATTATTCTAAACATGATATAATCAACATATGTGCATCCAAAAATTATTTAGAATAATAATTCTATTTATTTACTAATTTTTCTCTAAATTATTTTATTACATAAATACCAAAATAATTCAAAGAATATAGTATTATACATTCCAAAGCTTAGTATTTTTCTTGAAACTTGCTATTCCACTTCTTGACACCAAAAAATTTTCCTTTCATGGTGGCCCGGTGGTTTGGATGGTTGGGGGTTGCGGTGATGGTGCTTGGAGGGTGGAATAGAGAGTTATATTTGTGTGTACATATGTTTGTTTTTCTTGCTCTCCTTTTCCCTTTATTTCTTTTCCTTTTTAAAGCCAACACACTTAATCAATTTGAAGGAATAATCATTTTCACCGCCTTAGACCAACCGGCTAAATCTCTCTCTCGAACATTCCAATATTAAGCATGCAAAAATTAAATTAATTTAATACATTACATATTTATTTCGTGTAATAAATATTTTATATAATGGATATAAAATATTTATTTTAATTCACCAAAAATCATAAATTGATTTATAAATAATATTTATACCATTTTCGGGTACTTTACTTGACAAATTTTGTACACGCATAATGCCATGCATGTAATTGTATGAGGTAATTTATACCTCCAAAAATCATAAAATAATTCATATAACATATAAAAATTATTTTTCACACTTTTTCACTTCATTACTTAGACAACATGTTACATTAACATGTTCACATTTTTAAAATATTATCCTTTATAAAAGTCATAATAATTCCATTATACATAACTATAATTTTTAATAACTTAAAACATTCATTTTTCTTATTTATTATTTATTTCTTTAGTATTTATCACTAACTTCTTTATATATAAATTATATAATTTAATATTATATAATTTATATATTTACATTCTCCTTTCTTAAATAATTCTTAAATTCCTCCATAATTATCAATTAATTGTATAACCAAAATTATACATTTATTAACTCTCTCATTATTTTAATCATCTTGTACAAATTATATAATAATTCTTATATAATTTATATAATTATTTTTCCATTAATATTTTACTTTAATTTCTTTATATAAATTATATACTTTATTAGTATATAATTTATAAAATTACTTCCTCTTCTTAAATCGTCTTTAAACCTTCACCATATTTATTGATTATTTAAATAATCAATATTTCTAATTTTTCTAACTTCCACATTCACTTTTTATTTAACTTTGGATTAATTTAATTATTAATCCCTTAATTTCCATAATTAATGAAATCTATAATTATCAATTAAACATGTACATATATATATATATATATATATATATATATATATATATATATATATATATATATATATATATATCATACTTCTCACATTTCCACATAACATCATTTAAATAATAATTTGTGTACTTCCATAATAATTTTATTGCCTTTACCAGAAATTTCTCTTATTCTTCATAAATTGTTTTAAACAATTTATTTACTTTCCAATTATTTTAAATTGACACAATTCGTCAGGATCTATGTACAGATTTAATTTACTAATTAAATCTCATCATATACCTTAAATCACATAAAATAATAATTAATTTAAACAACCTTGATAATTTTATCAATTGAATTCTCATTTAATATTATTAAGAAAATTCTGAAAATTCGGATCCTCACAGCTTCCCACCAGAAGTTAGCCTCGCCCTTCATAAGGTACGTGGCAAACTCAGTCTTTTTGTCCTTAGCAACCTCTGCTAAGTCAAAAGCTTTTCTCTATTTCTTTTATCCAGCACTGGGCCTCTATAAGCTCAGCGGCTCCCTTAAAATCAAGAGGACCTACATTCTTAAAGTCTTTAAATGATACATTATGTGGTGGTATTTGTGGTTGTGGTTGTGGTTGTGGGGGTGGTGCTGGGACATTATTTGTTGTATGATTATCTGGGACTCCTATTAACCTATTAAGGAATTACTGCATAGGATTTGAAGTCTGAACATTACTCTCATCACTAACACTTGTTGTTGTTGTTGCCCTCGTTCTTGGTCTCAGTGGTACCATTTTCTATATAAAATGAAAAAAAAATTACATGTAAATATGAAAGCATTAAAATTGCAAGACATATTTCTTAAACAAACTTCTTATATTAAAATTTGTACATTACATTATCCGAGTGAGTTAAAGCACTTACAACAATTAGCATCCCTTATAAAAATGGGAAATGCTAAATTACAATATTTAAAGCATACTATTACATCACACATTTTTCGATTATAGCTAGATCTTTCTAGCCTTCTTATTGATCTTGTGGATCATATTGATCACCACAGACCTATTGATTTCCAACCCCAAATCATTGTCGGGTGAAGGAAATTCAATTATTTGTTCCTCGAGTGTGGAGTAAGTAGCTCCATACGCTCGTTTAATTCGACCCCGATCTGCTTGTAGGCGAGATACTTCCTCTTCGGAAGCATCCAACTGAATCTAGAGTTGGTAGCTTCTTTCAGCTTCATCCAACCATGGCCTCTCAAGCACTTCCATTATACCATTGGCCTTGTTCATGTTGGCCTGGTTTTCAGTTTGGAGTTGTTCAACACGTTCTCCTTGAGCTTCTCTATATACCAACATTTTAGCAACTTGTTCTTCCAACTCGACGATGATCTTATCGTAAGTTAGTAGGTCTATGACATCTTCATCATCTATTGGGGGAATTTGATTAACCTCTCCGGCATCATGTAGTTCCATGTTATGATTAAGCTCTTTTATTTCAAACTCATCACTGAAATGTTCGCTCAGATCATTGTCGTTGCCCAAATCTTAAGTGTTGTCTTCCACAATGTCTAATCCGTTTATGTCAGTCATTTCTACAAAACAAGGTTGACTTTAATTAGTATAGTTCTTTTCACATAATGTCTTTTAAGTACTTAAGATTTAAAGTTTATTATCATCTTTTAAATATCTATTAGACTCTTCACAAATTTATTTAACTTAGTCGATCAGATTATACCCTAAAGTACTTACTACTTTAGAGCTATAATCTACAGCTTTGATACCAACCTGTGATGCCCCCAAATCACTATACTTACTATAGCTGACTTGGTTCTCACTATAAATGCTAAATCATTAGGTTTATAGATGATTTTCTTTATTCATAAACAAAGTTCTCATCTTAACTCAAAAAAATCTTTCATTATTTCACACCAAGTCCTTGTAATCGATGCAAGGGACTTGATACTCCATCATAATATTTTATCTTTAATATTTAGATATTCTATAACTTTACACGTTCCAACATCCACGGAATTAAATCATTAGGACGACTCTTGGGAACAGAGAATCTCACAGTGAATGTTTGCATCTTCACCCGTGATAAATATTTGCATCTTTATCCGTGACAAATGATTGTATCTTTGTTTAGTGCAAAAATCTCTTTCCGTACAGAACATTACCCAACTAGTTAAAACCCTCATTCGAAACATATTTGTTTATAGTGATATCTCTTCATATTAATAATCCTACTTATCCGACATTCAGAATAGTAATAATGAGTTATACCTGTGTCCGAGGAACCTTAATGACGGTTTCGACTAGTCAACGTCGCTTAGTCCTGTCTCGGATGTACATCACTCACAAGTTATTTATCGATCATCATCTAGATAAATAGATCATTATTAATACTATGTTAACATTTAACAATTCTAGGTTTAATCAAAGTAAAGACGTAACAAGAGAATGTGATAAAACTTGATAATATTTATATAATATTCGATTACATATGTGAAACTTGTTCTTATTACAAAATTTCATTATGAAAACAGTTAAGAACAGTTAAGAAAAGTAGTAAACTAATCTGCGCATTTCTTCTTTCCTTTCTTCTTTAAGCCAGAGCTCTCGGGTTTGTCTGCAAGTTAGGTTTATTGCAAGAGTGAGCTAAGATGCTCAGCAAGTCCTAAACACATAACATATAAATGAACTCACACCGATATAAATTGTAAGGATTCATGGCACAACAATTGATATTACAAATGTTTTTAACATAGCAAGACTGAGTGGTGATTACAACTTGAACTGTTCTTTGTCTTTCGACTTAGAACCATTTATAGTGGATATAGAAAGGGGATCAACCTAACGACATCCTATGTTATGCATAACATACCTACACTGTACATATCAGGAACAACGATACATATTTGTTCATCTCAGTTTACTTTACATGTCAGGATCGCCCCAAGACAACTTGGTTTCATATAATAAAGCATGATTCGAAATATATCACGAATAAGCATTTCATTTTGCAAGTTATGCCGAACAAAAAGTAATAACTCTCATATCAAAGATTTATAACATGTTTCATATAAAAAATTTATAAATCACATAAAAGCAAGTAAACAAAGGTTAAGAATAGAAAACTTGCCTTAATGCACAATTAGGGCTTCCCGGTAATCGCTTAAAGTGCCTATATAAAGGGTTTCGTGTACCTGAATGTTAGTTCATCAAATTTTCTTGTTATATAACTATTTTATAACTAAACTAGACTATTTTCATTGGCAGAATTTTAGGCAGCTTGCTTAGCTCAAAACCTTAAATTTTGGTGCCAAAATTCGAAGGCTCCTTATTTTTTACAACTTTGACGTCCTTTACGGTAACTGTCATAACTTTGTCATACGAAAATATTTTGAAGTTATTCTTGAATCTAAATTTTTTATAATTTCATGGTCTAAAACATTCATTTGTATTTCTAAGGAAGATTTGGATTTTATGTTTACGAAAAATGGCAAAAACATACTGTAAGCATATTTTGACCAATATTCTTAGGGTTAACCATGTGAAACATGGTATCGCTTGCTCATAATCTTTAAGAAATTATGTTATAAGGCTCAATAACACTTAATAAAAGAAAAATCATAAATCATAAACCTTCACATATAATGATTCATGACTTTTGCTCAAGAACACACGAATAACGAAAAAATCGTATATGTTAATGACTTATGTTCTTGAGCTTTTGGTTTTCGTACTTGAAATAATTTGAGCATTATAACTGCTACAAAATGAAGAAAGACTCAAGAACACGTGAAGAACACAGAGAACGACAATCGTACATGGCTACGACTCGCGTTCTTTGGCTTTTGAAAATTAAAGACAAAAGAAAAATCGAACATAATAACTACTAAGGATTGTACCTCTTGAATTTACAAGCTTTAACTATTTCTTCGCAATTTCTTGATTATAAGAATTTTGCTTTAAATATTATTAAGAATAATGAAGAGGTTAGCTTCCTATTTATAGAAAAACCAAGGGTCGGGGTAGTTTAGTCATTAGTTTAAAAGACCAAGGGCATTTTAGTCTTTTCGTACCTAGAGTGTGCCAGTGTGTGCCAACATGTGTCAGCCACACTCTTACCCACTCCTTCCGTTTTCGGTATATCGGATAAATTGCGTGCGATTATTTTCAAATATTTCGCATCAGTAATATCAGTTTTAATTAGTTATACATATTTTATTCATAAAATACATCATACAATATTAATATGATGTCTTGTCTGACCCACAAAATTTTTCTTAAATTAATCTCGGATAATCTTTCTTGTAGTTTTTCCAAATACACCTACCAGGCGATGTGATTGATAAATTTCTTTCATTCTAGACATAAATTATGTTTGAATAATATAATTAAGTATTAATCTCATAAATTTGATTATTCAAATTTTATGTTAACCTATCTCATGTTGCGTTTGAAGAAAACAACACAGATGAATTAGCAGTTTAATTATATAACAGTCTGATTCCAATTAAATGGTTAACTTCTACTGATTTAAAATTTTGATATTACTGAGTTTTGTTCTGTATAAACACTATTATGTGAAGTGAAAAGTCCAAAAGACGTTGCACGTATTTACGACTACCATTTCTTAGAAAATGGTTAGACGATCAAAAAGGCAACAAAATATTTTTTGACTTTTTCCTATTTCGTCCTATTCCCGGTGGCTTTTCAAGAAACACCTTTATCGGCTATAAGGACAAGTGGATAACTCAAAATCTCATTTTTAAGCATAGAAACCCGAGAACCACTTTAAATTTTTAGCTTCGACCACTTTTTCGGTAACAGGCATAACTTTGTCATACGAAAATATTTTGGGGTGATTCTTGATTCTAAATTTATTATATTTTCATGATATACAACTTTCCTTTAGGTTGCTAAAGTAGATTATGAATTTAAGGTTTTTGGAAATTTATAAAAACAGTCAACGAGCATATTTTGATCAATATTTTTAGGGTTAACCATGTGAAACATAGTACCGCTAGCTTTAATTCTTAAGATATCATGTTATAAAACTCAATAACACTTCATAACATAAAATTTAAAAAATCATAAATCTACTTATGTACGATTTATGACTTTTACTGAAGAACACGAAAAACGAATCGAAGAACATGAAGAATTAAGTTTCCTCGTTCTTGGTTTAGCTTGCTAAAACATGATGCCAAAAGAATTAATTTGTTAGGCCATTATGTTTCACAACTCTATAACACTAAATTACAAAATCATAAATCTACTTATATAGAAAATTATGACTTTTGCTCAAAAACACATGAAGAACCCGAAAAACAAAAAATCGTACATGGTAACGACTTATGTTCTTGAGCTTTTGAATTTTATACTTGAAATAATTTGAGCATTATAACTACTTACATATGTGATTATGAAACTTTATATCTAACAAATTTTGGTAATTATAATGGCTTGTTTACTTGATTATAACAATTTATAATTATTGCTCAAGAACAAATGAAGAACTTAGAGAACGACAATCGTACATGGCTACGATGTACATTCCTGAGCTATTAAACTATGAATTAAAATTCGACATTATAACTACTATAAAATGTAGAAATGCTCAAAAACACGTGAAGAACACAGAGAATGACAATCGTACATGGCTACGACTCATGTTCTTGAGTTTTTATTAACACTAGAGATAAAAGAAAATCGAACATTATAGCAGCTAAAGATTGTACCTTTTGAAATTATAAGCTTTAACTATTTTTTTGCAATCAACTCTCAAGAACTCACTCTTATATTGAATATAACTTTGATACTTGAATTTAAGCTTTGAAAACTAATGAACTTAATAAATGAACTAGCTTGTTATTTATAGAAAAACCAAAATTTTATTAATTGCATTTTTACCCCGACTTATTACACTTTACACCCGACTTATTACACTTTGCACCTTAGCATATTCTTGGGATAGTTCCTTCTTGGCTTGGCTTCGATTTTGACTCCAAGTTTAGCTCGACTTTGGCTTGGCTTAGGCTTTAACTTTATCTACTAACTAGAGTTAACAACTAATTCAACATTGGTTAATTCTCTACTAAAACTAGCAACTTGATTGGTTGATTAGTTTCTTAATTCACCAATTAAACTTATTAGGTTAATCTTAACTTTAATTAACCTTAATCTTAATCAAGTATACATGTAGTTTAGTTGACTCTTACTATTCACAGTTGATTTTTTCATATTTATACCGTTTAATTTTTCTATAATTTTCGTATTATATGGTCTAACTAAATCAGTTAGTCTTCTAGTTCATTTATAACCAATTTAGTTCATTCCTAACTAAGTCGGTTCATTTTCAACGAAATTAGTTCATTTTTAAGTCTTCTTGTTTAATGGACATTTACTGATTAAAAGTCTGACATTACTGAGTTTTGTTCTGTATAACCACTATTAGGTGAAGTGAAAAGTTCAACAAACTTTGCACGTTTTTTGGTGAATAATATTTTTGATAACCATTTTTAAAAAAATGGTTAGACGAGCAAAAAGTCGAAAAAAACTTTTTCGTCTTATCCATATTTTGTCCTATTCTCGACACGTTTTTTGAGAAAAACTTTTATTGACTATTACTTGTTTTCAAAGCGTAGGAATGATGAATCTTAAAACGAAATATCAATTTGACGTACATATTTTTTCTCGAGAGCCTAGGTTATTTCCTAGGGTTTGGACCCTAGAATTTAGGTTCTAACTCTTTTTTAATTTAGATTTTTAACTTAAATTGACTTTTGATTTTATTAAATGTTAAGGTTAACTACGTGAACCAAAACACAAAATCATACACATAGAATAATCACATAACACATTTAAAAGCTTAATTCAAGCTTTATTAATCACGTAATACATAGTTTAGGTTAAAAGTCTTAACTTACAGTCGTATACGATCACATTTTTGAGTCGTATATATTCTTTAAGATAGCTCATAGTATACTCGAGCAATTGTTCTTAGGTTTTGAATTGACAACCTTAATTAGATCTTGTCAAATTATATTTAAAATATTTGGAATATTACATTTACCTATTGACACATTAGGCATCAGCTATCACATTCTACAACCCCCCCCCCCCCCCCTCCTCTTCATATTCGGCCACCAAAAATGTTGACTCGAATCTTGATGCTATTGGTTTGCAAAAATATAACATACATATAATCAAATTATATAAGCGCAACGGGAGTAAGTAAAATCAGATTTAAATTTTTTTTAACAAATCAATAACTAGGATCTTTCTTATGCGACTATTATTAATTAAAGAAGGATAAAAGATTTATATCTTTGTAGAACCAAGCTTTCACATGTACAAGTTCAACTCCTTTTAATTCTTCTTCAAATTCACCGATTAGATTACACGGATCAATGTCAGCTCTCCAAGTGTGAAGCCTCTAGAGGTGATCCACGAAGAGATCTATGAATTAAATAAGTGAATTTTAGTTTCTCTAAACCATGGGTGGCTAGCCTTAACTCTCTCTCTCTCTCTCTCTCTAACTCCTTAGATGTAGAGAATTATGAAGTACTCGCTATCTTCTTGTGATAGAGTGTGTAACCTTCATATATGATAAGACTCCTCTTATTTATAGATATAGACAATCATCCTAAACTATTTAGGATTAGGGTTTTAATTAAATTTCCAATCAAATTATGACCTAAATTAATTAATTACAATTCTTGAACCATTTAGGAACTTAATTATTTAATATGAGAATACTTCTTATTAATTAATTCCTAAACCATTTAGAAACTAAATTAATTATTATAATAATTACAATTCCTAAACCATTTAGGAACTTGATTATTTATAATAATACTATTATTTATTAATTAATTCCTAAACCATCTAGGAAATAAATAATAATAATAATAATAATAATAATAATAATAATAATAATAATAATAATAATAATAATAATAATACGCCTCTTATTAATTTATAATTAGTATTTCTAAAATACTAAACTATAAATATTAAGCAGTTTAATTTATTCTAGCACTATAGTATAAATTAAATATATTTAATTTATTATTACGATTATGTCATCTACTTCTAAAATAAATATTACCCTTTTGCGGTGTGACCCTTTAGGTTCTCCATATTAAACCGGTTGTATAATAAATAAATTAGAACAATTCTAATTTATTTATTACGAATTATCTCTTTAATTTAGAATAAATATTTATTCCACAACAAGGATAAGCACACTTAGCAAATAATAGATTTCAACATTTGATCGTAAAAGAACATTTTAGCAAATAATTACTGTACAATTCAATCATTCTACCACACAATGTTCCAATTAAATATAAGACATGAAATTACTGTCCAGTCTTATTTTATTTGATCATATACATTTCAATTTACAAATGCACAACTCTAGTTAATGTAAATTAAAAACTCATTTCTAATTTTATTCAATCCTAGCTAGGGATTTCTGAGTTATCACTTATTAAATCGCATATGACACTCTCTCCCTTTACTGAAAGTGGTAGATCTTTTGTTGATTATTCACCTATATCTATGTGTACCTTATTATACCTAAGCATATCCTTTGATATACCAACAAGCCTTGAGGAATATGTCAAAGTATAACACAATACACATAAGGAACTCCTATTGACAGACAAGTAAAACTCTATTAGATGTTCTTTGAGCGAATCACGTTCAGTAAACTTATTCTCTAATAAGCACCAACATACTTGCTTTAGTGTCTCTACACAAATGATTATGAGATCAATCATTCTCTTCGTAAGAACAACCATAGTATGTGTCAATCTATTCGGATCTATTAATTCCATTTTTGGTGATCCAACGATTAGGAACAATTTTAGTTTTGAGTTATCTTGAATTTAGATATCATTAGCATGATCCTCATCATGGTTCTAAAAGCATTTCTCAAAACTATGAGTTTATTCATTTAATTAATTCAACTAATTAATCATGAATAAAGAAATGCCTTAATACTTTTTTTAATAAACGAATAAGATTACAAAGTATATGCATATCACATCAAATGTGATTGGCTTGAGGGCGTATTACTTTCAGATACATCTTTGTACTACCCGGATGTATCAAGTATCTCTTATGCATCAAATGTCTGAATGTAATGCATTTACATTGGGTGCAAAAGGACTATTCCCCTTGAATATCCTATTTAAATATTTATAATTATGGTGATTGTTAAATACTTTTGTGAAATTTAGTTGAATGACTGTTAATTCTTCTAAGATATTCTAGGTATTTAGTAACCAACCTCAGCAGTAAATATTCTAAAAATCTCTTATTGAATATAGCTAGCATGTTTCGCTTCTTCTCAATACTTATGTGACACCCCGGTATTTTATAATATTTTCTTGAACTTTGTCTCGTAATCAAAATTTTTACACTGATCTTACAAACTTAGGTCATTTATAAATCATGACCTAGTGTATTACAATTATTATGAGTATACAAAAGCTCATACTTCAAAATTAGTCGCTATGACTATCTGCTAACTCCTCTTAACTAACCGAGTTCACAATTATTAGCATTCACTTTAATATATAACTGTCTTTCACTACTATTACAAGGTCTTAACTCAAGAATTCTACAACATTGTAATTATCCCAACATAATACATCAAGAGATTTAAACAATTATAACAATAAGGTTTTATAACCCATAAATAACTTCAATCATGTCCTTTGCGTTTACCAGGATCTTCAATTTTTCTCGCACCTCGCGAAAAATGTTTGATTATAGCAAGAGTGAGCACGAGGACTCATCAAGTCTGACAGTTATCACATAACACATAATTCATATTTAATTCATTCTACATGCTTTGCATTTTATATAGGCATTATGTTTCTTATGCTTTGCATTTATTCAATTACTTTAGGTTTGCAATGTATCTCAATATTTACAAGTTATATAATTCACATAACACACTGAATTTTATAGTATCAAATTGTATATCAACTATTCACATCATATGAGTGTTCGAAGGCATATTTAAACTCAATTAGCATATACAACAAGTGCACATATAACAATTTATATATATAGCAACAGGTTTGCAAGAACATCACATAGTATTGAAAAACTTGTCTAATATGCGTATTGACTTACGTTACTACTCTGCATCAACGTCCGTCATAAACGCTCACACAATTCACATTACTTCTTTTGAAAGACCTGATTTTAAATAAGTTTATCTTTCAATTAATAAAACACAGGGATTCCTATATCAATCTAAAATGAATTGAAACTTAAGCATATAATTTTCTATTTACAAACATATAAATTATAATACAATATTATCACACATGGATAATATTTTAGTTACCAACCCGTATTATTATACACCTAATAATACTTCAACCATTTACTAATGTTATTAAGTATTTAATAACATCTTAATTTGTTACTAATATTATTAATCCTTTAATAATATTTAAACCTTATAATTATCATAAATTATTTAATAATAATTTAATCATTTAGTAATATTTAAATACTTAAACAATTAAATATAAATTGTTTAATCACTTTATTATTTTCTTAATTCCTTCACTTTATTTATTTAATATTAGTTAAATAAATAATAATTTAATCAACTTTACTTGCTATTTATCATTACATAAACAATTATCTTATTAACCTTATTTCTCTTTAATTATTATTTAATATTATTTAAATAATAATTAATTAATTAATTACCCTCATTTATTATTTAATATTAATTAAATAAAAAATAATTATTTTATTAACTTTATCTTCCTTTAATTATTATTTAATATCTTTTAAATAATAATTAATTAACTAATTATCCTTATTCATTATTTAATATAACTCACCTTAATCATTGTTGTACAATAATTAATTATTTAAAGTTTATTAAGTACTTTGTTAACTATATACACCTTTAATTATAATTAAATATTAATTTAATAATAATTAATAAATAAAATATACTTATTATTTAATGTTAATTAAATAATAAGTTTACTAACCTTCATCTCCTTTAATTATTATTTAAAGTCAAATAAATAATAATTAAATATAACAACCTTACATATTACTTAAATCTTAATTAAGTAATAAGTAACTAGTTTATTAATTTTAACCTTTCTTAATTATTATTTAATTAAATAATAATTAATTAATTATCTTTACATATTATTTAATGTTAGTTAAATAATAAATAATTAGATTATTAACTTTATTCTTATTTAATTATTATTTAATGTTATTTAAATAATAATTAATTAATTAATTATCCTTACTTATTATTTAATCTTAATTAAATAATAAATAATTAGTTTAGTTCATAATTCCTTTATTTATTATGTCATTACAATTAAATGATAAATAATTAACTATTATTTAATATTATTTAAATAATAATTAATTACATTAAATATTATTAGTTTACCTTATTTATTATTTAAAGTTTATTTAAATAATAAATAATCATTTCATTTGTGTTCCATATTAATTATATTAATATTTAAAACATTACACGACCCGTTTAATTAGTTAAAACCGACTCGAACCCACCCAAACTGCAACGGACCAAAAAAATAGCAACAAGGGTGCCTACTTAGGTACCTAGGCCCCCAAGGGGGTTGGAACAAGCACTTAGGCACCTATCTTCCAGGGTTTTTGCAAATTGCAGTTTGGTTTTTTGATTTTCTGATTTTCATCTCCTTTGCACAAACCTCAACTCCTTTGTATAAACCTGAATAAAATAAAATTTACAAATTCAAATAACCTCAAATTGGTCTTGTTGGATTTATATCTTTCCAAACCATAATTTTCTATTATGGAAACACATTTTTGGATAGGTTTTGGTCATGAAAAATGGGCTTAAAGTGGACTGTTAGGTTTAAGGTTTTGAAAATGAACTCATTTGGTTCCAAAAATCATAATTCACTCATTTTAAAATCTTTTAACATGATTCCAACTAGGTTTTACTCTTAACTTACATATCTAGCATGTGAAGAAAGAAAATCACATAACCCACATGTAATTTTTAAAATATATAGGTTCGAATCACACGTTCAATTAGGGTTCCGTCGGTAAAAATCATTTTCAAGTTTTTTGCTAAACTTTTTATAATAGATACACCTAAATACACATGTTAAACCCATTGAATCCTAGATCTACCAATCTAAGATAGATATAAACATGTAGAGCTTTGAAATTAGTTTTCCACCATATAAATCACATAAACTACAAGAGAAGCTTGAAAACTAGGGTTTTGGAAGCTTTTATACCTCTTGGACTTGTGTGCACTTTTTCTAGCCTTTCCAAAGTTGAAGATAAAGTTGTATAACATTCAAGACACCTCCTAGCTACCGACCACCACTTCTTGAAGCTCCCTTGGTATTTCTTTTTATAATTCACAAGAACACTAAATGTTCTCGCTTTCTCTCCTTGGAAGCTCTCAGCTTCTCTTTCTTTTTGCTCTCTACAAGATAGCCAAGTGAACCAACTCTTGCACCTTTAGGAGATGCTTTTATTTATAGAGGATAGTTAAGCATACTTAGGTCATCCTAATCCATTGTTAGTTGATTTAGGGCTAATAAACAAACAAACATAGTTCCATAATTTGAGGGGATTTGATAGGGCTTGGGAGAGAAATAAGGGATAATGTTCTCTAGATAATTTTGAGTTTTGCTTCCATTTTGATCTTGAACCCCTCCCCAAAAGTGCCGACTACTATCTCCTATTTCATCCAAATTTTGATTTATTTCCTATATATATATATACCAACTTGTAAGCATCTTGACCAAGAATTGACTTTGTGTTGGGCTAGGTTTGGCTCTAGAATTAATTTAGTTGGGCTCAAACTGTGCACCTTTATTTGGGCCAATTCAATTAGTTGCATGACCAATTACAAGTCCACTTAGAAATTAAATTGAATTGGACTTATTTAATAAACAAGTTGGGCTAGTCCACTATTAATTATATAACTAGTTCGACTATTAATTTTCACTAATTACATTTACACATCGACATTGATTAATAACTACATTAATTAATTTACATAATCCAATTAGACTTGGTAGAATCAAGTTAATTGAATTATTTCATAACGTACTAATCTTATCAAGGATTTGATATTAAATACCCTAGGTTGATCTATTAATTTAAATAACTCATTAAGTGAACCTTCCTTTAATTGTATGCCACATAAGCAAATAAATTAGACTATCACAAAATGATTTAATTTAATCGCACAATAATTTAATTCATCAATAATTAATTTTATTAATATTTATTAATATAGGTTATAATATTCGATGTCATTACATTCTCCCCCTTATAAGAATTCCGTCCCCGAAATTTCAACATAAGGTCAATCAAAAAGATACAGGTAATTCCTCCTCATCTTTTCTTCTAGTTCCCACTACATTTGTGAATAGGGTTTTCTGTACCTATATGTCGTATAGATACCTAACTTAATGTATACCTTATCATATACTCCCTCAATCAATTCTAGGTTTTAAACTTCAAACACATGTTTTCCTTTTAACCCCTTTATTCGAATTAAGTTAAATGCTTAGTCATTCCTACGTATTCATCTTTTTCTCAGATTAAGTTTTAAACTCACCCTTAAAAATGATTTTGTCCTCGTAATTACTACTACCATCGTTTTGTTAAAGTTTGGTTCATTTCTAAACCCTTACAAAATTTGCCCATCCGAACAATCTCATCGGTTACCTTATTATAGGCATTGCATTACCTCTCATTTTATCTACATTGTTCTATCCCCTCCATGGCAGGACTCTTTCTTAGTCCAAGTTTTATTTGACTTGTCATGGCTCATTACTACTTGATTATATCAAGTATTAATCATCTACGTCTTCGTTCCACAATAGAACTCTTATCTCTTTTATTCATCGTCTATCGTTTTACTAGTGCTAGGTATTTATAACTTAACCTTTAATCCCGTTCAAGTTATTGAAAGCCTAAATTTTTTACTAAATGGCTATCTACTACTTCCTTAACCAATGATTGTCTTAGTCTTAAACCACATAAATCACCTAAGACCGTATTTATCAGCCTTATGAATTTTTGGGTCATCACAACTTATATAGTGTTGAAGTTCCAAAGGGAGTAATTTTCGTTTATTCATGATATATCCTTTATTGTTTGTTTAAAGTTGCTGAGCATAGTAGTTGTTCACTCTTGCTATATCATGAACATTTTTCAGCTGAGCACGAGAGCTCATATAAAGGCAAAGGCAAAGGAAGAGCAAACGAGTAAAACTCTTAGAATAAATTAGTATTGTTATTAACATGTTTGTTATAGTTTTAGACAACCAAAAAGGCGAAAAAAATATTTTTCATCTTTTTTCTATTTCGTTCTATACCCAACACGTTTTTCGAGAAAAACTTTTATCGGCTATAACTTGTTTTCAAAGTGTAGGAAAGATGAATCCTAAAACAGAATATCATTTTGATGTACACATCTCGCTCGAGGGCCTAGGTTAGATTTCTTAGGATTTGGATCCTAGGGTTAAGGTTTAGATTTTAACTTATTTTCAGTTTTTGAAAAAAAAACTTTTATTCTCCAATTTCGTGCTAAGGTTGGATACTCGAACCGAAACACAAAAATAAACATTAACAAAGGTTCCATAACACATATAAGATATAATTCAATCTTTATTTATCCATATAGAGACGGATTACAATTCTCTCGTAAGTTCGGAATATTACAGAATATATTTGAAAGGAAAAGGGGTATGTTATAATTGCAAGCAAGAAGGACATATTTTTCCCAATTGCCCTAAACCAAATAAGAATGGTCAGTGTTTTAAATATGGGGGAATAGGTCACCAAATGAAGAACTGCCCAAAGAAGAAATAGACAGCTAGAGGAGAGTCTAAATCGCAGTAGTAGAAGTCGGTAGTCACTAGAAGCGATAGGGAAGGAGGAGTATAGCAACGCCAGAAAGCGTGGTATGCTCCAATAGTAGTTGTATGTATGTATTTAATGTTTTATACATATATGTATATAGATGCAGGTAGGTCCCAACTATCGTATTAATCGAGGGATATGAGGTTGTAAATCCCAGCTCTTGGAGTACGTGGATATATTTTGTTAAGTCTCAACCTTTGTGGTCTTAGTGGGATAAAAACGATTATGGAAGTGTACTATATGTTGTAAAGTTCTAGGCACAACTAATTTGCATATGAATATAAATGCAGATGTGTTTATGTTATGTGTTTTGAAGTGATTAAGTGTGCATTAAAATTTAAATGCCTTGAAGTTAACATGAGTAATAGAAATAAAAGACAAGGTAAAAACATAAGTTTTATTTTAAAACAGACAATGTCGCCGCATAGACAACTGAAACTCGAGAGCAAAAGAATCACTTAATTATGTAGATAGTGAAATAGACCCGATACAAGCTTTTATAGATAAGTTGGCATAAGCAAATACAAAATAGAAACCCTAACGCCATGGGAGCACAACCCCTAGTAGCTCCATTAGTAAATTTTAAAGATTTTAAGGCAATAGGACCACTAGAGTTCAAGAAAACTATGGATCCGATTGAAGCCCGGTTGTGGGTGAAGGAGACAAAGAAGGCTTTTATTATCATAAGAGTAGCTGAGGAGCAAAAGACACCTTTTGCTACCTATATGATGAAGGGTGAGGCTACGTTTTGGTGGGAAGCCAATCAGGGTAGAACTGGTGAAAGGATATGGCATATAATAGGTTTAAGGAGCTTTTTTCTATAATTATTTCTTGAGAAGTGTGCAGAGTAAGATGGAGATAAGGTTTCTAGAGTTGAAACAAGGGAACATGATAGTGCCTGAATACGCCACTAAGTTTACTGAGTTAGTAAGGTTCGTTCCACACTAAGTGGAAATCGAAGAGAGAAAGGCGCGAAGGTTCGAACAAGATTTGAAGTCATGGTTATACAGCAAGGTATCAGTCCTTTAGATTGATTCTTTTACAGTAATATTGGAGAAGTCGATCACAGTAGAGAGAGAAAGTGAAGCAATGATTAAATACAATTAGGAGTAGAAGAGAAAGAGAAATGATGGAGTAAGCGATGAAAGAAGCAGTAGTGGCAGCAATTCGAGAAAGTGCACATGGAATAACAACAATGGAAGCTCAGGAAATACGCAAGGAATTGAACAGAAAAGAGGAAAAAATGTAGTTATTGCGGGAGGCATCACTCTGGGGAATGTAGGAAGGGAACAAAAGTGTGTTATAATTGTGAACGAGAAGGGCACATTGCTCTTAATTGTCTCCAACCAAAAAGGATTAAAGGATGTTTTGCGTGCAGTAACACGAATCATTAAATTAGGAATTGTTCGATAAAAAGAAATGGAGGAAATGGTAACAAGAGCAGCAACAATAACTTGACGATTGGAAGACCAGTGCAGTTGAACAAGCCAATGACATGAACTTTTAATATAACAATTCAAGACGTTGTGAAATCAAAAGACATGGTGACAGGTATTATTCTGATCAATAATATAATTGTTTAGGTATTATTTGATTCGGGTACTATTTGTTCCGATGTGACTGATAATTTCACTAATCGATTAGAATTACCTAGAGAAAACTTAAAGTATCTATTAATATAAAGGTCGCAAATAAGTAAGTAACACATGTCGTGTATATTCTTGGAAGGGTTGCGCAAAAATAGTGAAGCGTAAGTTCTCTGTGAATTTAATTCGGATATCCGAGAAAATGGTAAGGAGAAAAATTATATGAATCTTTTAATTAACCTTATAGCAGTGATTCTAGGGACAGAATCCTTATAAGGGGGGATAATGTAATAACTACAAAAATTATGAATATTTTTTTTTTATTAGTAGTATCTTCATGAGGAAATATTTGGTGTGGTATTGAATATATGTATGTATATATGCATGTTATGAGAAATGGGTAAGTTAGTTAGTTTCAAAATTTTGAATTAACTATAGAATAAAAAGGAAAGCCAAGATAACGAATTAACTAAGTTAATGAACAATAAGCTTATGTGATGAAATCACAAAGCTTGAATGAAAAATAAGAAGATTAATAATCACTAAATGATTTACTTGTGTGATTAATGAAGAAGCGGATAATAAATGAATTATTAAAGTTAAACTAATGTGGGAATATGTGTATGTAATGTGGGTAATTATATTGCAAACCCAAAGTGATGAGATGTGGTAGTTAAAAAGCTAGATTAATTAAGTCCAAACTATGTGTATGTGTATGTGTATGTGTTAAGGTTTTATAATCGAACCCAATCAAGTAGCCCAACTTACCTGTAAATAGCAAGTCTAATTGGATTATAAAATTAATCCAATATGATTATAAATGAACTCAATGTGGTAAGTCTTATGTGATTTAATTACTAGCCCAAGTGTAGGTAACTTAAAGGATTTAACTAGTAACCAATAATTTAGTTGTTGAAAACCCTAAGAGAATTAAACTTGTAGCTCATTCAATTAATATTATTAAGTCTAGTGAGTTAGTATGCGCTAGTCCATTTAAAGACTCCAATTGATTTAATTGTTGGAAGCTTAAAGAAATTAACTAGTAGCCCATTTGGACTTAATAAATTGAGTCCAAACAATTTAATGAGGAAGCCCAAATGAGTTAATCTAACAATCCAAAGTGGAGCCTAAACATTTTAGGTATTGGTGATAGGTGTAGAATTAACCATTGTTTAGTTAGTTTGGTGAACCAAGGTTGTAAGTAGAGTTAGAGCCTTAACTATGCATGAGTTAAGTGTTAGAAGATGTATGGAGATGTAGTTTACTAGCATGTATAATTCTAGAGAGTTAACCATACATGGGTTAAATGGTGGAGAAAAGGGGGGGGGGGGGGGGGTAGCTAGTAAATCTTGCACAAAGCTCCAAGCAAATCTCTAATTTACTCCTAAAAAACACAATTCCTTAAAACCCCTCCCCAATTCAAGTCTCATCCCCTAAAAACTGGGTCTTTCTTCTTGTGGGATTAGTGACTAATTAGGTACGTGTTGGTTGATTAGCAAAATTAAGAGCACTGTCCAATGTCCTATAAATAGAGTACACCACCAAGCTTGTAAAGTTTGTTAGTTCATTTGCTAGTTTTACTAAGTGTTGTAGAGAGAACTTCTTTGAGAGCTATTATGAGTTAGAGAGTTGAGAGCAAAAGTTCTAGAGAAATAAAGAGTAAAGATTTGGGTAGATCAAGGAGAAAAGGTGGAGTCTCTAGCTAGATTCATCTCAAGGTGGAAGAAAGCTTCATGATCCAAGAGGTTTAAAAGTGTTCTTTTCCCTAGTTTTGTAGTTTCCTTTAAATATATGTAAGTATTATGAATGAAAACTTATTTTCTTAAACTATGTGGTTATGTATCCGTGTATTTATGTAGATCTATGAGTTATGTGGCTATTTGAGGCAATATATGTTTATATATGCAAGATAGTATATGAATTCATGCATGAGCATGTTAACCAGTAGGAAACTCTAGCTAGATGTGTATTTTGGTGATTTGTAATTTGAAATATGTAAGTTATTTTTGTGATTTGTATGGCTTGAATGATAGCTCTATAAGTTACAAATATAACCTAACTTGAATCATTGAAACATATGGTAAAATGAGTAAGTTATGGTCTTTGTACAAAAATATGTCGATTTGCAAACCCTAATTGTTCAATCATAGTTTTTGTGTCAAAAATGGTTTCAAAAAGTGAATTTATTCATGAAATATTAAAGAACGATAAGTTACAGAGATAACAAATTAAATTTGGAGTCATTTAGGTGTGTATACCATGCTTGTTATAGCTGTAAACCTTTTGTATTATCAGGTAGTTATATTGTAGTTAAGGTTAGTAGAACCTAGGATGATGGTATGTTTTGTAATAAATCTATTTATATTTTTTTTCTATTTTTTGGAGATTAAGTTTATGAATGTTGTTTAAGTATTGGATCATGAGCACCGAATTCGAGGTTTAAGGGACCCGAATTTGGGGGCATCACATAAACTAACTAGTAGCTAGTAACGATGTATCCCACAACACACTGCATCCTCGTACTCCCCGTCCCAAATTTTCATCACCTGACTGCAGCTGATAGTGCGCCAAGTTTGGTAATCTTCCACTGGGTAAAAGTATGTTCTACTCTAAAGACTGCCAAATGAAGACCGGTAGGCATAAGACACCCTATCCAGCTTCACCTTCTTAGCACGAACTTCCTCTTCTAGCTCAATGATCTGCTCCTTAGCCTTATCTCACTATGCCCCTAGCTCCGCATTAGCAGAGATCTGATCCTCCCAAGATGCCTCAACTGTCTATTTATCTACCTTCAGCTACTGCACCTTCTGTTCAAACTCTTCTAACTGATTCCTCACCTCAATAGTCCTATTCACCAACATCAATATCATGGACTCTATCTGTTCAAACGATCCCTCATACTCTTGTACCTTCTCTTCTAACTCAGTCACCTTATCTTCTAACTCGATGTTTTTTCCCATAAGCTCCTCTATAAGGTCACCATCAGTAGTGCCCTGATAAGTAGGTTTCATACCTACTATTTTGATGCCAACTTGCTTTAACTTTTGCTAGTTCTCATTAGTTTTCATTACTATTCATGCTTTTATGTCTATTTTGTAGGTTTCATGTTCCATAACTCATTTTTGGCCTGTTCCATCTACTTGTGGACAAACTGGCTTGTTTTGGACTAGAACTTGTGCGGGGGGGGGGGGGGGGGGGGGGGGGAGAAGTACAATATTTCAGGACAAAATTGGTTCGATGTGGGTGTGATTTGCGCGAAGATCGGATGCTACAGAAGATTGAGCCCAGACAGCATGACTGGTGCACGGTGCAGCTGCGCCCAATTCCTTCACAAATACGGCGTAGCTGCGCCATTCCTCTATCTGCTCTTGACCTGCCGTCAGGCGCAGCTGCGCCCCATCTCAGTACAAAAACGGCGCAGCTGCGCCGGTCCTTCGTACCAAAATCCTGCTATGATTTTTTAAACAGGCCAATTAAAAACTCCCTACTACAGTGATCGAAAAGAAGCGACCGAGGCTCAATATAAGAGTAGTATCAAACTAAGAGAAAACGAGAGAAAAAAAACTAGGTTAAAAGGAAGAGGAGAGAGCTTCTTGTTCATTTTATTCATTGTTTTCTTTGTTCTCTCTTGTTCCTTTTGATCTATCTAGAGTAGTTAAGCTTAGGGCTGGACTTTGGAAGTTTGAAGCATTGTGTCAACCTTAGAACTCCGGATTTGAAGAAGAGAAATCGAGCTTTGCATTTCTTAACCTTTGTTTTCTCTTTCTTTTCATTTGTAGCTTCAATGTATGAACATTTGTGGATGATGGTTGTTATTTCCATTATGAACTAACTTCTTTTATGGGATTATAATGAAACCTAGGGTTTAGTTCAATTTGTTATGCTTCCGTGTTGTGGCTAAATGATTATGTATGGATTGTCTAATGTGGTTTATTTTAATTGCTTAATTGCTTGATCACCAATTACCATGTTAACTCACACGGAACCGAGATGGGGAGTGTGAGTTTAGAACCGACCATGTCAGCTTGTGTTCATGATTTCACATGACGTTGGATTGCATGATTAGTGCTAAGGATAGACATATACCAAAGCACCACACGTAGTCTTTTGAAAACTTGTGCTTAAACCCGTTTTTCTCTAGGTCACATAGAAATATAGTGATTTAATTAACTTGGGTGTTCTTTCCCGTTCTGTTGCCCTTTAGGTCAGATCTGGGTTAGATATGGGTATGATGCAACGAGAGTTGGTCATGCTTTAGTTTCGTGTTTTTGACTAACAATCCGAGATAATCAGTTAGGTTTAACAGGAAGTAGCGCAATTGAATGACACCCCAGGTGAAGTTATAATCCCATGCCTCCTTTGTCTACTTAAATCGTTTGTTCTTTAGTTGTCTTTAATTATCACAACTTCGATTTAATTCACAATTCCTTGATTTGATTGACCACTATTTAAAGAAACCGAAATAGTTATAAAACTGTTGCTTGATAGTTTAACAACGATTCATAGTCCTCATGGGAACGATACTTTACTTATTCTATATTACTTGTTAGCCACGTGCACTTGCGTGTAAGTGTTGATTTGTCATGCGTACGGTTTGGCACCCAACAAGTTTTTGGCGCCGTTGCCGGGGACTTTTAGTAGTTTTTATTACTTTCATCGTCGGTTTAAATTAGATTGGTTTAGTTAAACAATCTTTTCTTACCTCAATTCTTTTTATATATTTCTTTGGTTTCAGGTACTTGTGACTTGTGCATGCTAACTCGATCAAAGAAACATAAGTTGTTGGCTCGCAATGACAACATTAATATACGAGTTCAACAAGTGATTGAGGTTAGCTCTGACAGTTAAGAGGGAAATGAACCGCCAAAAATCATGGTAGAAGAACAAGAGGTACCCAAGCCATTAAGAGATTATGCAACGCCGTGAATAAATGAATTGCAAGCAAGTATCAAAAGGACGGCAATCACAGCTCTTTCCTTTGAAATTAAACCGAGTACCATTCAAATGGTGAAAAATTCAGTACAGTTTGGGGGAATGGCCAATGATGATCCGAATGATCACTTGCTGAGTTTTTGGAGATTTGTGATACATTCAAATTCAATGGAGTAACGGATGATGCAGTGAGACTTAGACTCTTCCCATTTACACTGAGAGATAAGGCAAAGATTTGGCTTCACTCATTACCTCCGGGGTCAATTACTACGTGGGAAGATTTGGCGCAGAAATTTTTGAAGAAATTCTTTCCTCCTGCAAAGACCAATAAAATGAGAAACGGCATTTCTATGTTTGCGCAACAACATGGAGAGTCATTATATGAAGCATATGAGAGATTTAAAAAGTTGCTAAGAAGATGCCCGCATCATGCATTACCCCAATGGATGCAGATGAACACCTTTTACAGTGGTTTGAGTGGTAACACTCGGACTAGCATAGACGCGGCATCTGGAGGGGAATTTATGGCAAAGAATTTTGATGAGGCATATGAGCTGCTTGAAACTATGGCTACCAACAATTATCAATGGCCTACTTCTAGGCTAAATCAACCAAAAGTGGTCGGGGTTATAGAAGTAGATGCTATCACAGCCTTAGCAGCTCAATTATCAGTAATGTCCAAGAAGATTGATGTTATTGCGGATACTAAAGTGCAGCAGGTAGCTTATGTTTGTGAGCTATGTGCAGGGGCACATCCTACAGAGCAATGTGCTATCAATTCGAAAGCAGTACAGTTTGTGAGTAGCTACCAGAGACAACCGAATCAGTATCAGAATACTTATAACCTTGGAGCTACGAATCACCCAAACTCGTCGTGGAGCAATAATCAGAACCATCAACAAGCTCCAAGACCAAACTATCCTCCGGGATTTCAGAATCACCAACATGTAGCACAACCTTCTCAACCAGAGAGAAAGCCAGATTTAGAAGAGTTAATGCTGAAATACATGGCTAGCAATGATGTGTTGATAAAGAGTCAGTCTGCAGCCATCAAAAATTTAGAGAACCAAGTGGGCCAAATGGCCAATTTGCTGGCAAACAGACCTCAAGGATCTCTTCCAAGTAATACAGAAGAAAACCCACGAAGAGAGGAAAAGGAGCACTGCAAAGTGGTCATAACTAGAAGCGGAAAACAGTTTCTGCCAACTGGCGCGAATGAGCCGGAAGTACAAAGGTAAACAGAGCAGTTGCGCCCTGCCTCAGACTCAGTTGGTGCAGAAAGTTCTAAGGAAAAAGAGGAAGGTGTTGTGGAGACAGAATTAGGAAATAAGGATCAACCAGAAAAGCCTCCGGTTACTCACACACGAGTTTATCCCCCAATACCTTTTCCACAAAGGCTTCAGAAACAGAAAATGGACAAGCAGTTCGCTAAGTTCCTTGAAATTTTCAAAAAGCTGCAAATAAACATATCATTTGCAGAAGCTTTGGAATAGATGCCGAGCTATGCTAAGTTCATGAAAGGAATTATGTCCCGAAAGAATAGATTGGAAGACTTTGAGATTGTGGCTTTAACTGAGGAATGTAATGCGGTCTTACAAAGAAAACTACCTCCTAAAACTGAAAGATCCGGGTAGTTTCACCATTCCATGCGAGATAGGGAGTGTGTCTTTCAACGGATGCTTGTGTGACTTAGGAGCAAGCATTAACCTCGTGCCATTGTCAATTTACACACAATTGGGACTTCCTGCACCAAAGCCCACAAACATATCCCTACAGCTCGCAGATAGATCTATTACATATCCAAGAGGGATTGTGGAGGACATTCTGGTTAAAGTTGACAAGTTCATATTCCCCGCGGACTTCATTATCCTAGACTATGAAGAGGACAAGGATATTCCCATCATTTTGGGGAGACCATTTTTAGCCACGGGGAGAACTCTCATCGATGTACAAAAGGGAGAATTAACAATGAGGGTCCAGGACCAAAGAATAACTTTCAATGTGTTCCGGGCAATGAAATTCCCTACCGATGAAGAATAATGCTTCCGAATGGATGTGGTAGAAAGGGTGGTGGAAGATGAGTTTCTTAAAATTGCGAGTAAGGATCCGATGGAAACTACCTTGCTGAAGGATAGTGACAGTGACAATGATGAGTCGGGGATGGTTGACTGTCTCCAAGAGCTGGAGGCACTACCACAGGTGAACACATGCAAGATACCTGTTGAGTTGTTAGAAAATGCAAAAGAACCTCCAGATCGTTTGAAACCATCCTTGGAGGTACCTCCTACTCTTGAGCTTAAACCGCTCCCATCACATCTCAAGTATGCTTATTTGGGTGATTCAAATACTTTGCCTGTGATTATTGCATCTGCACTAACCCCTTTATAGGAAAGTAAGCTGATAAGAATCTTAAGAGAATTCAAGGAAGCTATCGGATGGACAATCGCCGATATTAAGGGCATTAGTCCGTCCTTCTGTATGCAAAAGATTCTAATGGAAGAGGATAGCAAGCCGACTGTGGAGCATCAGAGAAGGCTCAACCCCATTACGAAAGAGGTTGTTAAGAAGGAGATTCTGAAATTGCTAGATGCTGGGATCATATATCCTATCTCCGATAGTACATGGGTGAGCCATGTCTAATGTGTGCCCAAGAAAGGAGGGATGACAGTCGTGAAGAATGAGCATAATGAGTTGATACCAACAAGGACAGTGACTGGTTGGAGGGTGTGTATGGATTACAGAAAGCTAAATAAAGCAACGAGAAAAGATCACTTTCCATTGCCATTTATTGACCAAATGTTGGATAGACTGGCGGGTCACGAGTACTTCTGTCTCCTGGATGGCTACTCGGGGTATAATCAGATAGCTATTGCACCTGAGGACTAGGAAAAGACAACCTTCACTTGCCCCTACAGGACGTTTGCATTCAGAAGAATGTCCTTTGGGCTTTGCAATGCACCAACAACATTTCAAAGGTGCATGATGGCCATCTTTTCTGGCATGGTGGAGCATAATGTGGAAGTCTTCATGGACGATTTTTCTGTATTTGGGGAGTCCTTTGAGTTGTGTCTAGAGAACTTGATTCTTGGGTTGAAATGCTGTATAGAGACGAATCTGATTCTAAACTGGGAAAAATGCCATTTCATGGTATTGGAAGGAATTATCCTTGAGCACAAAGTCTCAGAAAAAGGATTGGAGGTTGACAAGGCAAAGCTGGAGACAATTGAGAAATTGCCACCACCTACAACTGTTAAGGGGGTGCGTAGTTTTTTTAGGTCATGCGGGCTTTTACAGACGATTTATCAAGGACTTCTCCAAAATATCCAAGCCTTTATATAGCTTATTAGAAAAGGAGGTCCAATTCAAATTTGACGAAGACTGTTTAAAGGCCTTTGAGCTTTTGAAGACAAAACTAACATCGGCGCCCGTAATAGTAGTACCGGATTGGTCTGTGCCATTTGAATTGATGTGCAATGCTAGCGATTATGCAATTGGGGCAGTGTTGGATCAGCGCTAGGAAAAAATCTTTCATGCTATCTATTATGCCAACAAAACCTTAACAGATGCTCAACTAAACTACACCACCACCGAGAAAGAACTATTAGCGGTTGTATACGCTTTCGACAAATTTAGGTCATATCTCGTTGGAACAAAAGTTGTGGTTTATACTAATCATGCGGCTATTAGATATATGATTTCCAAGAAAGATGCAAAGCCTAGACTTATCAGATGGATTCTTCTTCTCCAAGAGTTTGATCTGGAAATTCGAGACAAGAAGGGTTCAGAAAACCAAGTGGCAGATCATCTTTCTAGATTAGAAAATCTGGAGCAGGATAGGAAGGACGAGGCAATTATAAATTAGTATTTTCCCGATGAGCAGCTCTTCACTGTGACCTCAGAGATTCCTTGATACGCTGACTTTGTCAATTTTATAGTAAGTAATGTTCTCCCACCAGAGTTAACTCATCAGCAAAAGAAGAAGTTTTTCCATGAAGTGAAGAGTTACATGTGGGATGAACCTTTCTTGTTCAGACAGTGTGCAGATCAAATAATTTGCAGATGAATCCCTCACAGTGAGACGACCAGTACACTGCATGCATGTCATTCTTCTCTCTACGGAGGTCATTATGGGACGGAAAGAACCGTAGCTAAAGTACTTCAAGCAGGGTTGTATTGGCCGACTGTATTCAAAGATGCCCACCAGTTTGTAAAAAACTGTGATCGATGTCAACGAGTGGGTAACATTTCCAGACAAAATGAAATGCCATTAAATTCAATTCTGGAGGTGGAGATCTTTGATGTTTGGGGAATCGACTTCATGGGCCCATTTCCATCATTGTCCGGCAATCTATATATTCTTTTGGCAGTTGATTATGTCTCGAAATGGGTAGAAACCAGTGCTCTACCATCCAACGATGCCAGAGTCGTCCTGAAATTCCTTCAAATGAACATCTTCACTAGATTTGGCACTCCTCGAGCAATCATCAGTGATGGAGGGAGCCATTTCTGTAACAGGCTCTTCACAGTATTCAACTCCAGGCTTCGATTTTTCCCGGGCAAACTCAAGTCTCGATGGTCAGGACCATTTATAATCAAAATTGTCTATCCTCATGACGCCATCGAAATTGTGGGAAAAGAGCATGAACAACCCTTCAAGGTCAATGGGCAGCGTCTGAAACATTATTGGGGAGGCGACTTTGATCGCCAATAGTCCTCAATTGACCTCGAGGAGGCAGAATGAATCGAAGAACAGTCGAGCTACGACTATAACTAAGCGCTTGTTAGGAGGTACCCCACTTTTTGTCTAAATCTCCATTTGATTAATCTTTGAATTATGATATTGTTAAGCTTAACATGTGAAATACTCTTGGAGATTTGAATTTTATTTTTGTGATTTCTTTCAGGAGGAGTCTGTACTGAATTAGCATGCTTGATCATAGAAAAAGAAGGCTCTCAGTTTTGGGCTGACTGGCAGACAGCGCAGCTGCACTTGTTTTACACTACCCATAGGCGCAGCTGCGCAGGGTAGCAGAGCAGATTTTTCAAGCCAGGGGAAGGCGCAGCTGCGCCATTTTCCCTTGCAATTTCGGCGTAGCTGTGCAGAACGCCAGTTTCAGTTTTTGAGATGTGTTTAAAACCCGACCGATTTACTTTCCTCTCCACCTTAAATCATTTCAATTCACTATTTCCTTCCACCGCAGAGCACAAGAGATATCACAGAATATCAAACCCTCATTTCCCTTACCCATTTTCTATCACACCCTTGCCCAATAATTTCCAACCATAGAATCCACATTTCACACCATTTTCTCCCTCATATTCGAGCAAATAATCAGATTACTAACAATAGGGTTGTGTGAAGCAAGTTTAGGGGTTCTTCAAGGTTGAGAACTTCTTTTTACCGAGAAACTACATCTAGCCCTAGCATTTTCAAAATGCCTAAGCGCATTCATACCCCATCTTCTTTGTCGGCTAGTAGTGATGCAGGGGGAGATGGTGATGACAGAAACACGCTAGATGTATCCAGGTTTGTCAACCTTTCTTCACAACATCACTATTGGGACATCATGATTACTAAGTCGTTTGTGTTAGAAAGGGGCCTCAAGCCCAGTTCTGAGGATGGAGGGATGCTGCAGCAGATTAAGAGCCGTGGGTGGTTATTGTTTGTGGAAACGTCCATAGTTGTGCCAATGTCAATTATGAGGGAGTTCTACGCTAATGCCCGAGAGACTCATAATGGAATTTTGTATGTGAGGGGAAAACAGGTAGACTACACCCCTCGAGCCATTCACGAACTGTTCAGGATGCCGACCCTAACCGATGAAATAATTCAGTGGATGCAAGAACTGCGATCCAGACTAATTTAGACACCCTGATGGAGGAGATGTGCAGGCCCGGTGCGGAATGGAAGACTAGGCCAGGCACAGATAAAAAGGTGCATTTTTCTCAGACAGCTTTGAGCAGGTATGCCAAGGCCTAGTACAGTTTCATATGTGGAAGCATATTGCCTACGAGCCACCATCAGGACGTGACTAAGGAAATGGCGGTGATTTTATATGGCATTTGCAAAGGTCAAAGTATGGATGTAAGATACATCACCCATCACTCTATGCTTAAGTTCATGAGGGCTAGTACTTCGGGCGGAATCCCGCATGCCTCCATTATTACACAGTTATGTCGAGCAGCACACTCAGTTGCCGGTGAGGGATATTGATCATACCGCCATTGAGAAGCTTACGGTCTGAAAGGGTATGAGATCGCATCCAAGGGGCCTTAGATTCATAAGGGAAGATGTTATTGAGGAGCAGGACGTGGCAGCTGATGAGCCACAGGCCGGAGGGCTACCTCCTGATTTTGTAGCTAAGCATGATAGAGAGATGCGTCGCTTGCAAAGGCGTATGGACGCTATGCACACAAACTTCAGATCATATACTGCCGACTTTTTAGCAGCATTGACTAGTGCATTCTCTCAGTTAGGCACGGACGTACAGTTCTCGACCTTCGGGCAGGGAGGCTTGTACCCACCTCCAGATACGCCACCCGAGGCCTAAGGGAGTTTTCTCTCTCACCCTTATCACCAATGAGGACATTGTAACATTTAAGTTTGGGGGTATTAGGTGCATGCCATGTTTTGTTATGTCATATTTATTATTCTATTTTGCTTGTCATTTAAATTAAGTTTATTTTTAGTTGCATTGCATTTAGTTTAATTTGTTAAAAAAAAATTGCATCATATTTATTTCTCGTGCTGCATGTAGATTAATTGCATCTTACTGCATGAATCCTAGCGTCTTGTTCAGTCAAAGTCATATTGGCCTATGATGATACTCGATTTTGCTTGATTATGTAATGGGGTTGAAAATCGAATCATAGTTATAGTGTCATGTTGATTTATGAATCATAACTTGTTTGACTCTGATATAACTGGATAGCACTTTATGTGTAATTCTTTTGTTTGGTGTAATCTAAATATGTACATAAATGTCTTCTGGTGGAATTTTTTTGTTAAAATAATAGAAATTTGGTGAATGGGTTGTGTTGGCTATGACAACACAGAACTCAAGTTTGGGGGATAAGAGAGTAAAAATAATAATAATAATAATAATAATAATAATAATAATAATAATAATAATAATAATAATAATAATAATAATAATAATAATAATAAACACGCTGGCTAGTTTAGTTATGTGGCCCTTGATACTCGAGTTAATAGGCCTATAGGGGTGTCTTTACACCTAGCGCCCTAAAGCCGACTGGTTTGGGAGTCGTTGGTAAAAAGCTCGCTATATGGGTATCTTCGAAGCCTAATAGGACTAGGCATTGCACAGCCGGGTGTAAACGGGAGAAATAGCAAATAATGCCCTTGTGGTTATAAAGCTGGTTAATTCCGAATAACCCTGATATTGGTTGATGTGAAGTCATAGCTGACAGTTTTTCTATTTATCGTCTTTCTTGAGTTAGAACTGTGATTTTCCCTCTAAGAAGCGTATTATGACAATATTTGCATTATATCAACCTTAATGGTAGCCAAGCACACTACACATTATATAGTAATAATAGGTTGTGGAATTGTCGATTGATATGACCTATTGACTATTTCTTGGTTGGATGCTATGTTTATTGATCATTGCAACTCCTCTGAGGCTGCTCAATTAAGCTTTGTATTGGCTGACGTGGATGAATAGGCATGTAGTGTAGACTGCATTTTTAGCTTAGCTTGCATTTCAGATTGTTTGTACAGTTTCTTTATTGTGCAGCTTGAGGGCAAGCAACGGGTTAAGTTTGGGGGTATTTCGATGCCAACTCACTTTAACTTTCGCTAGTTCTCATTAGTTTTCATTATTATTCATGCTTTTATGTCTATTTTGTAGGTTTCATGTTCCATAGCTCATTTTTGGCCTGTTCCGTCTACTTGTGGACAAACTGGCTTATTTTGGACTAGAACCTATGCGGGGGGGAGAAGTACAATATTTCTAGACAAAATTGGTTCGATGTGGGCGTGATTTGCGCGAAGATCGGATGCTGCAGAAGATTGAGCCCAGACTGCATGACTGGTACACGGCATAGCTACACCCAATTCTTTCACAAATACGACGCAGCTGCGCCATTCCTCTGTCTTCTCTCGGCCTGCCGTCAGACGCAGCTGCGCCCCATCTCAGTACAAAAACGGCGCAGCTGCGCCGATCCTTCGTACCAAAATCCTACTATGACTTTTTAAACGGGCCAATTAAAAGTTCCTTGCTACAGTGATCGAAAAGAAGCGACTAAAGCTCTATATAACAGTAGTATCAGACTAAGAGAAAATGAGAGAAAAAAAACTAGGTTATAAGGAAGAGGAGAGAGCTTCTTGTTCATTTTATTCATTGTTTTCTTTGTTCTCTCTTGTTCCTTTTGATCTATCTAGAGTAGTTAAGCTTAGGGATGGACTTTGGAAGTTTGAAGCATTGTGTCAACCTTGGAACTCCGGATTTGAAGAAGAGAAATCGAGCTTTACATTTCTTAACCTTTGTTTTCTCTTTCTTTTCATTTGTAGCTTCAATGTATGAACATTTGTGGATGATGGTTGTTATTTCCATTATGAACTAACTTCTTTTATGGGATTATAATGAAACCTAGGGTTTAGTTCAATTTGTTATGCTTCCGTGTTGTGGCTAAATGATTATGTATGGATTGTTTAATGTGGTTTATTTTAATTGCTTAATTGCTTGGTCACCAATTACCATGTTAACTTACATGGAACCGAGATGGGGAGTGTGAGTTTAGAACCGACCATGTCAGCTTGTGTTCATGATTTCACATGACGTTGGATTTCATGATTAGTGTTAAGGATAGACATATACCAAAGCACCACACGTAGTCTTTTGAAAACTTGTGCTTAAACCCGTTTTTCTCTAGGTCACATAGAAATATAGTGATTTAATTAACTTGGGTGTTCTTTCCCGTTCTATTGCCCTTTGGGTCGGATCTGGGTTGGATATGGGTATGATGTAACGAGAGTTGGTCATGCTTTAGTTTCGTGTTTTCGACTAACAATCTGAGATAATCAGTTAGGTTTAACAGGAAGTAGCGCAATTGAATGACACCCCAGGTGAAGTTATAATCTCATGCCTCCTTTGTCTACTTAAATCGTTTGTTATTTAGTTGTCTTTAATTTTCTCAACTTAGATTTAATTCACAATTCCTTGATTTGCTTGACCACTGTTTAAAGAAACTGAAATAGTTATAAAACTGATGCTTGATAGTTTAACAACGATTCATAGTCCTCGTGGGAACGATACTTTACTTATTCTATATTACTTGTTGACCACGTGCACTTGCGTGTAAGTGTTGATTTGTCATGCGTACGGTTTGGCACCTAACATGCCCTCGTTCTCTTCCTCAACTGGCTCCTCCTCCTAAAATACTAGATCCTCCATAGGCTCCATCTCTAGCTCATATTGTGGATCTTCCGTAGGGTCGATCTCCAGCTCTGGCTCTGGCTCTGACTCATCCTGTACAACTGGCTGGACTAGCTCAGGTGCAACTAACTTCCACCACATGATATCCTTATCGTAGGGTTCATCCTCTCTAGTGTGACTAGACTCACCAACTTTAGGCATCCTATAATCACAAAACAAAGAATCTCAATTAGTATCTCAATTAGTATCGCAATAAAATAAATTCATTGTGTGGAATGAAAGTATATTCTATTATGATATAACTCGATTTGATGATTTTTTAAAATCCATCTCTTAAAACTCAATGTGAGTTAACTCTTCTAAGGTTATATCCTAAGGTTTCGCAAACCTGACATTTTATATCCTACAACTTTGATACCAACCTATGACTCTCCCAAATTCGGGTCCCTTGAACCTCGGGTTTGGTGCTCAGAATCTAACATTTAAATAACATCCAAATACTTAATCTTCATTAACTAGCAGAATAATACATATTTGTTCATTACAAAAGTAATACAAATCCTAAGGTCTTATAACCTTTAACATATCTTAAAGGTTCAAAAAAGATTTACATAATAAGACATTAAAAAAATAAACAAGTTATACTCTTTGGCTTTTCCTTTGCCCTTATCCTTTTTGGAGCACTCGAGCTTACTGAAAATAATTCATAATATAGCAAGGGTGAGCAACTACTTAGCTAAACAAGTTTAAATGAACAATGAATATAAAAGATGATGACATATCATGAATGAAAATTTTACTTCTTGAGACTTTAACAATGTACAATAATTGTGAAGAAATGAAACATACGAACTATATTCAATAAAAGAGTTGTTTAGAATATTTACTACTGAGTGGACACGAAAAGACCATGAACATACTTCAAAGGTATGACACTCATTCGATTGAACATTTAGAATGTAAACACTCAAGTTTGGTACTCAAAGGGATCAACCTCTTGTACCCTGTATATATGTTTAACACTTAGACATCTTGTGCTTTATCGGTTTTCAACATAAAATACCCCTTTATAAGGGTTGTTCTTTCTCAGTCTTATTTTAAGAGTTCGTGCCAACTATTGGTTTGGATAAGCTTCAATTATATTCAAATGAGTGAATTTATACATACAATGTCTAGCTTAAACAATAGGCATAGACTACTTCTTAAACAGTTCATGAATAAAAAGAACTCTAAAACTTCAACAATTCAATAATAGAATACTTCTTCAAAGGCACTAAGTGCGAATAACAATTATCAATATCGATGTAGAATAATTTTCAATAAATGTCTTAAATTGAATACTTCCAAAGTAAATACAAGTATAGAAACTTGTCTGTTCCATTGATTACTACTTATCAATTTAAATTAACTTCATTTAAAAAGACCTAACATTAATAAAGTTGATCTTTCAATTAGTATATCACATATTGGTTCATATTAATAAAAGTAGTATACCTTACTTAAATTATTTAACATTTAATCACATAATTAAACATTTAATAATATATTAAACACTTAGCAATTTTATCACCCTTTGATAATATTTTAATCACTTGCTAATATAATTAATTATTTAATAATATTTTATCACTTATTAATTATTTTCTAATATTTTAATTATTTTCTAATATTATTAATTATTTATAATATTTTAATCATTTACTAATATTATTAATTATTTAATAATATTTTAATTTTTTACTAATAATATTTTAATCATTTACTAATATTATTAATTATTTAATAATATTTTAATCATTTACTAATATTATTAATCATTTAATAATATTTTGATTATTTAAATTGGGTCCCATAATAATATTAAATTTATATATTCTCTGAGCAATGTTTGACTCAATAGACCAAATTCGGCCCGTATAACATGACCCAACACAATATAATAAAATTGTTATATTTTTTTTTTAAAAAAATATGACTCAGCGATGCAGCATCCAGTTTTAAAACTAGGAACCGGCACTGCAGCGCTGCCTAGCAAAAACCATTTATCAATTTTCTTGAATTTTTCAACTTTTGCTCTTTTGATTCAATCTTCCATAAAATACTTAAAACACATCCGATTGAATTCAAATTTGATTTTTTGACTTACTAACTTATTGCTTTTCAAGATTTCATGAATTGATCACAATTTTAAAAATATTTTGGACACCTAAATCATGATCAAACTCACTAAATCAACTAAGGCTTTGAAAATGTACATGTTTTGGTACAAAAATCATATCTCATTTATCTTAACGCATTTTTCAATGATTCAAGCTAGGTTATCTTTGTAACTCATAGATCCACCATACAAGACACAAAAATTATAAAAACAACTTACACATCTCAACTCACAAATCATCAACCTAAACATCAAATTAGGGTTTCACTTAGAAACATACACATGTAACTTTCTTCCATCTTTTTACATGTTAAACATATTAACACACATATCATGCATTTTTAACCATAAATCTTCATACATAACTTAGATCTACCAACATATAGTTTAAAACTAGGTTTTGAAAACATAACTACATATTATACCTCCAAAATAGGTTTTTGATCATAAAACACCAAATGACACATATAAATCATATAGTTCACATATACTCCATCACAAATCCAACCTTATCTCTTCGGAACTCACCATAGTTTTCCTTCACAAAGATTCCTCCGCAACAAGCATGGAAAAACTTATACTATAACTTTAAATCATAAAAATGAAATGAGTTTAAGGGGGGAAAAAACTTTTCAACCTTGATCTAAATGCTCTCTCCCTTTTTGAAATGAAATGAGATAGACTCTCCACCTTGAACCCTTGATCTACCCGAAATTCCCTTCTTTTCCCTCTAAAACCTTTGCTCTCTCTCAAGTTCTCTAGCTGTAACACTCACTAGTTATTTCTCTCTCAATATTTTGTGTAGGTAAAAAAAGCAACCTTGGCTAATGACCAATGGGGGTCTATTTATAGATGGATTCTATCATCTAATTTTTATACTTACACAATGTGTAAATCTACACATAAAACCAATTACTTGGTATTTTCTCATAAAACAAGATCCATAAAAGAAGGGAAGTGATTTGCATGGGTGAAGGTTTTAGGGGATTAGATTTTCTTGGAGTGAAATAAGGAATGCTTGGAGTTTTGCACCCCCCAATGGGGCCCCCATATTGCCTGGTCCTACCCCCTCTGATATATATATATATATATATATATATATATATATATATATATATATATATATATATATCACACCAACACATGCATCATTTTGGGCTCGACATTGGATCATTCTTTTAATTTCATTTGGGTTCCTCCATTTATATTGTTTGGACTCAACAAAATTAATTGATTGGGCTCACCATACCAACTTATAAGACTTGAAACTAAAATAAGTATTGAGCTAGAATTTAGCCCACTTGAACTCAACACTTAAATCCTTGTGGACTAACATATTTAATATAATACTTGGACTAATTACAAAATCTAATTAGACTTACTATTTAAATTCGTTTGTGCTACATGATTGGGTTAGCTTACAAAACACTAACACACTTTCAAGTACTATTAGGTTGGACTTGTTCAATTAAAACCCTTGAACTTATTTAATTCAATCCATCCATTAATTATCCTACCTTGTTATATTTAATAGATGAATAAATACACACACACACACACATACACACACACACACACACACACATATATACACACACACACATATATATACTTAGTCACATAAGTGCACAATTAATTCACACAAAAATTTACTTCATTGATAAATAGCTCTTAGTTCTATTTACAATATGACTTACAAATCATGGTTATAACATGACTAGTGCCAAAAAGGTTTCAAACAAAGTCAAGAAGCTAACTATGATGAAACTTTTCACTGGTAATCTATTCGAATTTTACTTGCAATTGCAGCTTAATGTACGAGATCTAACAAATAGACGTATAAACGCTTTCCTCAATAGAGGATGTATGTATGATACAGCCAGAGGGATTTATCTCCAAAGATTGAGTAAATCAAGTATGTTAGTTACAACGATCCAATTATGAATTGAAGCAAGCTTTTCGAAGATGGAACATCCGTTTTGACAAGATAATCAAAAGAGTTTGATTTTATCAAAAACGAGAATAAACAAAATGTGTACAAGAAGGTTAATGGGAGTACTGTGACATTCCTAGTACTATATGATAATATACTAGTGATAGAAAATGGCATACCGATGCTACAATCAGTAAAGATGTAGTTGTCTAAACACTTCTCCATTAAGGACTTGGGAGAAACATCCTATTATTGGGAATAAAGGTCTGTAGAGATAGATCGTATGTTCTGCTTGATCCAAGGAATGTACATTGATTCGATGCTAAAAATGTTTAGCATGGTAAAACTCCAAGAGGTCTCATGTTGATGAGCCAGTGAGTAAATCTCTCCAAGAAATTATCCCCAAAGACAATGAAAAAGAGAGATTACATGAATAAGATACCTTATGCTTCGACAATAGGATCTATCATGTATGGGATGATATGTACTAGACCTGATATTGCTTATGTATGATCAGTAGATATCAGTTAAATCCTAGAGAAGAAAATTGGAAAGGAGTTTCTAATGGTGGGTCTGATTTAAAACTAAAGGGCTATACAGATTCAAGTTTTTCAGACTAACCAAGTTAACAACAAATCTATTTCAAGCTATATGATTACCTTGAACGGTGGTGTAATGAGTTGGAAAAATTCCAAATAACAAAGAATTACTAACTTAGTGATAAAGACATAGTATATAGCTATAAGTGAAGCAGCAAAGAAGATTATTTGGATGAACAAGTTCATTGTTGAACTTGGAATGGTTCTAGGTTTCATCTGAATTTCCAACATGTGTTGCAACACTTTTATTTGATTACAACATTACATATCCATTAACTAAAACATTTACTAAGGAATTCGTATGATTGGCACTTAAAGAAGAGCGTATGAGATACCAAAGGCGATTGGCTTTAGTGTAAGTGAGAGATTAAAAGTAGTATGCCCTTAAGCCAATTACATTTGATGTGATAAAGCATATACTTTATAATCTTATTCGATTTATTAATAAAAGAATTTAGTTAAATGCATTTTCTTATTCATGATTAATTAGTTGAATTAATTAAATAGATAAATCTATAGTTTTGAGAAATACTTTTAAAATCATAATGTTGATTATACTAATGAGATCTAAATTTAAGATAGTTCAAAACTAAAATGTTCCTAATCATGGGATCACTAAAATGGGGATTAGTGAATCTGGATAAATTAGTATATATTATGATTGCTCTTTTTAAGAGAATGATTGATCTCATAATCATTTATATAGAGACACTAAAGCAAGTATGTAGGTGCTTATTGTAATATCCTGAATATTTATAACACTTATAAATATGATATTAAATGAGTAAAGTAATTGTAAAGTTAATTTCGAGGACGAAATTCCTGTAAGTTGGGTTGAATGTAATATCCCAAATATTTCCAAATTGATCTAACAAGATTTAAGCAAAGGTTGTCAATTCAAAACCTAAGACCGATTGCTCAAGCATACATTGAGCTATCTGAAAGAATATATACGACTCGGAACTACGATCGTATACAACTAAGAGGTTAAAATCTTTAACCTAAACTATATGTTATGTGATTAGTAAAGCTTGAATTGAGCTTTTAAATGAGTTATGTGAATTACTTATGTGTAGGATTTTGTGTTTTGGTTTGAGTAGTTAACTTGAACACTTATTAAAAATCAGAAGTCAATTTAGGGCAAAAACCTATATTGCAAAAAGAGTTAAAACCTAAACCCTAACCCTAGGGTCTAAGCCCTAGAAAATAACCTAAGCCCTTGAGCAAAATGTGAAGGTCAAATTGACATTCCGTTTAAGGATTCAACCTTCCCACGATTTGAAAACACGTAACAGTCAATAAAAGTTTTCTCGAAAAACGTGTAAAAGCACTATTCACGAGTTGACGTTTTTCATTCGTTTGACTGTTTCTTTCATCTGTAGGACTTCTTACATTTCACAACATAGTGATAATATGAGGTTTAGATGCCAGGGAATCAATAAAATTTTCTTGAGAAAAAGACGAAAAAGACACGATTTACGAGAAAACGTTTGTCGTATTTTTGAACGTTCTTTTCGACGTTTGGACTTTTTCCATTTCACGATATAGCATTTATACGGGGAATAGATACCAAGGAGCCACTGATATTTTTCCAAAATAAAACGTAAAACGCTCTTCAAACGAAAACGCTTTCCGTTTTTGATCAAACCGTTGATGGATACAGTGTTTGTATGCAACATCGGTGCGTAATAAGCAATAAAATATTTTCTCAAAAAGTGTGTCGAGAATAAGACGAAATAGGGAAAAGACGAAAATAAATATTATTTTTGACTTTTTGGTCTTCTAACCATTTTTTGAGAAATGGTCGTCAAAAACACTATTCACCGAAAAACGTGTCAAGTCTTTTGGACTTTTCACTTTACAGAAAAGTGTTTATTCGAAACAAAACTCAGTAATATCAAGTTTTTAAATCAGTATAAGTTAACCATTTAGTTGGAATCAGACTGTTATATAATTAAACTGCTAATTCATCCGTGTTGTTTTCTTCAAATGCAACATGAGACAGGTTAACATAAAATTTGAATAATCAAATTTATCAGATTAATACCTAATTATATTATTCCATCATAATTAGTGTCTAGAATGAAAGAAAATTATCAATCACGTCGCCCGGTAGGTATATTTGAGAAAAATATACGGAAGATTATCCGAGATTAATTCAAGGGAAACTTCGAGGGTCAGACGAGACATCATATTAATACTGTATGATGTATTTTATGAATAAAATATGTATAACTAATTAAAACTTAAATTACTAATGCGAAATATTTTAAATTAATCGCACGCGATTTATCCGATATACAGAAGTCGGAAGAAAGAGCTCACCAAGCTTGCTTTGGAAGCTAATAAGAAGTGTATTGGAGAAGCTTTGTTAAGCTTGTTCAAGAAGCTTGGTCTTAATGACCTAAATACCCTAACTTTGAAAGTCCTATAAATAGAAGGCTTAAGTTCATTAGTTCTTTACCATTTTGAAAGCTAAAGAGCAAATATAGAGAGAGTTCTTGTGAGACAAGAATCGATTGCAAAGAAATAGTTAAAGCTTGCAATAATAAAAGGTACGATTCTTAGTTATTGTAATGTTTATTTTTACCGACGAGGCTCAAGAACATAAGTCGTAGCCATGTACGATTTTTCGTTCTCCGTGTTCCTTATGACTTGAGCAAGTCGTTGTTATGTCAAATTTCATTTCATAGTTTAAAGTTCAAGAACATACGTCGTAGCCATGTACGGTTTATCCGTTATTCGTGTTCTTTGTATGTTCTAAAGTATTATTATAAATTGTTATAATTAAGTAAACAAGTCGTTATAATGACCAAATTTTGTCAATTATAAAGTGTTATAATCACATATGTAAGCAGTTATAATGCTCAAATTATTTCAAGTATGAAATCCAAAAGCTCAAGAACATAAGTCGTTACCATGTACGATTTTTCGTTCTTTGTGTTCTTCGTGTGTTGTTGAGCAAAAGTCATAATTTCTACATAAGTAGGTTTATGATTTGGTAATTTAGTGTTATGGGATGATGAAACATGATGGCCTTGCTAAATAATGCTTGTGGCATCACGTTTTAGTAGTCGAAACGAAGAACGATGAAACTTTGTTCTTCGTGTTCTTCGATTCGTTCTTCGTGTTCTTGAGAAAAAGTCATGAAATCTTATATAAGTAGGTTTACGATTTTGTTATTTTTATGTTATGAAGTGATACGGAGTGTTATAACATGTTATCTTAGCAACATGTTTTACCAATCGGATCAAAGAAAGTTAAGTCTAATATACTAGTAGAATATTTTTTTGTAATTTTCGAAAATTTAATTTCTGAATCTGCCTTAGCAACCTAAATAAAAGTTGTATATCATGAAATTCTAAGCAATTTAGACTCAAGAATCACTCAAAAATGTTTTTGTATGACAAAGTTATGGCTGTCACTGTAAAAGAGGTCAGAAATATGTATCGGTTTTAGATCAGTCCCATTACTGGGAAATATGTGTAAATTAGTAAGGAATCTCGAACTTTTATCTGAATGAAAATTGTAGATACGGAAGTTACGAACACGTGAAATTTTGAACGACTCAAAAATGTTTTAAAACGAAGAAGTTGTGGCCGTTTGATCGAGCCGGGGTCTAGCAGCCATACATGCTGCCTATTTTTTTAAAAGTGACTTAAAAGTGAGTTTTTGAGTTGGACAATTTTCCAATTAATTCCACCAATGAAAATAGTCTAGTTAAGTTATTCTAAGACTTATTCAAAAGGAAATTTTGATAAACTAACATTCGGGGTCGCGTAACCCTTTTTGTTGGCGTTTAACGATTTCTCGGGAAACCCTAACATGGTTTCAAGGCAAGTCTTCTAACTCTTGCTATGTGCTACTTGTTTTGTATTGTTAAAATGATAAATGAGATGTATAATATCATGTTATTATGCAATAGATGATATGTGAAGTCTTTAGCTGATGTTTACAAGCCTTCTAACTGTTATGCGTTATGTTTACGATATATGAACATGATTTATACACTTTGTGTGTCAATGTGATATAAATTATTGGAACGTGAGTTATATGTGATATTAAATGGAGAATTATGTTCAGTCAATGCATGTTAAAGTTTATATGAAAGCATAAACTGCGTATGTGTTGTATGTTAGACTTGTTGAGCCGGCGTGCTCATTCTTGCGAATAAAACCTTATTTGCAGATTAAAGATGAACGTTAAGAAGATCAGGAACGTAAAGATGAAGCATAGATTAGGTTTTCATGTTTATTACTTGTATTTGTGTAAGTCATAATGACTGTTATAATACGAACAAACAAACATGTAACCGAATATTGAATGAATGATATAGATTATTATCATCAGAATGTTGTTATGTCTTTATTTTGATATAACCTAGAATTGTTAAGACTTAGCATAGTATTGATAATGATCTACTTATCTGGATGAGGATCGGTAAATAACTTGTGAGTGTTGTACATCCGAGACAGGACTAAGCGATGTTGACTGGTCAAATCCATCGTTAAGGTTCCTCGGACCCAGGTATAACTCGTTATTACTATTCTGAATACCATATAAGTAGGATTATTGATATGAAGAGATATCACTATAAACAAATATGTTTCGAATTAGGGTTTTAACTAGTTGGGTAATGTTCTGTACGGAAAGAGAATTTTGCACTAGATAAAGATACAACCATTTGTCACGGATAAAGATGCAAACATTTATCACGGGTGAAGATAGAAACATTCACCGCGAGATTCTCTGTTCCTAAGAGCCGTCCTAATGATTTAATTCCGTAGATGTTGGAACATGTAAAGTTATAGAATATTTAAATCTTAAGGTTAAAATTAGACCGTTATATATGGTTTTATCCATTTATACGGACGAAATACAAGTTGATACTTGTATACTTATGAGACTAATATCAAGTTAAGATCCAGGGACAAAGTTAAGAGAAATTTTTAATGTATAGTCTAAAATAAGACTAATTCAACCAATATGATTATGGGATCATTGGTTAAGTCGATAGATGTACGAAATTAACGCACAAGGTCCGCCGCGTTGAAAGTGCGGGGGATTTTGGGGGCGTTACACTTATTAGAGAATAAGTTCACTAAATGTGACTCACTTAAGGAATACCTAATGGAGTTTTACTTGTCTGTCAATTCTGTCAATAGGAGTTCCTTATGTGATAGTAGTACATGTAATCCTTAAACTTAAGATCATCATAGTACCTTGTGTATTCTGAGTTATACTTTGACATATTCCTTAAAGCTTGTTAGTATATCAATGGGTATGTTCGGGTATAATAAAGTGTACATGGAGGTAGGTGAATAATCAATAAAAGATCTACCACTTTCAATATAGGGAGAGAATGTCCTATGAAATTCAATGAATGACAACTTAGAAATCATTGGTCAATGTGGAATGAAAATCAGAAATGAGGTTCTACTTTACATTAGAGTTGTGCATTTAAGAATTGAAATGCATATGATCAAATAAAATAAGACTTGACAATAATTTCATTACTTATATTTGATTGGAATATTGTGTGGTATAAAAATTGAATAATACGGTAACTATTCACGGAATAGGTTCTTTATGATCAAAAATTAAAATTCATATTATCTAAAAAATCGTTGATTGCTAAGGGGGCTTACCCTTATTGTGAAATAAATATTATTTATTTAAATAAATTAAATATTTTAATTCATTTATATAAATAAGATTAGAATGGTTCTAATTTATTTTTTCCACAACCGGTATAATATGGAGAACATAAAGGGTCACACCGCAAAAAATAAATATTTATTTAAGAAGTAAGTGGCATAATCGTAATAATAAATTAAATAGCTTAATATTTATAATTTAATATTTTGAAAATAGTAATTATAAATTAATAAGAGGAGTCCTGTTATTATTATTACTATTATTATTATTATTTAGTTCCTAAATGATTTAGGAATTCATTAATAAGTAGTAGTATCATTATAAATAATTAAGTTCCAAAATTAAAAGTAGTATGCCCTCAAGCTAATCACATTTGGTGTGACAAAGCATATATACTTTGTAATCTTATTCAATTTAATAATTAAAAAAATTAATTAAAGGCATTTTTTTATTCACGATTAATTGGTTGTATTAATTAAATGGATAAACTCATAGTTTTGAACAATACTTTTAGAATCATAATGTTTATTATGCTAATGAGATCTAAATTCAAGATAGCTCAAAACTAAAATATTCCTAATCGTGGGATCATTAAAATAGGGATTAGCGAATCCGGATAGATTAGTACATATTATGATTGCTCTTTTAAAGAGGATTATTGATCTCATAATCATTTGTGTGGAGATACTAAAGCAAGTATGTAGGTGCTTATTAGAGAATAAGTTCACTGAACGTGACTCACTTAAGGAACACCTAATGAAGTTTTACTTGTCTTTCAATAGCAGTTCTTTATGTGTTAGTAGTACGTGTGATCCTTGGACTTGAGATAATCGTAGTACGTTGTATATTCTGAGTTATACTTTGGCATATTCCTTTAGGTTTGTTGGTATATCAAAAGGTATGTTCGGGTTTAATAAAGTGTACATGAAGGTAAGTGAATGATCAACAAAGAATCTACTACTTCCAGTAAATGGTGAAAATGTCCTATGTAATTCGATGAATGACAACTTAAAAATCCTTAGCTAAGGTAGAACAAAAATTAGAAAGAAATTTTTAATTTACATTAGAGTTGTGCATTTGAGAATTGAAATACATATGATCAAATAAAATAAGACATGACAGTAATTTTCTGTCTTATATTTGATTAGGACAATGTGTGGCAGAATGATTGAATTATACGATAAATATTCGCGGAATAAGTTTTTTGTGATCAAATGTTGAAATTCATATTATCTGAAAAGTCGTTAATCTCTATGTGGGCTTACCCTTATTGTGGAATAAATATTATTTATTTAAATGAATTAAATAGTGTAATTCATTTATATAAATAAGATTAGAATGTTTCTATTTTATTTATTCGACAACCGATATAATATGGAGAACCTAAAGGCTCACACTGCAAAAGATAAATATTTATTTAAGAAGTAAGTGGCATAATCATAATAATAAATTAAGTATGTTTAATTTATACTATGGTGATGGAATAAATTAAATAACTTAATATTTATAATTTATTATTTTAAAAATACTAATTATAAATTAATAAGAGGAGTCTTATTATTGTTGTTGTTGTTGTTGTTGTTGTTGTTGTTGTTGTTGTTGTTATTATTATTATTATTATTATTATTATTATTATTATTATTATTATTATTATTATTATTATTATTATCATTATTATTATTATTATTATTATTATTATTATTATTATCTAGTTCCTAAATGGTTAAGAAATTAATTACTAAGTAATAGTAGCATTATAAATAAATTGAAAGTAGTATGTCATCAAGTCAATCACATTTAATGTGATAAAGCAAAGCATATACTTTGTAATTTTATTCGATTTATTAATAAATAAAAAATTAATTAAAGGCATTTATTATTCATGATTAATTGATTGAATTAATTAAATGGATAAACACATAGTTTTTAGCAATACTTTTAGAATCATAATGTTGATTATGCTAAAGAGATCTAAATTCAAAATAACTTAAAACTAAAATGTTCCTAATCGTGGGATCACTAAAATGGGAATTAGTGAATCTAGATAGATTAGTACATACTATACTTGCTCTTTCAAAAATGATACTTGATCTCATAATCATTTGTATGGAGACACTAAAGTAAGTATGTAGGTGCTTATTAGAGAATAAATTCAATGAACGTGACTCACTTAAGGAACATCTAATGGAGTTTTACTTACTTGTCAATAGTAGTTCCTTGTGTGATAATAGTACATGTAATCCTTGGACTTGAGATCATCGTAGTATCTTGTGTATTCTGAGTTACACGTTGGCATATTCCTTAAGGTTTGTTGGTATATCAATGGGTATGTTTGGGTATAATAATGTGTATGTAGAAGTAGGTGAATGATCAACAAATAATTTTCACTTCTAGTAAAGTGAGAGAATGTCCTATGTAATTTGATGAATGACAACTCAAAAATTTTTGCCCAATATGAAATAAAAATTAGAAAGAAATTTCTAAACTACATTAGAGTTACCCGCCATATTGACCATTTTCATTAATCTAGGGTTCAGGTATGGTACGTTATACCGTTAATCATTCCATTATACATTAACACCCACCATATTGACTATTTTTATCAATCTAGGGGCAAGATGTTCTCAGTAAACTGTGCCCCGACGAGCTCTGAAACCACCCCCAGCCAACTCTTCTCAGTTTCTACGCCCCGGTGCAATGTTCAGTACATAACAAAGCGCCCCAGCATAGTCTGCAAAAGCCAGAAAACTTGATTTTTACAGTCACTTTGCTACTTTTTAGCTCCTTCATGTTACATCCAATTAGGTTCACATTTGAACCATAATTAGGTATTACTACATAGTGTTTTACAAAAATATTACTTGACTTAAACGGCTTCTTAAAATCATCGAAGCGTTAGTTCGTAAAATAGTGTTTAAACACATTTTTGCACTTTTTCGTCAATTAGTGATTTTTGGCCATTCATTTCTAAACTTCATTCTAACACTTGATTAAGCTTATATATATCATATAACACTTATCTAGACCTTTAAAACAACCTAGAATTGCACATTATTTAAACTTATAACGATCAATTTCGATCGTCGAAAACACATTTTCGTTCTAACTTTCATCCGTTGTCCATCAAATCAATGTAGACATGTGTAACTTCATAAAACTAAGTCATTCAACCTAGTTTCACCCTTAAATACACAAAATTGCCAAAACTCACCTTTGAGTTAAATTTTCATCCACTTAATAAAACTTTTTATGAAACTCATTTCAAATTTTTAGACTCCACTTTCCATACACTCATTAAAGAGTTCATTTTTAACCTTGTAGACTTATTCTACACATATATGAATTGTTCTAAATTTATTTACTTTCAAAATATGTTTATTTGAACTTGTTACTACTATAGCTAGTTTTAGCTTTCAAAAATATACTTTCTATACTTTAAGGTCTCCAACATGCTCTAAAACATGAAAATACACACAAGACCTTCATGGTCAACCTTATATCTTAAGGTTTAACCATGAAGTTTCAACTTGAAACATATATCCTTTCATAATTCTACCTTTTAACCATAAATACATGCATAGACATACATAAACTAAAGTTTTAAGTTTGAAAAAATTTTAAACTTTTATGGATGATCAACTTCTTCACATGAAAAGCTTCACCATGATGAGGCCTTCATCTTTACTTCTTACTCTTTGATCATCCAAGCCTTCTAACTCACAAAATCAAGCTTTCTCTCTATTAACTTCCATGGCTTCTCTCTTCTCTCTCCTAGGGCTTCTCTTTTTTGAAAAATGAATGAAATGAGAGTTGTTGCATTGCTTTTTCTTAATTTATGAGGCTTAACCCAAATTGGGTTAAGTTAACTCAACTATAGTTAATTCCAACCAAGGGCATTTTTGTCATTTCACATAATTAATCAAGGGCATTTTTTGTAATCTCACCTCTCTTAAGACACAAAGGTCATTGATTTAATTATCAATGATATTTTGGTCAGTTGTCCAAAAGTCTAGACTTGCCATTTTTGGAAAGTTTCCAATTAAGGAAGGTTTCCTTTTTTAGGAATTTTTCAACTTTCCATTTAAGAAAATTTTAATAACTTCCTCTCATTAATTCATTAAATGCTCATTTAAATTGATTTTTCTTTCAATCGACCAACTAGGTCATTCATTTTCCATTGTGCTACCTTCACGTGATTTCATTTAACTACTTAATTAGCCATTCAATCACAAACCGATTAACTAATTTTTCCTAACTAGAATTAAGTTTCTAATTCTTTACTATCCTTCCCTTTTTACACAGTCAATTCCAATTTTCATCGCTTCAAATAGTAGAAACACTCACATTTTTCATAAAATTTCTTTCTCAAAAAGCGAATCCTGCTCAAATTTCCAAAAATCTACTTTTTTTTTACCATTTAAGCTCATATTAGCATTTTACAACTTTTAGGCCACTACCTTCATTTACATTATACTCATATGTTAATTTGTATCATACACTTTTCTAACTCGTTCTACTCCTAATCAGGAGTATTATCTTCTGTATTTATACACCATATAAATACTCAGCTTAATTCCATTAATTTATGTCTATTCATTAAATAAATTATAAATTTTAAATCTTATAACTCTTATTCCACAGTAAATACCTAATATACAAATTAGGCTAAACTGTTCTATCCTTTTTGCACATTTTGGCATACCTTATCTTGTCATTCTTGTAACCTAGCCTCTTAACGCCTATTCATTACTTTAGTTATTAATGTTTATAACTAAAGCTTAATTTACACTTTCTTTCATCATTTATCAATTTTCTCTAAGTCTTACCTTTTCTTTCACTTATTAGATTAAATATATTTAGATATATACATACATTTAATCTATCACATTCTGACACAATACAGTGTCTTATAATAATTATTTCCTAACTACCCAATCGTAGGTATTACATACTATCCTTTTCACATCCATAGTCTTTCTATACCGATTTTAACCACCTTGATTAAATAATAATTTAATCCCTTCATGTATAATTTCTATCCTTCTAAACTAGGTTTTAACTTTCAACCTTTACTTAATTAACCAATATCCTTATTTAAAAATCTTGTCAAAAACTTGGGATGTCACATTCACCCCTTCTTTTAAAAAATTTGTCCTCAAAATTGCTACATACATATCCCTTCTCATTCACTACATACATATCCCTTCTTATTCCATTCATCATAACTAGATTTTCAACTAACCTTTACATTATTTTCTTTCTCAACCTATCTTACCTCTTTCTACCATTTCATTCCAAAAATTTAGAATATATTTCAGAAGTCTTCAACAACTATTTAATAATTGTGAATCAGTATAAATAACTAGGAAGTAAAAATTCATTTTTAAAAACTTTTCATCCTTTTGTTGAAGGGTCACGAGGACCATAAACTCTTGTTCGGTCAATTACTTATCACCAAGACTAGAAACTACCTCTTGTTCGGCCTGTTTACTAATCACGAATATTAGAAATTACCTCTTATTCGGCCTTTTCACTATTTACAAAGATTAGAAACTACCGTCATCAGTACGCTAGGTGATCAACCTATTGCACCCCTTGTGTTATGCACGACATTTTTTTTTCGGGTTGAACCACGTTAACCAACCCATATATCCTCTTTTCAGGGTTGTTCATCTTAAACTTTAAAATTATAATTATTCATCCCTTTCTGGACTAAAAAATATTTACTCATTTTTTTAGCCAAATGGTCTAGCCGAAACAAATGGCATAGACTCATATCATTAAACCGTTAATACTTTACAAGCTTTAAACTTTTGAAAAAAATTATTTTTACCATAACTTCATCACGTTGCATCATGTAACGATGTATCAGTGGTTCATATTCTCACCTTTACATCTTTGTTACCATGCGCTGCAAATTTCGTCCTTGGCTCAAACATTGGAATTAATTTTCATAAACTAAAGAAAAAAATCTTTCAAAGACTTCATAATACCGCACCGTTACAGCAGTACATTGAGAATTCATTCATTTAAGACTTCATAATACTGCACCGTTTCATCAGTACATTGAGAATTCCGTCATTTTATCATTCTACACCATATTCGACAATGTGACAATGATTCCATAAATATATTTTGATATTTTTAAATAACTTTTGTCTAGCCGAATCAATTGGCATAAACCCATGAATCATGAAATTTAAAAAATTATAGTTCGATACTTGAACAAATTATTTCTAATGCACCAAAGTACAAGAATAAGCACATTTTCAAAACATTTGATGATCTAGCATAGCTAGAAGATTTGGATTGCATACTCCATCCTAATCACCTTTCCTTTCCTTCCTTTACTCATTCAGTCATTACTTAACCACTCTATCTCTTTTCTATTTCTTTAATCTTAGCCAATATATGATAACTACTACTCTCATTCTATGGCCCTCTTTTCTCACCCCTACTGTTCATCGAACTTACCACACATTATGGGGTCAGGAACTTACCACAACAATATGAATTTAAGAACTTGTCCTATTAATATGTAGTTCAGGAATAAATCCATAACTGTCCATACGCTTAGGGGCTCAAAAACGTACCATACGATTATGAGTCACGAATTTACCATAAAGGTGAGTTTTAAGAACTTGCATCTAACTTTAACCGTTCTCAATTCCTATGTATCAGATACACATGAAAGAAAAGAATAACCTTTTCACCATACATTACGAATACCGCGACACTAGATCTTCACTGATTATTATTATAGAAAGCTAAGTAATCGTGAAACCAAGCACAAATCACTGCCCATATAAAGAAATGTACAATTCAGACACTAACATGAATCCTCAATGAAAAAAAATCTCACATAACTCTAACCTTTTCTTAACTTTTCCTTATAGTCTCCTTAGACTGATAGGAATTTTTCTATTCATATCTTATTTATACATAACTCATCAAGAGTTCCTTTATCATTGATCACTTAATGATCTTATAGCCCTTTACCATTTCTTACTCATGAATTTTTTAAATTCATTTCTTCCTTACTCAACTCCACTAGAGTTCATTTATTTACCATTTCTTTCTTACTTATAAAAGGCATAGCCTATGGTACTCTTACCTAAGGTCTATAACCTATCAGCTCTGATACCAACTGTAACATCCCCGAAATCCCTGCATTTGTTACAGACGATCTTGTGCATTAAAACATAATCTTTTTCCTTAAAACCATATCATACAAACATAATATATAGTTCATAAACTTGTTTATTAAAACTTACATTCATAACATGCCTCAAGATCATAACCTTTACATTCTATCCATTAGAACTCAGATCATACATACTTAAATCATGACCTAGTCTAATTACATTTTAAAATCATATAACTTATGATTTTACTTAACTTAACCTGTGAATATAATCACCATTCATAACTATCCATACATACACCTGCTTACACATATATATCCCATATATGCGAGTTAAATACATATAATACTCGACTTACAATAATACATTAATCTTAACACGTTGCAAGCTTTTCTGAATAAAATTTACATACATCTCATCCCCAATGGATTTCTAATTTATACATTTCTTTATTAACAACAAAGTTTAATATTCTAAAACTAAGACGTTAATTTACTTATACCTGTATACATTTATATTCATCTAATGGCTTAACACATTTCACTACATAATATAACAAAATCTTCACGCATTTCTCTGTGTTTATCATTTCTTACCCTTTTGCTTTACTGAAATCTCTGGCCTTCTTGTACTTATCTGAAAATATCAATTTAGAGCAAAAATAAGCACAACGGCTCAACAAGTTCAACATATGACATATTTCATGCTCGTAGTTTATATACATGTGTCATACTGTTGGTGTTGTGCATATTATCTATGCATCATGTCTATCATGTTGTTCATTTTCAAAACATAATCTCACATGCTTCATTTAACCTTTGTACAAAGTGCACATTTCGAAATATATCCACATTGATTTCACATAACACATAAATCTAACTTTTAATCACATAGAACCATTTATCACATAGCAACAAGTTCTAAAAAACTTTCCTGTCATATGTAACCATTATAAACCTTTAAGCTTCTCGAACGTCTTTCATATTTTATCTCGTCAGTTTGTTAATCTGAACTCTATCTATTAACATACAACCTATAAATTATAATATGGTCATAACACTTTACTATCTCGTTTGAGACTTAAAACATCAACACTAGACCACTGGTCTTCATTCATTATATGTTTGATGTATTACACCTTGCATAAGCTAATAACACATCCTAACTCATTATCGGCCATTTACATAAACATACACATATTTTTACATAGCTTTATGTAAGTTACATTATACCTTTCATCGTTCCATTATACCTTAACACCCACCATATTGACCATTTTTATCAATCTAGCGTTTACATAACATATCTTTATAGTATCGCATCAAAACATAGCTTTTCGAAACATTTTAAAAAAAAAACGGGCTCAGAACATTGTGCCCTGACGAGCTCTGAAGCCACCCCCAACCAACTCTTCTCAGTTTCTACGCCCCGGTGCAATGTTCAGTACATAACAAAGTGCCCCACCATAGTCTGCAAAAACCAGAAAACTTGATTTTTACAGTCACTTTGCTACTTTTTAGCTCCTTCATCTTACATCCAATTAGGTTCACATTTGAACCATAATTAGGTATTACTACATAGTGTTTTACAAAAATATTACTTGACTTAAACGGCTTCCTAAAATCATCGAAGCGTTAGTTCGTAAAATAGTGTTTAAACACATTTTTGCACTTTTTCGTCAATTAGTGATTTTTGGCCATTCATTTCTAAACTTCATTCTAACACTTGATTAAGCTTATATATATCATATAACACTTATCTAGACCTTTAAAACAACCTAGAATTGCACATTATTTAAACTTATAACGATCAATTTCGATCGTCGAAAACACATTTTCGTTCTAACTTTCATCCGTTGTCCATCAAATCAATGTAGACATGTGTAACTTCATAAAACTAAGTCATTCAACCTAGTTTCACCCTTAAATACACAAAATTGTCAAAACTCACCTTTGAGTTGAATTTTCATCCACTTAACAAAACTTTTTATGAAACTCATTTCAAATTTTTAGACTCCACTTTCCATACACTCATTAAAGAGTTCATTTTTAACCTTGTAGACTTATCCTACACATATATGAATTGTTCTAAATTTATTTACTTTCAAAATATGTTTATTTGAACTTGTTACTACTATAGCTAGTTTTAGCTTTCAAAAATATACTTTCTATACTTTAAGGTCTCCAACATACTCTAAAACATGAAAATACACACAAGACCTTCATGGTCAACCTTATATCTTAAGGTTTAACCATGAAGTTTCAACTTGAAACACATATCCTTTCATAACTCTACATTTTAACCATAAATCCATGCATAGACATACATAAACTAAAGTTTTAGGTTTGAAAAACTTTTAAACCTTTATGGATGATCAACTTTTTCACATGAAAAGTTTCACCATGACAAGACATTCATCTTTACTTCTTTCTCCTTGATCATCCAAGCCTTCTAGCTCACAGAATCAAGCTTTCTCTCTCTTAACTTACATGGCTTCTCTCTTCTCTCTCCTAAGGCTTCTCTTGTCAGCAAAATGAATGAAATGAGAGCTCTTGGATTGCTATTGCTTAATTTATGAGACTTAACCCAGATTGGGTTAAGTTGACTCAACTATAGTTAATTCCAACCAATGATATTTTTGTGATTTCACATAATTAGTCAAGGGCATTTTTGTCATTTCACCTCTTAAGACACAAAGGTCATTAATTCAATTATCAATGGCATTTTGGTCATGTATCTAAAGTCTAGACTTGCGATTTTTGGAAGGTTTCCTTTTTTAGGAATTTTCCAACTTTTCGTTTAAGGAAATTTTATAACTTTCTATCATTAATTCATTTCATATTTATTTAAATTAATTTTTCTTTCAATCGACCAAGTAGGTCATTCATTTTTCATTGTGCTACATTCACATGATTTTATTTAACTGCTTAATTAGTCATTCAATCGCTAACCGATTAACTAATTTCTCCTAACTAGAATTGCGTTTCTAATTCTTTACTATCCTTCCATTCTTACATACTTAGTCAATTCCAATTTCTGTCATTTCAAATAGTAGAAACACTCACATTTTTCATAAAATTGCTTTCTCAAAAAGCGAACCCTGCTCGAATTTTTAAAAATCCACTTCTTTTACCATTTAAGCTCATATTAGTATTTTACAAATTTTAGGTCATTACCTTCATTTACATTATACTCATGTGTTAATTTGTATCATACACCTTTCTAACTCGCTCTACTCCTAATCGGGAATATTATCTTCTGTATTTATACAACGTATATGTGACGCCCCCAAATCTAGGCCTACACAGCCCAAACTTCAGTCGTCAAAAGACTACAACAAAATTATTACAACAAAGCACAACGTATAACAAAACAGTGTATAATAATACACAACTAAGTCTTCACTATTATTGCCACACTATTTTACAACACGTGAAGACTACGACAACTATTCCTCAGACTCTCACTCCATCCCCCGGCTAGACCCGGTTACGTTTTCATCTCCTGTTGAAAAACAATGGAACAAAAGAAAGGGTGAGCTCAAATAGCCCAGTAAGAAATATCATGACTAAGATAATGACGAATAAATTATCATTAGCCTTCAACAGTTGAGTTCTTGATAGAATACAATAGACTACAAGGTTTATATCAAAAACTGTAGTTAAATTATTGAACAATGTTCAGATCAATAATAGCAGCGGAATGAGCAATCTGTTAGAAGAATAATGCAGACTATAATGTCCACTCGCTTCTTTTTTTAAGAAAAACATTAACAACTTTTATCGTCTGAAATACCATTAGTCAAGATAATACAAATTCATAGTTCCTGGTCATAATCATGCAGATCAACAGTTCATCTTTGCACTACGGGCCAAAGATATTCAGTATAACACCAACGGTCATGATTATACCAGATTCAGCCTTTGGTCATAATCATACCAAACAACAGTTCATCTATGCACTACGGGCCAAAGAGAACTTTCACCACGTGCCATAAAAGACACCGAACAGATGTATCGCCTTTAACCTAGTATATCGCCTTTAACCTATCATCTGTTCAACAATTATATCACATCTGTGCCCCCGGCCACAGATATTCACAACAGCTTGATTCTTGATGATTAATATAAATAACAGTGATACAAATGATGAACAGAAGAAACAGGATAAACAATAAGTATCAGAAGTTTACTTTGTGCAGATTCAAATAATGTCCAAATTGTCAACATGATGTGGAGTGAAATTTAAAAATGATATTCAAGATCCACAGTTCAGAATAACGGTTACAGTTCAATAGAAAGGTTCAGAAAATAGGAAGGTTCAGTTGAAATAATGAAGTTCAACTATTATGGAACATATAATATTTTCAGGAATTATAGAAGCAATAATTCCATAATAAGTTTCGATTTAGCAGTATGAAAGAAAATAATATCCCTTATCGTAGCAGGTTTGATTAACAAAAGGTGAAGGAAATTAACACAAAGGGTTATTCACCAACAGGCGGTAATCCGCGCCATAAGTTATTCCCACAATTTAATAAAATTTGCATACAAAGAGTTATTCACCAAACAGGCGGTAATCCGCGCCGTAAGGTTATTCTCAGAGATTAATAAGGAATGAATACGATAGGTTATTTACCAACAGGCGGTAATCCGCGCCGTAAGGTTATTCCCACAAATTAATACATGGAAATAAAAGGCACATCTTATGAGTAAGGAAGAAACAATATTATTTTCGAGAATCAAGTAATGATAATCCCTTACCATAGTAAGTTTGAATAATGGAAGATAAAAAAGATGGTATCCCTTACCGTAATAAATTTAAGAGTGTGAAAAGAATAATATTCCTTACCACAGTAAATTTAAGAGTTTGAAATGAATGGTATTCCTTACCGTAAAAAATTTAAGAGTGTGAAAAGAATAATATTCCTTACCACAGTAAATTTAAGAGTTTGAAATAAATGGTATTCCTTACCTTAACACGTGACTGGATATTGATTTAAATGAGGTTGATCAACCTATATATATATAATAAAATTAGTAATTACCACATATAAATATTCATGGTGTATACAAACTCGTATATTATAAATTGGTTAAAAGTGGTTTGATCAAATAGTATAATATAATAACAAAATAATAAAAACTTAAAATTAAATTACTATTCTCGAAGTTACTATTCACTCACAGGTTACTATTCATCCCGGAGTTACTATTCATCCCGAGGTTACTATTCACTCACGGGGTTACTATTCACTGTATAAAAATATAATTTTTCAAAATAAAGTCTTCCAAATGAAGTTTTTCAACATAAATCTTTTAAAGAAAGAGTCTTCTAAAGGAAGATTTGTGAATACCGTGAAAAATATAATTTTATGAAATTTTTACTCTTTAATAAAATACTTACTTGAAAAATTTCTGCACTCCTTTTGGCTTTACCAAAATTTCAGAGTAATATTTCCACACTCAAAATATACTCACAATATAGCAATAAGAGAAGAGAAAGGTGTGAGTTTAGTTGCTCTACTAAGCAACCTATTTATAGAAAAATATAATTCACAAATTTTGACGAAGTGTGCTGAAGAAGCACACCTTGTTTGAAAAAGAAAGAAAAAAAAAAACAACGTGTGTGTGGTAAGTGTGGCATACCCATTTTGAAACTGAGGAATCTAATTAAGTAAGTCCACCAACTTGGAAATAATATACACCTTCGTAGGAAATTTGGTAAATTTGGGGCCATTCATTTTAAAAGTAACAAAACGTGCTAGAATTATAAAATGATGGCACACCATCCTTGAAATTCATTTTTGCTGAATGAATGATTCATATAACAACAAAAACTTATGCATCATATTATAATATATTATAATAATATTTTATAATAAATTAGATATATTACCCCCACCTGCCATAATTTTCTTCTCACCTTATTAGACTAATATATAAAATATCAATATTTAATGTCGCAAAAGTGATGACAATAATTCAACAATAATGTAAGAAACACGTTACAAATCATTAATAATTTAATAATATAAATTACTGTGTATTTGCTACTGTGACAGTTATTCGGTTCAATAATTTTAAAAACAGTGCAGCAACAATTATTGACTCAAAAATACAGTGTAATGACAATTATTAAATCAATAATGCAAAATACTGTGTAACAATAATTATTGAATTGATAACATAAAATATTATGCAGTGACAATTATTGATGAAATGATGCGTAACAGTTACGGTGTCAATTATCAGACCAATAATATGAGACACTGTGCAATACCGTGTGCTACTGTAGAATACCGTATGCTACAATGAAATACCATAAATTACCGTATTCTACTATTCTTTTATTACCGGTATTTTAACAGTTAACACCGTTGACTATTTTTATTTAAAAAGGTTACTTCCGTCGTTTTCTATATCCGACAAATATTCCGTTGTGGGGTCCACCAATAATTTGTTATTTCGGCGCCGTCGTACGACACGAATATTATATTGCGCCGTCATACGGGCAGAACGAATATTCCCCGACCAAAAAAATATTCCCAACAAAGTATAATTTACACGGAACATCCTTAACTTTTAACTTTGCCAATTTAACCACTTACTGTTTCATAAAATAAAAATATATGAAGAAAAAATTAAATTTTATATTCCATAAAATTCGGGGTCTTACAACCTCCTCTCCTTATGAAATTTCGTCCCCGAAATAGACGTACCTTGCATATCGAAAAGGTAAGGATACTTAGATTTCATCTCAGATTCTAGCTCCCAGGTCATTTCCTCAGTATCTTGGTTCCTCCATAAAACCTTAACTTGAGGTATAACCTTTGAGCGTAGAATCTGCTCCTTCTTATCTAGGATCTTAACAGGTACCTCCTCGTACGTTAAATCCTCTACTATAACGTCCGGTTCTAATTCAATGACGTGGTTTGGGTCCTTCACATATTTACGTAACATAGATATGTGAAAAACGTTATGGATGCGAGACATACTTGGTGGTAGGGCTAGTCTGTAGGCTACGGTTCCTACTCGATCGAGCATTTCAAATGAGCCAATAAATCGAGGGTTGAGCTTTCCTCTCTTTCCGAATCTCGTAACCCCTTTCCATGGAGAAATACGTAAGAATACATGATCTCCGACGTTGAAACTTTCGTCTCTCCGATGAAGATCAGCATAACTCTTTTGTCGTTCTTGCGCTGTCTGTATTCGTTGTCGGATCATTTGGATCTTTTCGGTTGTCAAGCGTACCAACTCGGGTCCCAACAATTTTGCTTCTCCTACCTCATTCCAACATATTGGAAAGCGACACTTCCTTCCATACAAAGTCTCGAATGGAGCCATTCGGTACGGAGTTTTGGAAATGGGCTTGGTACCGGGTTCAAGATCAATACAAAATTCAATTTCACGGTTTGGGGGTAAGCCAGGAAGTTCCTCAGGAAAAACGTCAAGAAACTCATTAACAATGGGTATATCATTCAAGTTTGACGTATTTTTGTTCAAATCAGTGACATGAGCTAAAAAGGCTTGACATCCGTTTTTCAATAAACGAATGGCTTTATGGCTAGAAATAACGGTTATCGATTTCAATGGTTTAGGTGTTTGAATTTGCATGACAGGTTGATTAGGAATATGAAAACTAATAATCTTATGAAAACAATCAATTTTAGCATGATGGGTAGTCAACCAATCAATTCCAAAAATCACATCAAATTCATGCATCTCCAAAGAAATAAGGTCAACAGGTAATGTGAGGTTGTTGATTTGAACTAGGCAAGATTTATAGACAGTAGATGTAATGGTCATTTCTCCTAATGGGGTTTCAACTGATAAGTCAGAGTCCAAATTTTCAGGAGTTAAGTTTAAACGCTGAGCACATGCAGGTGAGATAAAAGAATGGATAGAGCCAGTATCTAACAAAGCGTAGAGTTCACGAGAATTTATGAATAGCTTACCGGTCATCACCTCGTTCGGTTTCTTGATCATCAAGGTTGTCATCATCAAATCGAGTGCCGTATACTTCATCCGGATCTTCACGTATTTCAACCATGGGAATACCACGAAATAGTTCTCTAACGAACTGTTTCTCAGATTCTTCAACTTCATCAGTAGTACCAATAATTTCCAGTAAAATAATATTTTCGATAAACTGCTGTTTTCATAACGACGACCAACTTAACCTGAATTCCTCTAAATTGTAACGCCCAAAAGTATAGATACATTATTTTTAAATAATCTTGGAAATCATAGCTGGAACACCATAAATCCCAAAGACTAATATGAAAAGTTCATATATTCTGATCCTTTGTTATAGAGCATAACCAGGTGATATGACTCTCCCAATTAGTGAGTAAATTAAAGGCAATAATTTCTGTCAGTTCCGGATATCCTTTAAAGAACGAATTTGGAAGAACGACGGTAGAACTTTCACCTTCTTCTTCTTTAGATCGGACACAAATAATTTTTTCTTTAGGCAAATTATTCAACTCTGAGTTTGTAGAAGAATTGTTTGTGGCCTCTACATTTGCTTCGGGTACTCCGCAGTAACCTCCTGATTTTCAGATGTCATACTAAACTGTGGTCACAAAATAATTGTTAGTTTAAACAAACTGACTCATCACTTCAAATCGATTCGTTAGATAACAAAATCTCATTTAGGTGGGACACGCTAATGACTGATTATATTCGTCTCTCCCCTCCTCGTTCTAACCCCAGATCTCCATTAAAGACCATATCTCTAAGCTCTGATGCCAACTGTGACGCCCCCAAATCTAGGCCTACACAGCCCAAACTTCAGTCGTCAAAAGACTACAACAAAATTATTACAACAAAGCACAACGTATAACAAAACAGTGTATAATAATACACAACTAAGTCTTCACTATTATTGCCACACTATTTTACAACACGTGAAGACTACAACAACTATTCCTCAGACTCTCACTCCATCCCCCGGCTAGACCCGGTTACGTTTTCATCTCCTGTTGAAAAACAATGGAACAAAAGAAAGGGTGAGCTCAAATAGCCCAGTAAGAAATATCATGACTAAGATAATGACGAATAAATTATTATTAGCCTTCAACAGTTGAGTTCTTGATAGAATACAATAGACTACAAGGTTTATATCAAAAACTGTAGTTAAATTATTGAACAATGTTCAGATCAATAATAGCAGCGGAATGAGCAATCTGTTAGAAGAATAATGCAGACTATAATGTCCACTCGCTTCTTTTTTTAAGAAAAACATTAACAACTTTTATCGTCTGAAATACCATTAGTCAAGATAATACAAATTCATAGTTCCTGGTCATAATCATGCAGATCAACAGTTCATCTTTGCACTACGGGCCAAAGATATTCAGTATAACACCAACGGTCATGATTATACCAGATTCAGCCTTTGGTCATAATCATACCAAACAACAGTTCATCTATGCACTACGGGCCAAAGAGAACTTTCACCACGTGCCATAAAAGACACCGAACAGATGTATCGCCTTTAACCTAGTATATCGCCTTTAACCTATCATCTGTTCAACAATTATATCACATCTGTGCCCCCGGCCACAGATATTCACAACAGCTTGATTCTTGATGATTAATATAAATAACAGTGATACAAATGATGAACAGAAGAAACAGGATAAACAATAAGTATCAGAAGTTTACTTTGTGCAGATTCAAATAATGTCCAAATTGTCAACATGATGTGGAGTGAAATTTAAAAATGATATTCAAGATCCACAGTTCAGAATAACGGTTACAGTTCAATAGAAAGGTTCAGAAAATAGGAAGGTTCAGTTGAAATAATGAAGTTCAACTATTATGGAACATATAATATTTTCAGGAATTATAGAAGCAATAATTCCATAATAAGTTTCGATTTAGCAGTATGAAAGAAAATAATATCCCTTATCGTAGCAGGTTTGATTAACAAAAGGTGAAGGAAATTAACACAAAGGGTTATTCACCAACAGGCGGTAATCCGCGCCATAAGTTATTCCCACAATTTAATAAAATTTGCATACAAAGAGTTATTCACCAAACAGGCGGTAATCCGCGCCGTAAGGTTATTCTCAGAGATTAATAAGGAATGAATACGATAGGTTATTTACCAACAGGCGGTAATCCGCGCCGTAAGGTTATTCCCACAAATTAATACATGGAAATAAAAGGCACATCTTATGAGTAAGGAAGAAACAATATTATTTTCGAGAATCAAGTAATGATAATCCCTTACCATAGTAAGTTTGAATAATGGAAGATAAAAAAGATGGTATCCCTTACCGTAATAAATTTAAGAGTGTGAAAAGAATAATATTCCTTACCACAGTAAATTTAAGAGTTTGAAATGAATGGTATTCCTTACCGTAAAAAATTTAAGAGTGTGAAAAGAATAATATTCCTTACCACAGTAAATTTAAGAGTTTGAAATAAATGGTATTCCTTACCTTAACACGTGACTGGATATTGATTTAAATGAGGTTGATCAACCTATATATATATAATAAAATTAGTAATTACCACATATAAATATTCATGGTGTATACAAACTCGTATATTATAAATTGGTTAAAAGTGGTTTGATCAAATAGTATAATATAATAACAAAATAATAAAAATTTAAAATTAAATCACTATTCTCGAAGTTACTATTCACGGGTTACTATTCACTCACGGGTTACTATTCATCCCGGAGTTACTATTCATCCCGAGGTTACTATTCACTCACGGGGTTACTATTCACAGTATAAAAATATAATTTTTCAAAATAAAGTCTTCCAAATGAAGTTTTTCAACATAAATCTTTTAAAGAAAGAGTCTTCTAAAGAAAGATTTGTGAATACCGTGAAAAATATAATTTTATGAAATTTTTACTCTTTAATAAAATACTTACTTGAAAATTTTCTGCACTCCTTTTGGCTTTACCAAAATTTCAGAGTAATATTTCCACACTCAAAATATACTCACAATATAGCAATAAGAGAAGAGAAAGGTGTGAGTTTAGTTGCTCTACTAAGCAACCTATTTATAGAAAAATATAGTTCACAAATTTTGACGAAGTGTGCTGAAGAAGCACACCTTGTTTGAAAAAGAAAGGAAAAAAAAAATAACGTATGTGTGGTAAGTGTGGCATACCCATTTTGAAACTGAGGAATCTAATTAAGTAAGTCCACCAACTTGGAAATAATATACACCTTCGTAGGAAATTTGGTAAATTTGGGGCCATTCATTTTAAAAGTAACAAAACGTGCTAGAATTATAAAATGATGGCACACCATCCTTGAAATTCATTTTTGCTGAATGAATGATTCATATAACAACAAAAACTTATGCATCATATTATAATATATTATAATAATATTTTATAATAAATTAGATATATTACCCCCAGCTGCCATAATTTTCTTCTCACCTTATTAGACTAATATATAAAATATCAATATTTAATGTCGCAAAAGTGATGACAATAATTCAACAATAATGTAAGAAACACGTTACAAATCATTAATAATTTAATAATATAAATTACTGTGTATTTGCTACTGTGACAGTTATTCGGTTCAATAATTTTAAAAACAGTGCAGCAACAATTATTGACTCAAAAATACAGTGTAATGACAATTATTAAATCAATAATGCAAAATACTGTGTAACAACAATTATTGAATTGATAACATAAAATATTATGCAGTGACAATTATTGATGAAATGATGCGTAACAGTTACGGTGTCAATTATCAGACCAATAATATGAGACACTGTGCAATACCGTGTGCTACTGTAGAATACCGTATGCTACAATGAAATACCATAAATTACCGTATTCTACTATTCTTTTATTACCGGTATTTTAACAGTTAACACCGTTGACTATTTTTATTTAAAAAGGTTACTTCCGTCGTTTTCTATATCCGACAAATATTCCGTTGTGGGGTCCACCAATAATTTGTTATTTCGATGCCGTCGTATGACACGAATATTATATTGCGCCGTCGTACGGGCAGAACGAATATTCCCCGACAAAACGAATATTTCCCGACAAAAAAAATATTCCCAACAAAGTATATTTTACACGGAACATCCTTAACTTTTAACTTTGCCAATTTAACCACTTACTGTTTCATAAAATAAAAATATATGAAGAAAAAATTAAATTTTATATTCCATAAAATTCGGGGTCTTACAGTATAAATACTCAACTTAATTCCATCAATTCATGTCTATTCATTAAATAAATTTTAGATTTTAAATCTTATAATTCTTATTCCACAGTAAATTCCTAATATACAAATTAGGCTAAACTGTTCTATCATTTTTGCATATTCTAACATATCTTATCTTGTCATTTTCGTAACCTAGCCTCTCATGGTCTTTTCATTAAGCTAGTTTTTAATATTCATAACTAAAGCTTAATTTACACTTTCTTTTATCATTTATCACTTTTCTCTTAGTCTTACCTTTCCTTTCACTTATTAGATTAAATGTACTTAGATATACACATACATTTAATCTATCACATTCTGACATAATACAGTGTCTTATAATAATTCTTTTCTAGCTACCCAATTGTAGGTATTACATATTATCCTTTTCACATTCATAGTCTTTTTATACCGATTTAAATCACCTTGATTAAATAACAATTTAATCCCTTCATTTACACTTTGTATCCTTCTAAACTAGGTTTTAACTTCTAACCTTTACTTAATTAACCAAGATCCTTATTTATAAATCTTGTAAAAAACTTGGGATGTCACAACCTTACTAAATGATACTACACCATTTCCAATTGTGACATATCCTCGAGTCTGTCTTGAATTGGTGTCTCTAAAGACTACTGCAGGACCATCTTTTTCTATAAAATTTATTAGTAGAGCTTTATTGTCTGTCATACATCTCGAGCATCCCACTATCAAGATACTAGATGAGTTGGTGGAGCTCTGTTCCTGTAAACATAATTAAGCTTTATTTTGGTACCCAAACTTACTTGGGTCCTGACACGTTAGTACCTTTTGGAACCCAAATCTATTTGATTTTAGGTCTATAATAAGCAAGATAACATAATGCAGCAATATGACCAAACTCATGGCATGTATAACATTTGTTATGATCTGTGTGTGTGTGTGTGTGTGTGTGTGTGTGTGTGTGTGTGTGTGTGTGTGGACTTCTTTCTACACAAGACAAGTGAGAAAAATAATTATAGCTGGCCTTTGTTCTTGATTTATATTTTCTCTATTTGTATACCGCTCTACAATTATATGGTTTCATAGAGTGAAAATCAATTCTACATTTCAGGCAAGGTTGATTCGTAGAGTTAGTTCTTCTTGACTTTATGATTCTTCTAGGTTTGATCGTAGACTTTGATTTACTCTATGATGTTATAAATTCTAGAACAGTACGTGACTTATTATTCTTAGGAATAAAAATTTGGTCTACAGAGATAGGAAAACTAGGAATAGCAGGCTCAGCAATCTCTTTGGATTTTACAAATACAATTTCTCTGTATGAAGAGGAATTGTTAGTACTAACTTCCATTATTTTTCGCACATTTGGATCTGAGGAAGAATCTCCAAATCCTAAGCCTGATAGATCAAAAACAACTCTCTGACTTGTGATCAGGGAGTTCATTAATGAAGAAGACCGATTCCATAAGGAGATTGTCCTTTTTAATTCCTATATTTTAGAGGTTAGGATTGACTCTCTTTAGATATTTTGCTTAGTTATCTGTCTCAATCTTGCATTTTTAACATCAAGGTTAGAGAGAGAGGCAGCATTTCATAGAGCTGTTTCTAGTTCTACTTATACTTTCTCTTTCTCCTCTTGATGAAAAGAATGATCCTTTTATAGAACCCTGAACCATTTCATATATTGGTGCAGATCTAAAGTAATATCATGCAATGAAGTTCTTAAATCATTAATATCTACATCATGACAGTGGTGTTCTTAGCCTTTGATTCAATTGCCATTAAGCATAAGTTGGCCACTTGAGTTTCTTCATTGTCGCTTAACTTTGAACTTGAGTCATCTTCTGATTCACTCCACGATCCTTCAGTAACTAGACCCTTATCATTTTTCTTCTAAAATTTCATGTATCCCTTTGATTCCTTTTTAGAAATTGACTTTTTCAAGTGTTTCTTCAAATCTTCTCGCAGAGGTTTTGTACATCCTGTGATATAATGACCTAGTTTTTTTACAATTATAGCACAGATCCCTTTCTTGCTCTCTGTTGCTACTTCTTTTGTTATTGTTGATTCTAGATCTATAGTCTCTGCCTTTTAGCATGAACTTTCTTAATCTTCTGGCTAGCAGGGCAATGTCCTCATCCTCATCCTTATTATCAACATTGTCTAAATCCATTTCAGCTAGAGCTTTGGCTGATGTCTTTTGTGCTTTGAGAGCAGCTCCTTTTCTTTCTTCTTTGTTTCTTGAATGATTTCTGCCCTCTGATTAAGCTCTAGCTCATATGTGAGAAGATTTTCATAGATCTTTTGCACTGTCATCTTATACAAGTTCTTCAACTCTCGGATGGCAGTAGTGTTAGCATCCCATTTGTTGGGTAGAGCTCTCGTGAACTTGATATTTATATCCTTATTTGGATAGATCTTTCCATATGCTCTTAATGAGTTGAGAAGCACATTGTGAAATTAGTATGTCCTCAAGTCAATCACATGTTGATGTGATAAGTATATACTTTGTAATCTTATTCATTTATTAATAAGAGTTTAATTAAAGACATTTCTTTATTCATGATTAATTTGTTGAATTGATTAAATGGATAAACTCATAGTTTTAAGCAATGCTTTTCGAATCATAATATTATTTATACTAATGAGATCTAAATTCAAGACAACTCAAAACTAAAATGTTCATAATCGTGGGATCATTAAAATGTAAATCCGATTAGATTAGTACATACTATGCTTATTTTTTTGAAGATGACGATTGATCTCATAATCATTTGTGTGGAGACACTAAAGCATGTATGTAGGTGTTTATTAGAGAATAAGTTCACTGAACGTGACTCGCTTAAGGAACACTTAATGGAATTTTTCTTGTCTGTCAATAAGAGTTCCTGATAGTAATGCAAGTGATCCTTGGACTTCAGATCATCATAGTATATTATGTATGATGAGTTGTACTTTGTCATATTTCTTAATACTATTCAGGTATAACAAATGATATGTTTAGGTATTATAAGTTGTACATGAAGATAAGTGAATAATCAACAGAGGATCTATCACTTCCAGTAAATTGAGAGAATGTCTTATGTAATTCAATAAATGACAACTCAAAAATCCTTGGCCAGTGTGGAATGAAAATTAGAAAGGAGTTTCTAATTTACATTAGAGTTGTGCATTTAAGAATTAAAATGCATATGATCAAATAAAATAAGACTTGACAGAAATTAGAAAGGAGTTTCTAATTTACATTAGAGTTGTGCATTTAAGAATTAAAATACATATGATCAAATAAAATAAGACTTGACAGAAATTTTATATCCTATATTTGACTGGGATATTGTATGGTAGATTGAATTGTACGGTAACTATTCACGGAGTAGGTTCTTAGTGATCAAACGTTGAAATTCAGATTATCCGGATTGTCATGATATGTTGAGAGGTATCCCTCATGATACAAAATAAATAAGTATTTATTTATATAAAAATTAAAGAAGTTTAATTTATTATAAATAATATTAGAGTTTTTCTAATGTATCTATTCTATTATTGGTTAATATTGAACCTAAAGGGTTATACCATAAAAAAATATTATTTATTTTAGAAGTGGATGACATAATGGTAATAATAAATTAAGTATATTTAATTTATATTATGGTGATAGAATAAATTAAATAGCTTGATATTTATAATTAAGTATTTTGAAAATACTAATTATAAATTAATAAGATGAGTCTTATTATTATTATTACTATTATTATTATTTAGTTTCTAAATGGTTTAGAAATTAATTAATAAATAATAATATTATTATAAATAATTAAGTTCCTAAATGATTTAGGAATTGTAATTATTATAATAAATTAATTTAGTTCTTAATTAGATTAGAAATTAAATTAAAATCTTATTCGTAAAGAGTTTAGGAGAAATGAATTTTTCTATATAAGGAAGAGCTTTATGATAGATTGGAGTTACTCACTTTGTTGGAGTATTGGAGAATAATTCAAATTTTCTCTATAATCTAAAAAACTAAAAAAAAGAGAGAAAATTAGGGCTAGTCGCCTAAGGTTTAGAGAAATCTAAATCTACTTCGTCAATCTATATTATCTCTTGATGGATCACCTCTAGAGGCTACACGTTTGGGTAGCTAGCGTTGAACTGTAGATTCTAATCGGTGGATTTTAATTCATAGTTATTCAAGAGTTGAATCTACAAAGATATAATCTCTTATCCTTCATCAATTAATAAGTATCGCATAAAAAAGATCTTGAAATTTGGTTTGTAAAAAAAATTAAATATGATTTATACCTGCTTCCATTGCATTATATCAGTTTGATTGTATGAATGTATAGTTTTTGCAAACCAACAGTTGAACCTTCCATAAGTAGCATAGAGGTTTTCTCCCAGTAGATGAGCGAACATTTTGTACTTCTGAGTGAGAATAGATTGTTTATTTTCTCTGACCTCTTCAGTGCTTTCATGCATAACCAGCAAGGCTTCCCAGACTTCCTTAGCTGTGGTGCAGTTGACAACATTTTCAAATAGTTCATCTTCTAAAGCTATGAATAGAATATTCTTAACTCTTTTGTCTAGCTGCACTTGCTTCTTGTCATTGTCTGTCCATTCATCTCTCCACTTAACTGTCATCTTGTTTAGATCATCAGTTGTTAGATTCAACTTTGTTGAAATATACAGACCCTTAATTAAAGTATTGAATAGGTCTTCATTTATCGTATTCGTGTAAGCTTGTGTACGAACTTTTCAGTTAGTAAATTTTTCTCCATTGTAGAAGGGTGGTTTGTTTCCAAAATTGGTTTTAATTTGTGTCATAGATCTACTTGAGTGGTTAAGCTATGTTCAAAAGAACCAACTCTCATACCACTTGTTATATCTCAGAGGCACAAAGTGATATAGAAGAACGGTTAAATAGATCTTTTCAAAAACTTTGATTTTTGATACCAATTTATAAATATAGCAAGTTTATGTAATTAAACACAGCGGAATAGTTATTTGAAAATCCCTTTCTAAGATTTTAATGAAAAATTTCAGTTCTGAATTTAGTTGATTTGTGTGGAAGACAATCACAAGCAAATATAAGTAGTGTAAAATGTAAAGTGGAGAAAAAGTAAAAGACACGAAGAAATTTAAAGTGGTTCGGAGCACAAAGATCTCCTAGTCCACTCTTCTACACTCTGGCAGGGAATTTACTAAAGATATCTAGGGTCACTGACCAGATCACTAAGATCTATTACAAGCCTGAATCACTAAGATTCCTTCGAGTCACTAAGTCTCGACAAAGGTCACTCAAACTAGTTCACTAAAAACTCTTTTAGTTCACTAAGAACTCTTTAAGTAACTCAGACTTGGCACCACTGAGGTCACTAAGACCTTCAATCACAACCAGAATGTTTGATTTGAGTAGCTGCTAAGTAGCGTTAAGTCCAATCAATAATGACTTAGCACCAAAACAAGTTGTTCTAGATCGTAGAGTAAAGCACTTTCAATTTTGACAGTAATTCAGCGCTTTTCTCTTCTTGTTCTTTTTTTTTTCTTTTTGAATCTCTTTGTCCTTTTATAGCAAATCTTAAAGTTTTCCCATTGACAAGTAGCCGTTGCTCATTTAATGTATCGATTCTTGAAGATCTCTGATGTTGACGTTGAGAAGTAAGTGTCAGCTTACTTTCAGCTCTATCTTATCATCAAATTACTAAAAATGGAAACCACGTGAGCTGACGTTGTATGGTCAAAATAGTTATTAGACACATCTTCTTCTGATTTTCTTTTGAAACGTCTGATGATCAGCTATTGTATTGAGATCCTCAAAGTAAACCTTCTCTTGTCAGTCCCATATCAAACCTGGTCATACTTATTAAATAGTTCCTTGAGAATTGTAGAAGGTTTGTCTTGGCTCTAAGATCTGTTTTGTGATTTGCAAGCTTTACGATTTGCATGTAACATTACGAGCTTGGAGCGTGCTCTACAACACATCTCTTTGCTCTACGAACTCTGAGGTTATTCTACGATCTTCAATTTACTTATGATTCATCAGCGTTGACTCTCTAGTTTGTCTTGCTTTACGAACAGGGTATCTTCCGTGGTCATCTTCTTACTTCACATACTCTGTTATTGTTCCGCTATAGAACAACTTCTTAATTTCTTACAATCTACATAATCAATTTTCTTCATAGATTAACCTAACAAGTTTAATCTTCTATTATAAGTCATTGTACATCAATTTTCATTTAAGGATTGTACAAAAGTTACTGACTACAAATATACATTATTAATTAATTCAGTTCATCATCAATCATTCAATTATGCATTTGTACTAACAGTTGTGTTTGGGGTGCTGCTAAGTTGCGTTAAGCTCTTTTTCAAAAGACATAGCAGCGATGATCGATTTCTCAAAAACAAAAAGTAACCTTTAAATTGAAGGTTAGACTTTGAGCTCTCAGACTTGTATGCTTTGCTTTTTCTCTTATTACGAATCGATGCCTTTGAAGTCTGAAACTGAAATCTATTTATAGATTTTTCCTTAAAAAATTCCCGCTAAAAGTTGTTGTTTTTACCACTTAAGTAGAACACTGACATCTTCTAACTCCGTAGTCTGATGTAGCCGCCCATGTTTATCAACTGTGTTAGGCTGTTGTCTGTGTGCTGTGGCAGACTATTGTGTCTAAATATAGTTGTTAGAATTGCGACTGATTAGATATTCCCTTTTCTATCAACATACTTCGAGAATGTTCAGAGTAGAGGTGTGCTAAAGAAGTTTTCAATCAAAACGGCCATTGACACGTCAAGAGTTGCACTTTGCACTCTACAATTATAAGTCAGCAGTTGCACTCTACGATCACACATCAGGAATTGCACTTTACGATCTTGATTGTCTATGATCGTAGAGTCAATCATTCTATGATTCTGGCGAGTCTTCTGGCTTTATCAATGGAGTCGCTCTACGATGTTATTGTTTTGTTTAGACACTCTACGATCTTGATGTCATTCTTCGATCTTAAGTTTTCTTCAGACACTATGCGATCTTGATGTCACTCTATAGTCTTGAAGTGCCTTCACTTTCTACTAAACGACTCTATCAAACTTCCTTAGTTCACTCTGTGATCTTAAAGTAACTAAGTATTCTATTCTATGATCTTTTGAACTGTTAATTCTATAACAAGTCATAACTCTATGACTTGGATCAACCTAACAAATTTGATCACTAAGTACTTTTATAATGATTATCTCTTAAAAACTTTATAATATTACTTATTTTTCTTTTACACATATCCATAAAGCTCGTGTCATCATATCATCATTAAATCCAAATCAATATAAATGCACTAACAATTATTTATACTGAAACTGCTTGAAACTACTAATGTCCCACTATTAAAATACGAAAGATAAATAATCTTCATGACCTCCTCAGGAGTTAAATTACTATATCATGTAACCTGCATCATTTACCAATTAAAAAAAAAGATATACAATTATTGAACTACAATTTAAAAAGAATTATGCAAAATAATTATCAAACAAATCACCATATATCCAAAATTTGATGGTTGGATGTTCATGATTGATAAATAAATTTGATGATTGGATGTTCATGAATGATAAGTGTTGTGTAAGAAGCCATGATAGATGTTGGGCTAGAGTTTTTTTTATAAAAAAATAGATTTAGAATTTTATCATTTATTTATAGGTAGGGTTTTAGGGTATTCCCTAAAATTTTGAGTTGAAAAAATCATTATTAAATTTTAGGGTTGAGAGGAGATTTTGTCCTATTTATCATAGATATGTAAATATATAGATACTAGAGTTGAATGACCATTACTAAAATTTAAGATTAAATGATGATTTTTTCATTTATATATATATATATATATATATATATATATATATATATATATATATATATATATATAATTAGCACGTACATTTTTGTATAAATGATACGAATATTACGAATTTTATAATTAAATTATTAGTAGAGTTGTAATTATGGTAAATTAGGTCTATTGATATTTTAGTTTTTCATATTTCTCATTAAACTAAGTGGGTGGTATATGATTTTGGCGGAAGGGTTAAATGGCTTTTCCTAGTACCATTGACAAGCTACTGGTGACAGCCATGACAGTTGTACACCAAAAAGGAGAGGAGAGGAGAAATAGAAGATAGGGCAATAGAAAAATTACTCATAAGACTTTGAGTATATAAAGTCTTAGGATCTACAGTAAAAATGTTAAAATTTTACTCAAATTACCACAAAAAAAAAAAAACCGCTTAAAACAAAGTTGGAAAATATCAATTTTAATAATAAAGAAAAAATTCAATTTTCTTTGTCATGTAATAATTGAAGTTAAAATTTCAAAATAAGCTTACACCTGTCCAAATAATATGATAAAATAATACAATTTCGCAATTCTAATTGGGTAGCTGTGTTTTTAAAAATTGAGTTGTATCAAATTGAAAGGTGACCACAAAAGTTGTGTAAAATTTAATTTTGCCATAAACGAACACAATATTCAACTATGCGCTAATGTTATGCTTAAATTGAAAGAATAAAATAGAGAAAGAAGTGAAATGAAATAAAAAGTAAAATAATTTATTTATTTTAGCTAAAATAGATTATTTTATACCCTCCCTTAAAGAATAAAATTCATAAATTTAAAAGAGATAAAAATAACTTATTTTATTCCAATAAAACAACCAAACACAATTTTTTTCATTCGATAAAAATGAATAATTATATTCCCACTTTTATTCTTTTAATTCAAACGTAACAAGACTCTTTTTGGTATTTTTAATTTGGAAAAGAAGGGTAGACATTTAGAAGGAACTTCTATCCCCCTCCTCTTCCCAAATTAAAACACAGATAGACAAAAAAAATGTTACAGAGAATGCTATAGATATAAATTATACACAAAAACTTGTGTACAAACTGTACCAAAAAATATATAGGAACGCTACTTACCGTTAAATGTTTTACACATTTTCATTAATATGCAATACAAAAGTCCAGCAATTGATGCACAACTTTTGTGTATATTTTGTGCACATAAAATTATTCAGTGTTATACTCCGTTTTAGATTTTATCTATTAAAACAATATCTTCGGCAAAAATACATTTCTCAAGAAAGGATAAAAGAGAGAACTTACTAATTCAAGCTATGAATAATGTACCATAGAAATTAACAACTTATAGAAAAGAAAAATCTAGGCCACTCTTACAAGAGAACTTTATAACAGCTTTTGATTCTAAATCTCATAAAACATCTTTCTTACAAGTATGCATCTAAACCCAGACTTATGGATAGACTTTAAGTTTTACACGCTTGCCCGTATAATAAAACCTTTGGGCTATTCTGAAAGATCTGTAATACAAAGGAGAAAACCCAATAATTTTGATCCCTAATAATAATTTTTTTTCTTATGAGTGCAACCAGGCAGGCAATAAGCGATTACTACATAAAAAAAGGGAAACCGCTGTAACCTGGTCTCAACTAAATAATGAATTTTCTGGCCAGCATCAATAATAATATTGATATGCTTGACCACATCACATGAACAGTAACGGTAGAGTCCACAATCAGTATGCCTTCACTGGACCTGCAGATGAAAAGAATCATGACCCGATGACGAGTATAGCCAGAAAATGTTTTATACCAGAGCTTATTTCTATATTTAATCTTAAAAATAAAATACAAATAGCAAAACGCTTAGAACAACAAAGTCATCCGAAAGAAATTGTTTGTTTTCAAGTTAATTTACTCAACATTGAGTTCAATCGATTTTGAAGACTAACTGTGTAGATAAATAATAAGATTTTTTGTTCATTAACAGAAAAATATACACATTGAAAAGAATTAAGAGCAACAACTGCTTCATAGTCATAAACAAATAAATTATAAATAAATAAAATGAGTAAGAAGCAATGTTTTCTACATTGTTATAATAAATTATTCATGGTTTATCTAATGATGATTCTTAGATCTTGTTCTGCATAGCAATATATTTGATATAAGGTTTGTCTTTTCCTGTATTGGACTATGAACCAAGTGTAGGATTATGTCAGGCACCAATTAGTACCAGGTCTGAAGAATTAATTAACAAAAGAAGAAGAAGAATAGAACCAGAATTTGGGAAGAAGAAAAAGAGCAGAATTCAGAAGAAGAATGGAGAAATAAGAAGGAAAAGAATTTCGTGAAGAAATTCGTGAAGAATTTCGATGAGTACTTAATTCATTTCATTCATAACAAACTCATATTCTCATTACATGTGCATATATATCAAATGCTGAAAATACTATCTAGCTATCCAGCACCCTTTTCTTATCCTACACCCATGTGCTCACAGATGCTTACAATTACTCTACTCTAGAACATTCCAACTGTTATGGTAGTTATAGTTTTACCCCTAAACTTGTAATCCTGACATTCCTTCCCCCTTAAGAGCATTCATGTCCTCATGAAACTAACTTCAAGCCTGGATAATGTAGGCTAAGGAGATCTTCATCTTCCCAAGTTGCTTCCTCTATGGTGCAGTTTTTCCACTGTACCAATTGCTGGTATATAACATTGCTCCCCTTGTAGATTTTCCTTTGTTTCAAAGCTCTAAGAGATCCCACATCAAACTGCCCTTCCTGATTTACTTGTGGTAGCTGGCTGCTGACTGGTATTGCTCCTAGGTGTTTCTTCAATTGTGAGACATGGAAGGTAGAATGTATTCTGGAAGTGATGGGAAGTTCTAGTTTGTATGCTACAGTTCCATATTTTTCTAAGATTTTGAAAGGCCCATAGTATTTTGAATCTAACTTCATAGCTTTCCTGATTGAAACTGAATTTTGTCTGTAAGGCTATAGCTTTAGACACACATCTCTCCAACCTCAAATACCCTTTCAGTCTTTTCCTTATCAGCTTGGCTCTTAATTCTTTTTGTGCCTTGTTAAGTTCTAGTTGTTGCTGTTTTTCTGCCAAAAGGTCCTCACTTGTTACAATGTTGGTATTAATTTGTGGAGGCAAATTCAGGTGCACATGATCATGTCCATAGAGTATCTTGTAAGTAGTAGTCTTTAGAGAAGCATGGCAAGTAGTATTAAGGGTGGGCATCTCAAACGATTTTTTCAATTTTCCGAACCAGTCCGAACCAACTGGTTCGGTATAAAAAAAACGGTATATACCGGTTTTTCGGTACTGCCTTTTTATGGTTCGGTAAATACCGAATCGAACCGGTTATATCGGTTTTTTTTTTATTTATTTATATTATTATTAATAAATAATTAATAAAAATAATAACAATAATAAAAATAATAATAAAAAATAATAATAATAATAATAATAACAATAATTATTATTATAATAATAAAAATAATAATAATAATAATAATAATAAAATAATTATATTAATTTTCGATTTTATTCGGTTTTTACCGGTACCAAACCGGTAAACCGGTTCGATATACCAATCCATTCGGTACCAAAATTTTCTACCTTCGGTTTCGGTTTGGTTCGGTACCGGTCCGATTCGGGCCGATAAAAACCGGTTGCACACTCCTAGGTAGTATTAAACCACCATTCTGCCATAGGTAACCAAGAACTCTACTGTTTAGGTGAGTAACTGCACATGCTCCTTAAGTATTGTTCAAGGCATTGGTTTATTCTCTCAGTGCTCCCATTAGTTTGGGGGTGATAAGAAGTGCTGATATGTAGCCTGGTTCCCATCAATTTAGGGGTGATAAGAAGTGTTGATATGTAGCCTGGTTCCTGCTAGCTTAAATAGGATTTGCCAAAAATCACTCAAGAATAGTGGATCACTGTCACTCACAATTGAACTGGAAAGACCGTGAAGCCTAGAGATGCTCTCAAAGAATAACCGAGAGTCTGGGTAGAGATAGGATCACTAAGAGGTAGGTAAAAAATGGAACTCCTACTGTACCTGTTAGTGATAACCCAAAAAATTTCATAACCCTAAGAGTTATGTAATTCACTGATGAAGTCCATAGCTATGTCCCTCCAAGGTTGACTGAGAATAGATAAAGGTTGAAGTAGTCCTGGACTTCTCATATGTTCATACTTGGAAAACTGACAGACAAGACATTCATCCACCCACCTAAGGCTGTCATTCTTCATTCCAACCCAGTAAAAATACTATTCTACCCTTTTTAGAGTGGCTTTTACCCGAGTGGCCCCATACTCCCTTCTCATGGAGTTCTTCAAATAACTGCGCTCTCAATTCTCCTTGGAATCCTATCACTTACTTTCCCTTGTATTTCAGCAACCCATGGACTAGTTCAAACTCATTGGGCCCCATTTTGGTGACTGCTAACTCAACTATAACCTGAGACACATTCCTGTCCCCTTCATAACAATCAATATTTGAGACATCCATGCTGGCTGGGCTATGGTTAAGTAATTGAGGTCTGCATTACTTTGGTTTTTTAGTCCAGATGTATACCTCCTAGCTGTTTCAGCCATGGAATTCCCATAATAGCATCACATGACTGCATCTTAATAATCCAGATAGGGACAGTGAAATTGTGGTTGACAAAGTTCCATGTAAACTGTGGGCACCAGAACTCACTTTGAAGTTTCTCACCATTAGGAAGGTTGATGGTAATTGGTTCAATGGGCTGTATAGAACATTTAAGGAGTTTGGCATCTCCTCACTTAGGAGGTTTACGGTACTCCCACTATGTATTAACATCATTATTAGCTGCTTCCCTTCACTTTTCCCTTTGAATATCCAAACTTGCTCCTAACTGTCTTCCTCTTGAAGTTGTAGATTGCACAAGGTGGCTTTTCCATTCAAACTCTCCCCTTCTTTTGTTGGCACAATTTCTGGTTCTTCATCATAGTGGGGTGGTCCAAAATACTCTGCAGATTCCTGGAAGTCATCACATTCCAGAGGGCCTTCACAAGTTATCATGAAATTCTGTGGGGCTTTGCACTGGTGTCCAATAGTGTACTTCTCATCACAATAGAAGCATAGACCCTTGGCTTTTCTTTCATCCCTTTGGGCAAAAGTAATAGGTTTAGGCTTGTTAAAATTATTTTTAGGATAGGTGAGCATAGGGACCTTGGTTGGAGTGGGAGCAGGAATGTCTTTCTTTGAGTTAAACTAGTTATTGAAGGAGCTGTGTTGTGGTTTTGAGGAATGGGATTGGCCGACAATTCTAATGTTGGATGTTCATAGAATTTAGCTTGTTTAAAGGCTTGGATAAGAGTGTTAGGGTTGAGAAGCTTCACCATTTTCTTGGTCTCATCTTTCAACCCACCAATAAAATTCCCCACAAAGAATTCCTCAGATAAGAATGGCATATTCTCAAGCAATCTTCCTTTATGTCTCTCAAATTCATCAAAGCATTCACAATTCCCACTTGTTTTAGCAACTTGAATTGTTCATATATATTCTCTGCTCTTGCCTCAGTGAACCTGATAATGAAATCCTTAGCAAATTCTCCCCAAGTGAGCTCTTCCCTTCTACTAGCATAAGCCTTGTACCAGTACTTAGGAGAACCATGGAGATGCATACCTACTATGGCAATCCTCTTCTAGGAATGAATCATATATATACCAAAGTTCTCAGTCTTGAACCCAACTCTTAGCATCATCTCCCTCTGTAAATGAAGGAAAAACCAAATTTAAGTGTTTCAGTTCCCTCTCCTCTTCCTCATCATTTCCAGTATGGTCCTTTCTTCCCAAAGGAGCATCATCTTCCTCATGCCTTTTATTCCTTTCATGTTCAGCACGCCTGGGATTTCTGAAAAAGCCCCTGTCACCACTATGCCCCATATGCAGTGGTCTCTTGCCTCTTCCATTATCCCCAAAACGATTCTCAAACCTACCATTATCATCTGAACTCTTCTGCCTTAATAACTCATTCATTCCTTCCAAAAATTAGTCAATCTTCTCATCAATAATTTGTAACCCTTCATTGGTATACTCCCTATAATTAAGGAAGTCTTGCTGCAGCAACTAAGATGGTCAAGCCATGTTTGTGTGAACAGAAGTGAAATTGAATCACATAACAATTGTGAATCAGAGTTTGGAAATGGTATCAAGCAGTGTCAACACTACCAGATAATGAGTAAGCGAGATGTAGTAGTTTAGGTAGAAAAGGACTTCCTTATAGAACAATCTAAGTGTCCGAATAAGAACAATTCTAAAACTCAACTAGCCTGAAGCTTAGTTGAATTTCACAGAGCAATCAAGCACAAAATAAGCTATGGCTCAAAGAAATTAGTCTAGATACCTATTCAAATTACCAGTGTAACAACATAAATTAGTACCAGTCTATATATAGCAGGATTTTGTGTAGTACTGGAATTAAAAAATTTCTGGAAATTGATTTTGATGATTTGTGGTTTTTGAATGTTTAAACGGCTTCCATATATGCTAAGCTAATTAGACTAATTACTGTCACTGAACTAGATTGAAACAGATCAAATTCCACTAATTTCCAAATTCTAGAAAAAAAATCCGAAAGGGATGAACACGCATAATTTTGATCGAAACATGTTTGGGTAAGGATGTAATTGATGTTTATGGCACGGGTTAGCTGTGTATGATAGAATCAAGTGGATTAGAGTTGATTTATACCTGAATCACGTGATTAATTGAATTTTGCTTTGTTGCAGGTGTTCTAGAAAACAGAGCATCGATCTGAAGGTTTTGCAGCTGCTGCGTTTTGTGCCTTGTTTGTTTGCTTCTAGGCTGTACTGGGCTATGTCTGGGTGATGATTTGTGAAAGGTTTCAACAAGTTTTGTGGCTGGTTATGAGGTTTTGTATGGGTTGAGTTTCAGAGGATGAACAGTGACGAAATGGGAGGAAGATGAGCTTGCCCAGAGATAGAACAGCTCTGATACCAATTTGTCAGGCACCAGTTAGTACCAAGCCTGTAGAATTAGTTATCAGAAGAAGAAGAATAACAGAAGCAGAATTTGGGAAGAAGAAAAAGAGCAAAATTCAGAAAAAGAATGGAGAAATAAGGAGGCGAATAATTTTGTGAGGAAGAAAGGGAGAGAGAGAAGATAAGTACTCAATTCAATTCATTCATAATAATCTCATATTCTCATTACATGTACATATATATCAAATGCTGAAAATACTATCTAGCTATCCTGAACCCTTTTCTTATCCTACACCTACTGATAACTAACTTTCCCATGTGCTCACAGATGCTTACAATTACTCTACTCTAGAACATTCTAACTGTAATGGTGGTTATAGTTTTACCCCTAAACTTGTAATCCTGGCAGATTAGGACAAAACTACTCTTATTTTAATGATGATTCATGATTCTAAGATTTTTTGTGTATACACTAATAATGTGTGAACTTTACTCATTAAACAATATCATACCATGGCTCTTCATTAAATTACATCTTTTATATACAAGCAAAGATATAAATAGCATGGGAGTTGTCAAACTTGTAGCTCCAAAAAGGTAAAAAGGAAAATAAAGAAATTATAACCAAAAATAAAATATGTTTCGACTTATTCCATAAGAACACTAGATCAATTAAGATTGAGGAACAGACATGGATAAAAACTTCCATTTCTGCACAAAAGGTTGGCAAGTATCCATTTCTATAAAAGGTTTTGAGAGAGAGAGACCAACCAGGTTAGCTACTTCTTAAACTGCAAAAGTTGCAAGAAGGGCATGCAACATAAACCAATACATGATAACACCGAGACGTAGAGCAGGCTGTCGCATCAGAGCTCGATCACAAGAAACCCTAGCATGTTGCATATGGTTAATTGAAGCAAAGCCATTGAAACTTTACATGTATCACTAAAACTAACTAGCAGTGCCTTACCATAAGCCATCAATCAAATCAGTTGCAGGTCTTGTAAATCTAGGGACAACTTTTGACGTAGTGAGTGACTTGAATCCATGAGCTGAGGAAAAGAGGACGAACAAAAAGTTACTAAGAAATATATTCCTTAAATTCACATTAAAAATGATAGCTGGAAAAGAAAAGAACAGAAACAGAAAGAAAGAAAAGTCACATATTAGAAAGGAAAGGAGAAAACAAGAAGAAATTACCTTTATCATCATCTTCGTCCTCTAACTCACGGCCACTACCAGGATCCATATCTACAGAAATTGCAACTTGGTCATTATTGCTCTTGCGCAGACTACGAACTTGAGGAGTAATAGACGGCCCAGGTACTGCCCATTTGTTTGTCTGCATCATCATAAGTTAATGTTAATGAGCATGAAGGCTACTGAGAATATAGCACTCCAAATACAAACAAAAATAAAACCAATAGATCAAAAGAATATAAAGTTGCACCAAGAACTAAGTGCTATCCGAGCCAAATCTTCTGTCCATCCAATGGGTGTAGCTAAATAACGTACTTACTAACCTTCTCCAAAAACTAAGTGGCTCAAACCAGCTCACTTAATTTGGAATGGAGGTGTTATTTTATAGATTTATTATTATTTTATATATGAGAAGTGAAATCAAACTTTTCAGTGGAATTAAAGAGAGGTCTAGGAGCCTATAAAATCCACTAAGTTAAGAAGCTGAAAAAATCTTTTAAAATGATTTTGGCAAGCCCTTGCAACAGTGATGCCTAATAATTTTTGTCCTCTTTACCCGTCTGTAGTTGCACACCACATTTTCAACCCCACAACCCATCAGTATTTGCAAACCACATTTTCAACCCCACAACCCATACTTAAGAAGCCCTTGACAGAGATGAGTGGAAACAAGAGCTTTTCTGACTCAAAAAAATTGTGTTCAACATGTTAAAGTAAGATAATAAAAGTGCTTTCAACAGAAGAGTTTCCTAGTGCAACTACACTTTTGCAAGAAGCAAAAAGTTGGAGCTTTTCAATCAACTTTTGTATTTAAACTCATTTAATACATGGATTTAATTCTCAAAAGCAACACTTTCTCTACATATCCATTAGTAAAATTTGCTTCCCTAAATTTCACAGCTTCAATATACATGTACTTAATCCCAATCCTTCAATCCATCAAAGATGAGCTCTAAAATATGCTCACATGTTTATTTAGAAGTGTGAGGTCGAAATTTAATAATTGTCGAGAAGATCAGCTAGTGGCAACAAAATGTAAGAAAAATAACAACGCAATCACAAACAATAGCAAAAAGATATTGAAACAAAAAAATCACATAAAGACACAAAATTTTACGTGGTTCACCCAAAGGCTAGGTTACTTTACGATCGATGGCAAATCAATATTACTATCTCAGAAAATCATACATAATACAATACAGAATACCCTCTTTATATGATACAATACAAGAACCCTAATTTATCACGAAAGTACAAAACTACCCCCCAAAAATTTGGTCTGGTGGAGTTATTCCTTCTGCATAGGACCTACCGACCCTCCACTCTGTTCCAGAGGAACAGGCCCATTCAACTATTTTGGTAGCATTATAATCGTCTCCGAATCAAAGTCGGACCAATAACAAGAAATCTAGAGCTTTTTAATATATTCGCAAAACTTTTGTACCTTTGTAATACCAAGTTCTTTTTTAGATTGGCCAATTCACACAGGCAGATAAATCATGATGGTGAGATAGTTATTGGTGATGTCTCATAATGGGGAAGGGAGGTCTATTGGAGTATTGCTAGTTTCTAAGAGGGACTTTCTGCAGAAGAGAGGATGGAGACCCAAAATTCATGACTTAGGCTTTTGATGTGATCATTGTGGAGGATAGGAAGGCAGCTATTCAGTTGTGTTTTGGAAACAAGGGTCCAAGTTCAGATGGTTTTTAAATGGCTTACTTTTGGTATTGTTAGAGCATTATCCACATGGATGTGATGGTCAGCTTTAGGACTGAAGTCAAAACAAGAGCCTTTTTTTTGAAGGATCCCTTACCTTCCAAATGCAAGAAGTTAAAGGATAACTGTTTTGGAGTTTGGCTGCAAATAATAAACTTGAAGAACACAAAGAAAAGTTACCTGAAGAATCCAAAGCCCACACAATCTCCTATCAAGAGAAGAGGAAAAACAAACAGAGTTGAGGAGGGCAGAAAATATATCCTCTTTCTCGTTTTCTTTTTTGTATTTTTTTGGAGAACAGAAATAGGTCCTCAGCTTTTCTATAATTCAAATTTGAAAAAAAGTGAAATTCCATTCAAAAGAATTCCCACCTAAAACCTAAAGATAATCCAAAGTGATCTTTATTGATGAGCCTCTTATTATAAAGGGAAAGCAAACAATTTAACCGCTTTTTGGTGAGGCTGTGTAACAGCCTATGATAAAAGAAATATGTTTTTATAGTTTCCAATTCCTATTTTCTCTCTTATTTCTCCCTCGTCCCTAAACTAGCTCCTTACAATTAACTGAAACAAGGAGTTACATAAAAAATACTACTTCGCAGTTTTAAAATTGCACACACATACGTAGTACTTGAGGTACAATATTATTGTGAACTAACTAGCAGAGTACAAATATGATGCCACAAACAGGATTACTATATTAAAGGATTAAATAATCCAATCTCTCTAATGTCTCCTGCAAACAAGCACTTAAATAAATTTAAAAAATTATTTAAAAAAAAAATTGCAGCCAAACATAGCCAAAGTCCACAATTCCAATAATCTTAGCCTGTCATAAAACCACAAGTGAGTAAATTTTCTACAAGTTTACCAAAGGTGTCCTACATCTTTGCTTTTTGGCATAATACGTCCATAAAAATGACACATGCTGTGCAAGGTTGTATGACTACAGATCATAGTGCCCAAGCAAATGGGGCTCCAAAAGAAGAGGGACATCAAAAAGCAAGACAAATTTAATATTACAAACAGGAACTATAAAGCAATCCAAGCTAGATAATTAACCATTGTATATTGAGAAGAAAACTCGCATAGAAGCCCAAATAACCAATCCAAGAACTTGGGTTTACTCATGATGGTACAACAAAATGAAAATTCACTTTTAATGAAAAAAAAAGATTGTCCTAAAACAATCAGATAAGATTTTAGTAATGGTGGAAACATTAAGATTGTAAGGTGTTAGAAGTAAATGCCATGCATATTTCTCTTAGAATCAATTGCTATCTCTAGTACGAAAAAGGGGGGAAAAATTAAAACAAACTATCTCACAATTTTTAATATTTTGGAAAAGTACGTTTGGCCCCAAGTATGGGAGGTTGGAACTTGGAACCAACCAACAAACATTGAGGTTATTCCTCATGGCCTCTGCCATTTAAAAATTACATGCACCACGATAGGATATATTCTATGTAGAATTATGAGAAGATGAACATTAAAACTTACCACAGGTTCAATTTCCATAATTTCAGACGCCATACTTGTCTCCTGTCCTGAATTTTCCACACGTTGAAGAATAGTTAATTGGGATTCTTTCTCCTGCAAATCTTTCTCAAGAGATTCCCCTTTACGCATCAACTCTTCAACTCTACTCCTTTCTAAGCGCAACAAGTTATCTCTGCCTTGAATCCCAGCTCGTAGATCCTCCAATTCAGATATGATAGACATGATCTGCTTCTGAAGTATCTCCTTTTTATATTCATGATCCTGATTTCTTTTCTTATCATCAGAATGCACATCATGCACCTGGACCTGAGAAACCATAGAATCTAACCATGATACGAAGTCATGGATATCATCAGATTTTCTATCTTTGCTCATCTGTGATGCAACTAAAGCGTTGTTGGTACATCTGGTGACCTCTTGCCTTAAAAAAGAGATCTCAGAATCCCGATCATGTAACTGAGAATGAAGCTTCCCAACTTCGGTGAGGAGGCTTTCCGACAAATGATGAAGTTCATCAAATTTGCTCACGGTAATAGAAAGCTTTTTTGAAAACTTTCCACGAGAAGTTTCGGCATTCTCCAAGTCTATACTCTTTTGCTGCAAAACTTTTTCCAGTTCTTGGATCTTGTTTTTCAGGTCTTCCATTTGGCCCTCCTCCACATCTAGTGCTTGCAACAGATCTTCAATCTCTGCAATGAAAGAAAGTCTTTTAATATTATAATGTACATAATTCACTTATTTAGAGCAAATATGTGCACAGGTAAAACCTAAAATTGACAAAGGTGACCTTGCTCCTTTGCAGCTAAAACATCTGTCAGTGATCTGACACTCTCTTGCATGTCTATAGAGGTAGCTTCCCGATTTTGTAGTTCCACCACTTTCAGCTGCAACCTGCTATGCTCCTCCTCCATCAAACCTTTCCAACTCTCTGAATCATGTATTTGGTCCTTGGCTAACTGAAGTTCTTGCAAGTAACGCATTGCCTTGGATTCAGCTTCTTTAATCTGCTTAACAAGTTCCAGACACATTCTATCTTTTTCAATGTCCTTCTCCTGGAGCTGTGTCTGCAAATTTGAGATCGTAGTTTTCAGTTCCATTTGACTGACTTCTCCAATCAAATTTTGAACACTGACAATTTCCTTCACAGCTGATAGTAATCCATCTGTCATAGTGTTAACAAATCCTTCAGAGGCTGAGACAGTATGTCCACTGAAAATATTTCCTCCATTAACAGATGTTAGAGATTCCATGTTGAACTCCTGATCTTGAAGGGTCAACCCCTTCCCGACCAGCTGGGCTTTCCAATTTTTTAATTCCATGACTGAACTCTTGCAGGCTTCATAGAGTAGTGAAATGTTCCTGTGTAATACCATAATTTCCATGTCTTTCTCTTTCCCAATGGACTCTAACCGGAAAATATCTCCTTTCATTGACTCATAGAACTGATTACGGGAGCTCATTTCTGTATGAATAGTCCCCACAATTTCTGATAGACAGTTAGCTTCTTCATGTAAAGAAGAGGAGTGTTTGTATAATTTCTCCATAAGAGCACCAATCTCTGTTGTAACCTCTTGCAAGTGATGCCCAACAAAATTACAGATTTCACTTAGAGAATTGTTGTTAAATTGCTCTTGAAATTCTAAGAAAGAATTGAGAGACAGAAACTCCTCCTGAACATGGACCGGCATAAGGGGGGAAAAAGATATTAATAATGAGTATGTCTTCAATAGTTTATATAGAGTATACACTATACAGCATCTGATTCTCTTCTTAAGATAGCAAATTTCAGTTCCATATAATTTCAATGGAGAAAATGAGCATCTTTTTTTCAATTCCATGCAAAACATAAGGTACATAGTAAAATGAAGATGTCAAGAAATAAAAAAAGAAGGGGAGTGGGGATTAAGCTGAAAATTCAGGTTGAAACATAACCACTCAATTTCTAAACTATGCCTACTTAAAAAATTAAATTTTTCTTATTTAAAAAAGAAAAAAGAAAAAAGAAATCAAGATCTTACCAACTCTATTTATTTTTTTCCCCTAAATGATCTTAGCAGAACTCTAGGTGCAAACCAACCACTAGGTTACATAATAATGACCATCAACATTTATAAGGACTTTAATATTTTTGAGCAACTAATTTTTAAACGTGTCATAGAGCTCCAAGGAGTAGAACAAAATCACAACCAAAGCTTGTCACCTGTTAATAGTAACTGTATTTGAGGAATTTAAAGAAAATAAAGAATTAAGATAGAAAGACGGATTGAGAGAGATTTTGAGAGAAATAAACAGGTTTAGATTGGAGGATAAGAAATTTCATTAAAAAGGCACATGAGAGTACAAATTTCAACATAACCTCTCTTCTAACTATTTCATGTATTTATAGCCCAAGTGTCTAACTAGGTCACACCTTGGGCATTTCTTCATTAACTAACTACAGCTGGCAATACCTGATTCCCCTCCTTTACTCATTTGAATTATAGGTAAGGACAACTAAACAACTAATAATTACTTCACTCTGCTGACATATAGCTGTGTGTGACAAACACCTGGTCAAAAAAGCACTTCAAAAGACAGAAAGCCAGAGTTGCCCTTAAGTATATTGTATTATTTATAACTAAGAAGCAACAGTTGGATGGTACAAAAATTATTCACAAGTCACACCTACAAGGGAGATTTCCTAAGGGTGCCAATCAATAATAGTACCATTAACGTTCATTTCACTTGCTAAATGAGGCTACCACTGAATCTTGTTATATGCCATAGGTAAGTGTGCTACAAATGTGTGATTTTATCATCGTGTCAGAGGTCAATACATAGAATATTTGGGGTAAGGACGACCTTTGCTTCTAGAGATGAGATGCTCGACCACTCTACTCTAACCTTCAAGTTCAGTTCAAATTGTGGTCAGTATTATCGAAAAATTGAACTGAATGAGCAGTAAAAGGTCCCCATAATTTGAATGATGTGTATAAACACACACACACACACACATAACACAAACAACATGAAACAACGAAAAGCAAAGGATATTATAAAGAACTTAAAACAATATCAATCTGCAGAAAGATGAGACAATACTAATAAACCAAAAAGTTGGCATGACTGCTGCGGGTCCACATAATTTGAATTATATGTGTATAAACATATGCGCGCGCGCACACACGTATATATTTATATATATTTACAAGAAACATAAAACAACCAAAAGAAAAGGAAAAGAAAGCGAGAGAGAAGGATATCACAAAGCACTTAAACAACATTAATCTGCAGAGAGATGAGACAGTACGAATAAACCACACAGTTGCCATGAGTGCTCCAGGATGCTTATGGAGATTCGTTTTAAATGCTCTACTTTTCATTTCATGTAATTCGTAGTTACTTTATATTATATAATGACTACAAAAATTTCAGCTGCCTAGTGCATTGAGGAGAAATTATGAAAAAAAAAAAGTCAAGTATTTAATGCACAGGATTGGGTGGGGATGTTGAAACAGGTCCGAAAAGGAAATACCATGCAGAAACAAGTCAGTACTAAAATTTGTGATAGACATAAAGAAATGAAGGATCATGTTAGCAACTGAACATAACATAATTTCATAAATACAAACAAAGCAGGAATGGCTTACCTCATTCCCTGAATTGGTTGAAACGATGCCAGCAGGTGCACCTCCAAGACCTAAACTAACCATGTCAGCAGCATCAGCGGATTTCAGGAATGACTTTATAGTGGCCTCGAAATTATGCACAACTTCGAAGTCTTTGGAGAGAGCATCACCTAATAAAAATTTTAAATTAAAGAAGCCCTTCCTTAGTTGATTTACATAATATTTTAATGCTGTGAATTCAGTAACTTGGTTATTTCTTTCCTCCGAAAGAACAGCATTTAGGTTTTCAACATGTGAAGGAGCATCATGCTTGGCAGCTTCAGCTATATCCCTTTCCTTAGCTAATTCCGAAAGTTCAGCGGCAGCTTTTGCCAACTCCTCTTGAAAGCCATCATTTCTTTCTTGTACCTCATTCAGTTCTGCAAGGAGCAGCTCAGCAGCTCGTCTAGATTTATTTGATTCGTGTTCAGAGGAAGCAGCGGCTGCATGTAAGCCATGCCATAGTTTTGCAATTTGTACAATCTTCTCAACCGGATCCACGACATTATATTCAATGCCAACATCAATCTCACCCAAGGCATCGCAAATCATACTCACGGTATGCCTTTTATCCTGCAGGTCACGTTCACTCTCTACCAAACGGTTTTGTAAGATCAAATTCTTAGACTCCATACCTTCTATCATATCCTGGTACACAAAAAGGTCTTTGATTTTCTGTTCAGATTCTGAAAGAGCATTTTCCCGGATGTTAAGCTCAGATTTCAGGCGTTCCACCTCAGTTGTTATCTCATCAATTGTTTGCCTCATACTGTCACGTTGTTGCACCAATGACTTCCCTTTTCGAACTGCCAGATTTAACTTCTCTCTTACAGAAGCTGATTTCTGCTCCTCCTGGTTAAGTAGCTCTTGCAGTTCTAGCCTTTTTATATCAAGTTTTTCAACTTCATGGACCAGAGATTGATTTTTCTCCATATATTCATCCCTCTCCTCCTTCAAACGCGCAACACTTTCCCTAGCCTCCTCCACCTCTTTCTTCAAAACCTCAAACTCCAGCTCTTCAGCATCTACAGAATCTGCAATTATTTTTTCACTAAGAATTGCACTAGCTTTGTCAGTAATGTGTTCATCAACTGTAACTGCTGGAACAACACCTCCTCTGGAAAGATTCGAGTACTTTTCCATAAGCTTCCGAAGTAACTGTTCCAAACACTCAATACCAGTGGTACCTGAATCCTGTTCTCCTTCATTAGAATCCTGAAGTACATCACTAAGCAAATCTTGTAATCTTCTTATATCAGCGTTAACATGGTGAATATGCTCCTCCAGCCCACACATCAACTCCAACTTCTCTTGCAACAAAGTTACTTCATTCTTCAGCTTATCATTCTGTAGTTCAAATAAGTATGCCTTTTCTGAAACTTTATGATAATCACGAGTGAGAATTTCCAAACTTGCAGAAAGGTGCTCTTTCTCACTGGTAATATGGTGAATACGCTCCTCCAGCCCACTTATCAGCTCCAACTTCTCTTGCAACTCACTTATTTCACTTTGCAGTTTATCATTTTGTACTTCAAATAAGCCCGCCTTTTCTGAAACTTTATCATTATCAAGAGTGAGAATTTCCATACTTGCAGAAAGATGGTCTTTCTCACTGGTAATTGACCGAAGAGCTGCCTCAAGGTCGGCTATTCTCCTTTGTGACTCTTCCAGATCAGCTGAAAGTGATCCACAAAAGGTTTCAAAGTTTTCAATCTTCTGCTGGAGAGATTCACAACGGTGAACAGCCTCTGAAAGTGCACCTCCTAACCGCTCAATCCTATCTTCTGGCTCCATGGACCGTAACTGTGAAGGCATATTTATCTTATCCAAGATCTCCTCCCAGCGCTGCACAAGGTTGTTCCGCTCCATCAGCGATTGTTCAAGCATCTCATTTTGTTCAGCCAATCCATAAAACTTACCTTGGAGATCCTCATATTTTCTTCTCGACTCATCTTCTGTATTTGAATGTTGTGGCAAATGTTCTTTCCAGGAATCCATGTATGATCCTCCTCCCACAGAACTTTTCTGATCCCAATCTGTAGGAGGCAATGAATTCCCAGTAACTGACCTCGCTAACCAATCAATCTTTTCAATTATATCTCTAGCATGAAAGTGTTCTGGCAGCTCTAAATCTTCTAGAATCTCTTCTATTCTCTGAAGTACAGAATCTTTAAGAAGAAAGGATTCCCTTAATGCAGTAGCCGAGTTCCGAATGTAAGAGAGCTCAGATTCAAGCGCTTCCACCCGCTCACCCGCTTCCAAGTAAGGCTTAAGTTTTGTTTCCACCTCAAGAAGCCTGGCATCTTTCAATTGTAACTCCTGTAAGCATCTTTCCAGTTCACCAAACTTCTCCGCAAGTGACTGCTTGAGACCGTCACGCTGAACTATCAAGCCCTTCCCTTTCGCAACGGCAATGCTGAGCTTTTCTCTGAGAGAGGATACCCTCTGCTCTGACTGTTCAAGTTCAGTTGCTTTCCCAAGTATGTAAGACCGCACAACCACCAGGTCCTCCATTGTGCTCTTCAAACTTCCCTTAAAAATGATATTTTCATTTTCACAGTGAACCAACAATAAGATGAAATGATCCACTTGTGCCTGCAATTCATTCAATTTCTTTTCTCTAGACCCCAATTCTTCTCTGGACAAGATGGCCATATCATTAACTTCTTTGTATCTCTGAAGAAGAAAATAGGTTAAAGACTCTACAAATGATGCAGGTTCATCCATGTTGATCTCAAGATCCTCCAGGTTAACCACGCCTTCAACATGTTGGACCAACTTCAAAATAGCATCTGCACCAAGGCATCTACTATTCCTCTCCTCGATGTTGTTTGTCTTATTGATCAAATCTGAGTTGAGTTGGTTGTTTACAGATTTGAGTAACATTCTTTCATCCAGAAGTTTCCTCAATTGTTCCACGAGTGTGTTGCAGGTATTAGTACGTAGAGGATCTAGCAGTTTCTCAATTTGTATGTCAGCCTCACTTCCTTCTACATAGCCAGACGAATCATTGACAAGTTCGCTGAGGCTGGCATAGATCTTATGTAATAAACCAGTGGCTAATTCATTCCGTCCATGCACATCATTAAATTTCTCATTTAACTCCTTGTAGGAACTGCATATCAATTCATGGTCTGTGTGAACAGCGTCAAGTTTCTCCTGGAGATCATCAATTGCTCTGGAAGAAGCTTCAAATGAAGCAGCAACACGACTACCTATATCTAGTTCATTCTGGGTGCCGGTCCAGTGACTGGAGGGCACGGACCCAATATGTGCATCCACCTTTTCAACTGCATTAGCAAGCCAAGAAATTGTTGAATTCCATTCTTCGTCTAGTTTAAATGCCCTATCAGAAACCTCCTTATGCAGAATTTCCATCCGAGTGTTAATAGAGGAAATCATCTCATTTGAGTTCTGGTGTAGTTCATCCAACTGTCCCTGCAAGTCGCCGATTCTTGATTTATAGGCACTCAGCTTGTTTCCAAGCTCAGTATTTTCTGCTTTAACAATGACATCTTGCTGCCTTAGGGCTTCATAAAGAAATAAAAGCTCACCTTTCTCTGCTTCAACATTGCACACATGTTGTCTTAACAGTTCATAAAGAACCATGAGTTCAATCTTTGCTTCTTCCAGATTGCAACTCTCTTCCAGCAAAGCGTCGTGCTGAACTTTGAGCTCCTTGACTGTAAAGTCTGAGAGTATTTTACCATTTCTCTCCCCCTTGAACAATTCACTAGCATTCTCAGCATCCACACTCAATTCCATCAAAAGGGTCCTAAGATTTCCTGTTTGTTCTTTCGTCAACATGTATGGATCAGCATGTGATTGATTTTCAGTTAATAGCATGCTCTCTCCATCACTGTCATCAGCATGAGTCTTTGACTCAAAGGCTTGAATCAATTTTGATACGGCAGGTGCAGCCACCTTACTATTGGACCTACTCAAGGAAGTTGAATGAGAGTGCATCTCTTCAATAGCTTTCTCAAGCTTCTGGAATACTTTCCCTGCTTGCTCCAAGTGTTCCCTTAGAGCTAAAAACCCAAATGAGTCATCATACACATCCAATCTAAGTTGGTTCAAAGGTGAATTTTCTGCCTGGCCAACAGACAAGGATCTCTCCAACGCCAGAAACAATTTTACATTTCCTCTCTTCCCAGGAACTTTGTTAGAATCATCATCTCTTAGACTTTCCTGGTCCATGTTGGGCATCTTAGGAAATACAACTTGAGCTTCCCCAGACTGACGACGTTGCCGATCAAACTCGGTCTGAATTTCTAATTGTTCCATGAGCTGCAAGTGAAACATATCTTTGGCAACATTAGTGAGATACAACTGTTTCGTGAGCGTCTCTAAAGCATCAGAAATAGTGCACACACTCAAACCACCAGCATTTTTAGTAGTTGATTCTCTTGCCAAGAGCAGAAACCTGAACTCATCTTCAGCAAGCCCCTGCACCACCCCAGCAAGCTGAGAGAGGCTTACCAAGCTACCATCCAACTTGTCTAGCGTATATTCTTGAGCCGCTCCTGCATGGTATTTTCTAGAGTCACCTGAAATTATTGGTGTTTCAGATTTTTCTCCAATTGAAGAACCCACATCTTCTCTAAATTGTCCAGCGCTTACAGCCGAGCCTCCATCTGGAAGAGGCAAGGACTTAGCAGAGTCTGAATGATCATCGGCCTTCCAGACTTCTTTAACCTCACTGGAGGAACCAACAGATGCAGAAACATAACGTGGTTTGGTCTTTGCAGAATCTGACTGCCAATCAGCCTTTTGAACTTTTTCTAACTCAGTGGTTTCACCTTCTAATACGGAAACATCATGTGCCCTGCTGGTCTGCTCTGCTTTAAAGAATGCACCATCCATGTCCATGCCCACTGAAGCAGCACTCACTTCTGTATCAGCGCTCTCATCAAGCCCTGATATAGCAAGACCCCTGTCTCCTTCACTCTCCATCATACTGTTTCTATCAATTTGTTTCAAGCCTGAACACTCAGCCTCCTGCATTGCCCCTACCCAGTAACAAATGAAATTTTTTAATAAGGAACTACACAGTAAACCAATGAGATCAATATATTTACTTTTCATTTTGTACTTCTGATAAGTTGGGTGGGGGAAGGGAGGTTGGAGAGGAGATGAGAGGAGAGAGTAAGCAATAGCAAAGTTGAAAACAAGAGAATGCGGGCACAACCTATATATGGTACCTGATCTGCCCCATGTGCACGCTCCACTTCAATTGCATCCTCAACTGCTGCTGCACTGTCATAAACCAAATAAGGTGGAGCAGACAAATCAAAAGGTGAAGTCTTACTAACATGTGGAGATGTTCCTTCAGAATCAACCATTTCCCATCTTTCCGAAGATGATTCGTTTGCAGCATCAGTATCGCCAGTGCAGCTACTTCCGACTTTGATTTGAACTGGAGAATCAACATCCTGCTCATTGCCAACACTTGAGCTCAACCCCACTTCATCAATTCCTGCAACCTCCAATGGAAATTCAACAGCTGTTGGCAATGTTGTTTGAACAATGCCTGTTTCTGCTAAAACAGGCACCAGCGATGAATCAGAAGTCACTGGGTCAATATCACTGGCCACAGAATTTTCCCTAGAATGCAAAACTGACAAGTTAACAGGCTCACCCATAAGATCATGTGCTGGTCTTTTGCCTTCGGGAACCAGTGGCTTCACCTCAGCAGGTTTAACAGCAACAGGTGTTGTATCATCATCCAGAGCTTGCTCCGATATACCAGCATTACCCAATGATTTACTGCCTTTACCATCCTTCTTCTTCCGATATTGTTGAAGCTGTAAAGACACATAATATGTCAACGTAAGCTCCAATTGAACTTCTGTTACTCTTTTTGCAAATTTCTTAGAAATAAATGAGGCAGTATGTGATCTATGCATATATAAATTGTTTATATATATATATGCGTTGTTTTAGGAACCCGTACCCAAATACCAGATCACAATCTAAACTATTGAGACCTTTCACTATTCAATTGGCCAAACCAGCAACAAAAAAAAAAGAATTAGAGAGCCAAAATCAGTGAAGCCAAAGGGCCAAACAAATGAAAATCCACCAACCTTCTGTTTGGTCACTGAAAAAACTAACCAAAAAAAAAGAATTTCTAGCTTTTATGTGAACCAACTAGGAGCATTAAGTTAGTTAACTTAATATTTCCAAGGATAGAGAATAGCAGAGAATCCAAATTCCAAATTCTCTTTTCTTATCCCCGTGTTTTCTCAACAACCAAACAGGCTAAAATAGTTAAAAAGCTGTGATTTGTAAAATAGGAAATAGATTTCTCAGAAGAAAAAAAAAACTGAGATAATAGGAAATAGAAATGGTTAGCAAAAATTACTTTCTTACTGCAATTAGCTAGTTGAAATTAGGCGTACAATCTCTCTGACATTAATAGAAACTAGTAGGCTAATTTTCCACTTCATTTTTCTCTTTTGGAGGACTCGTACTGTCTCCCTTATAATATCACTAATCTCTAGTAAAATTTCTTCTTTTTATCTCCTTAATAACTTCCGTTTTTCTTTTTAAAAAAAATAAAAATTTAAATAGAATCTTTTTTCTCCAAATTCTTTCTGCAACCAAACTTCCCAAAATAGTTCCAACATAGAGAACTGAAACTGATACAAGAAAGATAGGAAAGGTCTACAAAAACAATTTTTTTGCTGCTTTAAGTTAAAGTGACGCAGTTCATAATTAACCAAATTATAATTAGCAGAAATCATACTTCTTTCCCTCTATTATTATATTGGGCTCCCCCCCCCCCCCCCCCCCCCCCCCCCCCCGCGTTCTTGGAAACTAAACAGCCTAAAACCGTTTCAAAACTGATAACTGTAATCAACATATGACAATATCAAAAGATTAACAAAAAGAAAATAAAAAGACCTTTCCACTGCAGAGAGCTAAGTTGAGCGAAGATTTACATATCCTACGGTCAGTTGATCACTAATCACAGACAAACTGAAAATGAACTTCCAATTTTTCACGGCAACCGAACATCCAATAACAGTTTCAAAGCAGAAAACTACTAACACGTAAATAAGATTCTGCATTAAAGCAAGTTGATAATCTGTTAACATTTCTGGGATCATGAATAATTTAAAAACTAAATTTCAACTTCCATCTCCTTTCTGTTTCTTTACATTGTGTTAAGTCTTCTTAGCGACCTAATGTGCCAAAATAGCTTCAAATCTGAGACGGTCTCTCGCACATAGAGATCAGAAATGTTAGTGAGGATAAACATTTTAGCATTAAGCTACACCGAGTAAAATTTACATTTTTCCATGCTCATAAAAATCAGAATACCTCAACTCCAACTCCCTTTTGTTTTTTACCCACATTTTCTCAGCAACCAAATAAGTCCAAAATAGTTTTGCGAATCTAACTGACATATAAACATGATCAGTTAAGAAATTTTGCTTTTTTACTGTACTAAAGTAAGGTGGTTGACATTTACATTTTAACCAACCATAACTAGCAGAATACCTAGAACTCAACTTCCAATCCAAATCTTCACCGACATCTCTCAAAAACCCAACAGCTAATGAGAAATGAACAAAAGTTACTCCTCCACTCATTAACTAAGTTAAGCAAGATTTCATTTTCTAGCATCATAAAAAGCAGAAAGCTTAAAACGCCAGTTCCATTTTATCAGCAATCAAACAACGAAAACAGTTCCAAGACTGAGAACTGTGAACAAAGCTTAAAAGGGTTAAAACAAACCTTTTTGCGACCTGCAGCAAGCATATCCGTACGGCTTTTATTCTTCTCCATCCAATTCAATCCCCAAAACGGGACTCCAATTGTCAACAATTACAGCACTCAATCGACATTATAAGATCAACTCTCTAAAACATGCCCGACAAAACATGAATGAATCAGTTTACAACATCAAATATGCAGTTATCATTACATGGGAGATTGTATGAGGGTTCGGTTCAATGTTTCAAACGTTTACCGATAAACAAATTTTCAAATCAATTGGTAACGAAAAGATTGAAAATCACGCAACAAAGACAGAAAATATACCTTTGAAATGGGTGAGATGGAGATTCCGATCTCGTCGTTTTGGGATTTAGGGTTGATATTGATAAGTGACGATGGTTGCTTCTACTCTAAGAAGGGGTCAATCTTTTTGTTCTCTCTCTTTAGATCTAACGCAAACTTGGCTTTGGTAAAATTTCTGTAGTGTCAAATTGCGGACGAAATAGTGAGAAAATAGAAGGGACTTGAATAAACGGAGTTACACAGTTGGGGCCTTTTATTTGTTTGGACGGAATAGGAAGGAATTAAATTGAAATCGAGTCACGAACTACTTGGAATCAAGCTTTTTTACATAAATTTTTTTATAGGAATTAAGTATTTATTCAAGTCTTTTACTTGAAAGTTGTGCCTAGATATGCACAGTAGGTCGGACTCATTCGGCATGGCCTGAGCCTGGTAGGCTTTGGCCGTTGATCAGGTCAGGCCAGGCTTTAACTTTTGGGCTTGTAAGTCAGGCCGGGCCGGGCTTCTCGAACAAAGTCTGGCCTTTTGAGACCTGTAGGTCAGGCCTAAAAATATAATCAACTAATTTTTAATGTGAAATATAAATATTAAATAAACTAACTACTATATTAATTAAATATATTGACAAAAAATTAAAAATTAGTAATTAATCAATAATAAATAATGAGTCGGTTACAAATATTTTGCTTCAAAATATTTTTAAAATATCTTCAAAATTCAAATCTTCAAAAAAATATAACTTTTTTGAAAGTTGTAACCGCAAATTGTGATAAAAAAAAATATCCCACAAATCACTACCATAAAAAGTTGTCTCATTGGCAAGACCATACTTGTATGTAACCTTTTTTTATTTTATTTTTCTGGTGAGCATGAAAAAGAAAAATATGTATGTACATTAATCACCAGTAAAAACGTATCCATATTTTTGGTATTTGTATGAGGCTGCCATAAAAAAATTCAAACTCATTCTATACCACACCAGCATGAGGTCATAAACAAAGAGATTCTATATCACACCAACATGAGGTCATAAACATAGTTTATAGTTAAAACGAATTAGCTAGGCTGGGTCGGTCCTCTACGTAGGTTGGGTTGGGTCGGTCCTCTGCCTAGGCTGGGCGGGGCTTTTGTATAGGTCAGCCCAGGCCGGTCTTTTTCGTAGATTGGGCCAGGCCGGCCTGACTTTTACGTCAAAATAGCAGCCTGTTCAAAGACTGTAAGCCGGACCGGCCCGGTCTGGACTTTGACCAAGCTGGACTCAGGTTAGGTCAGGCCGGCCTGTGGACCGTAGGCTTTTTGTGCATCTCTAATTGTGTCCATGTAGAATATATCTATTATCTGTTATATATATTATATATGCTGAAACATAGTACATTGACATCAATGCTGTCAAGTGTTAATTATTGGCTCATTTAATTTTTTTCATGCATTAATTATATTACACGTGTCAAACCGTTATTATTTATATTTTTACTATTGGTTTATTATTCTCTTTATATCTTTTGGGTTTTAGAAATTTTTTGCAACTTAATTACAATTGAAAATTTTAGAATATTCTCAAGAAGAAAAATAATTTAGTTTTTGAATATTTTTCTATTAAAATATGAAATTATTCACAAATATAAATTTGGTTTACATATATATATATATATATATATATATATATATATATATATATATATATATATATATATATATATATATAATTCTCACAAAAAAATATGTATTTTTTCCTTTTTTTTGTGTAAGTATGGAATTAAAAAAATTGTAAATGTAAAATTATCTCATAATTATAGATAACTCTCACAAAATAATCTTTTAAGATCACATTTACTAGCCTCATAAATCTTTGGGATATTATATTCACCCTAACTTACTGTAATTTTGTCCTCAAAATTATAGTATAAGTAATAATTTCTACCCTTCTCTTCACTTAATATGAATTTCAATCCATATTACTTAAAACTCTATATGAGCTTATCTCTTACTGTGAATTTTCTTAATCTATCTTTCGTTACATTAATTTCTCAATACCTAGATTAGGTCAAGAATGCTTAATCATCTCTATAAAATTCGGGCGCTCACCCCCAGGGTCAGGCTCGCTAACTCGAACATCTCTTTCATAACACTAGGTTTTACCCCTTTAATCGTACTCAATTTCACTCTTAACCTTAATCTCGCTTTAATGGCTACTCTTTATTTTCGTTTCTGAGGATCATTCTAATTGATACTGAGGATTCAATAAGACCTTGAACTTCTTCGCATACAATGGGCACTATATGACTCACAAATGTTTAACAGTCACGAAGACTAAAAAACCTTCCATATTTAACAATCATATAGACTAAAAACACTCTTCCATATTTAACAGTCACGAAAACTTAAAACACTCTAAACAAGTACTCTATGTGGTCAACTTATTGTACCCTATGTCATGCATGACATTTAGACCTTTATTAGGATTGTTCATCACCAGTCTTAGTACAAGATTCCGTACCATAATAATTTGGATTGAAAGATTTAATCAACTTTCAAATTTCATCATTTCTTACAAAATGTGTTTAGTTGAAAAAAATGGCATCGACTCATCTTTAAATAGTTCAAATAATACTAAAAATTATTTTATGACATTATCATATCCACATCATGTAATAGGGTGTTGATGATTCATATCCACACCATGTAACAGTGCGTTGATGATTCCATCATCAATCATATCCACATCGGGTTCAATAAAAGATCCATGCTCACAGTAATCCCCTCCTTTAGAAATATAGGATTGAACTGCAGCAACATTTTTAGCAGACTAAATATTAGGATGAAAACGAGTTGAACGAGTGTTGGAAACCAAATCGAAGAATTTTTGGTTTGTTGTTTGAAATTTGGCACTAAATTGAATGAGGCAATGAAGATGTGGAGTTCCATCTTCATGGAGTTCAGCATAGACACGTATGTATACGGGAGTAATGGAGTAATTGATCTTGAGCAAGAGCTCAAGACACTCTGTTTTTGGTAATGGGCATCTTGGATAAGTTAAGAAAATATTTCATTTTACGATGAGGAATGGAAGTGTAGAATGGAAATGTATTTCATTTTACGATGAGGAATGGAAATATTAATTATTATTAATATTATTGCAAATTACATTAACAAATACTGTGCAAATCAAAGTACAAAGAAAACACTAGCTTCACAATCCTATTTTTCACTAGTTCCCAACTTTAGATCCGTTGAGACTTCGTCCTTTTTCTCTGCAGATTTCAAATCATTCATCGAGTGGTAAACTTCGTCTTGGCATTCTTTTAATGCCAGTGCATACTTCTTCAAGTCGTCAGAATCACCATGCTCCTTGATATCTTCATGATATAACTTCAGCACTCGTTCAAAGCCCAAATACCGTAAATTTTGACAAAAATCAAAAAATTCCTGAAATGTCAAAATTGGTACTCTACCATGTACTGGACATTTCTTCCACTTACATGACATTTTTAAAAAAAAATGTAGTTTGGAATGTCAGGGGTGGTAAAGCAAAGAATTTGTATATAACCAGAATTAAAGACAAGCCTTTAAAGTGAGTAAATGACGTATTAACACGTGGCACCAGTGTCACACCAAGTACAGACAAAAAGGACCGTGTACAATACAACGCGTACTGTTCCAAACTTGGGCGGGAAGAAACGTTCAAATTTGAAATTTGAAATTCAAAATTTTGAATTTTAAAAATCCCGCTTACTGTCACTAATTTTAATTTATTATTATATCTGAAAAATAATTCACAAGACACAAAGCGTACTCTTCAAGCTCCAGCAAAATTTGAATTTTGAATTTTGAAAATTTGAATTTTGAATATTAAAGTGCGTAAAAATTCAAAATTGTAATGATTGCTACAGTAAAAGCACGTGCACGCACGTGACTACAGTGCCCAACTAACACACTTTTCGCTACAGTACTCACTTCTCGCCCAAAAAGGCGCTGCGCGTACCCTGTTCATATTTTTTTTTCCCAAAATGCCCCTGACCGTACTACCCTCACTGTAGCGAATATTCCCCGAATATTCCCTCTCCACCAATCGCCAGCGGACACGTGGCAGGGAACGCCTCTGTAATATTATAGATAGAGGCGTTCCCAGAGGGCAAGGGCAAAATCGTCTTTTCATACTTTTTTTTATTATAAAAAAGTCACTCCGCTGCTCCAGCATATCAGGACTGTGAAATAGCGGTTATAAACGGTTATTACTATTCCGAGTAGTTAGTTTCCTTCTTCCTGAAAATGCCTCGACAGAATTCCTTCAGAATTCAATCCAGAAATATTTTCTTAACTTATCCAAGATGCCCATTACCAAAAACAGAGTGTCTTGAGCTCTTGCTCAAGATCAATTACTCCATTACTCCCGTATACATATGTGTCTGTGTTGAACTCCATGAAGATGGAACTCCACATCTTCATTACCTCATTCAATTCAGTGCCAAATTTCAAACAACAAACCAAAAATTCTTCGATGTGGTTTCCAACACTCGTTCAACTCGTTTTCATCCTAATATTCAGTCTGCTAAAAATGCTGCTGCAGTTCAATCCTATATTTCTAAAGGAGGGGATTACTGTGAGCATGGATCTTTTATTGATAATTCCAAAACACAAGTTTCTGCTGAAAGCTTAAATCAGCTTTATTAAGCTGCGCTTGCCACCAAAGATAAGGAAATTGCTATAAAGATGATCATGGAAGGTGATTCCAGAACGTATTGGAACAATTGGGAAAGGCTCTCGCATAATTGGGATCGAATGTTCCAGAAAGGCCCAGAAGTGTACATCAGTCCATGTACAGAATTCAACAACGTCCCCGTGGACCTTCAAGAATGGGCTAGGGATAACATTCGTGATAAAGAGCACAGGTCTTATAGGCCCAAGTCTATTGTAATCGAGGGTCCATCTCGCTTAGGAAAACCTCTTTGGGCTAGGTCCTTAGGCCCACATAACTATTACTGTGGCCACTTAGATATGGCCAAACATAACAATGACGTATATTATAACGTCATTGATGACGTACTTCCAAAGTACGTCAAGCACTGGAGAGAGTTCTTTGGAAGCCAGCACAACTGGAGATCAAATTGTAAGTACGCCAAACCTATTATGATAAAAGGGGGAGTACCGACCATTTTTCTATGCAACCGTGGGCCCGAAACATCGTATAAAGAATTCCTAGATCGAATTGAGAATGTCTCCCTCAAAGAGTGGACACTGTCAAACGCAGAATTTTTCTTCGTCACCCAATCGTTCTTGTCCAACACCTCCCAAAATCAAACCCCTATACGCGAGATCGAAGAAGAAGACGAAGAGGAAGCAAATTAAATTCAATTGCGGCTGCCTACTCTTTCATGTCAATGGTTGCAGTGCCGACCACCAACTGCTACTGTCTCATGCAAACAGGGGTCTTATCAGACGAAATAAAAAACCCCCTCCACTTCCGGTCCAAGACAACAATGAACGACAACCAGTTCAGAACTACAATACGTTTCAATTACAACCTTCGAAAGGCACTGAGGATCAAAACAGGGATACTGAATATCACCACTTGGATGACCTCAATTTTTCCCAGCTCTGTGACGGAGGATTACTTTACCATAGTATCAGAGCCAGAATTTATTCAATGATTAATAATTTAGGAGTCATTAGTCCTGATTCTGTGTACTTAGCATGTAATTTAAGTTGTGCTGATTCGAAATTATGTTCTAATCACAGTGTAGAATGGAAATGTATTTCATTTTACGATGAGGAATTGAAATATTAATTATTATTAATATTATTGCAAATTACATTAACAAATACTGTGCAAATCAAAGTACAAAGAAAACACTAGCTTCACAATCATATTTTTCACTAGTTCCCAACTTTAGATCCGTTGAGACTTCGTCCTTTTTCTCTGCAGCTTTCAAATCATTCATCGAGCGGTAAACTTCGTCTTGGCATTCTTTTAATGCCAGTGCATACTTCCTCAAGTCGTCAGAATCACCATGCTCCTTGATATCTTCATGATATAACTTCAGCACTCGTTCAAAGCCCAAATACCGTAAATTTTGACAAAAATCAAAAAATTCCTGAAATGTCAAAATTGGTACTCTGCCATGTACTGGACATTTCTTCCACTTACACGACATTTTTAAAAAAAAATGTAGTTTGGAATGCCAGGGGTGGTAAAGCAGAGAATTTGTATATAACCAGAATTAAAGATTAGCCTTTAAAGTGAGTAAATGACGTATTAACACGTGGCGCCAGTGTCACACTAAGTACAAACAAAAAGGATCGTGTACAGTACAACGCGTACTGTTCCAAACTTGGGCGGGAAGAAACGTTCAAATTTGAAATTTGAAATTCAAAATTTTGAATTTTGAATTTCAAATTTGGAATACCCACATTCCCTTAATTAAGTCCAATTATGTCTGGATAAGATAATCTTTAACTTTAAATCACATTAACTAGAATCTCGTGCGTTAAAACTTATCATTTAATCTTTGAAACCATTTAGTTGACCATAATGCGGTTTATATATATATATTTTATCTTACAATCATAACCTATCTCAGGATCGCAACGCTCACTGAACATTCATTAGCACTTAGGTCAAACATTTAATATTTGTGACCTAGTCTATTACCTTTCACAATCATATAATATAATATGATTTAACTTAATCTATAATTAAAATTTTGCCATGAACTATTCATACATGACTCTGTCTAAATATACTTGTTTTGTATCTGATCCTGTTAATATACACCTGCACACATACATAACCTGATCCATGCATATTTACCATACATGCGAATTCGAGTATATATCAGACTCGACTTACAATAATATTATCATCATATATCTCATTACATCATTTACCTCAAATAGTACATATATGCTCATCTTTATATATGGATTTACAAACCATACATTTATTTCTATCATCTAGGTTTAACCTTTATCTGTTTACATGAGCATTTCCATGTATTCACATTCTTTACCTTAGCTGTACCGGAACCTCCCGCCTTCTTGTACTTTACCTGAATGTTAATTAATAGCAAGAGTGAAAATAAAGCTCAACAAGTAATTCAGATAACACATTTCATGCTCGCAGTTTATAATATGCGTCATGCCTCTTTACTTTATCATGCTATGCTTAATGTCACATAATTCACTTAACAGTTAACACACAGTGGCACGTAGTGTACATTTCAACTAACACATAGTTCGCGTATAATAATTAATAGACTTAGGTCTGAAAAACTTGCCTGGTTATCATTTATTTTACTTAATATTTACCATCTCGCTTGGCCTTTATATCCTTCCTTGTCGGTTTGCTCATTTCAAACTCTGTCTGTCAATATATAACTTATATGTCATTATAAAACCATAAAACTTTATATAACATGTCAAACTTAATTCATAAATATTATACCATTAGTCTCTATTCATTTCACATGTGATGTGTTATACCTTATATAGGTTAATAATACATCATTATCTTATTCCCAACATTTTCATAACCCATAACATATATTGGCTTAGCTTTAGGCATATTACATGATGACATTTATCATTCCATTATACCTCGACACCCTCTACTTTGGCCATTCTTTATCTATTTAGGGTTTATATAACCCATCTTTATCATTTCATATCAAAACATAACTTTTTGGAAGCTTAAATTTTTTTCAAGTGCACAGACATTTCGCCCCGGTGCCTTTAGAGCTCGCTAGCTGCGAAGTTCTCTAGGCCATGAACAGAACACTATGCCCCGGCGCAGTGTTCAATACAAAACACTACGCTGGCTGCGCAGTCCTGCAGAAACAGAATCCTATTTTTGCTGCTGCTTTGGTGATTTTTGACTCCTTCACTATACATTTAATTAAGTCTAAATTTGGAACAGAACTAGGACTTACTACCTAGTATTTTACAAAATTTTTACTTGCCTTATTTGGCTTCTCGAAATTAGTGATACATTAGCCCATAGGAGGGCTGTTTAACACATTTCCTAACTTAGAAAATTTTCTAACTTTTAAAAACTCAACTTTTTCAACTTTGTGATTTTTGGTCACTTGCTTCCAAAATTCATTCTAACACTTGACATAGCTCACTTAGGTTATAAATGACATGTTTAAACTTTCAAAATCATAAAACTTCGCACGTGACGATATTTGTCCGTAAAAATCCAATTAGGGTTGAATCGATCGATTTCGATTGTTTGAATCGCCAATTCATTCAAATTCAAATCCGTTGATTTCCAAATCAACCTTAACACGTGTAATAACATCAAACTAGGTTATTTGACTTCATTTTGCCTTCAAATACTCAAAATTGCCAAAAATCACATTTGACATCATTTTATCAACTTTTCAAATTCCAAAACTTATACTCACTTGACAACTTAAACTCAATGCACCACATAGGCATTCACATACACATTTAACAACTACATAAGTCCACATAACTTCTAACTGCACATTCTAAGGCACTTTACGGATTACATTTTGGTTTAATGGCAATTTATAGCCTAATATAGTAATTTCTTAAAAAAAAATCATACTTTTCCACCTTTAAAGCATTTTGTAAGCTATTTAACATAAACACACGTGATTTCTTCATGATAAACCTTCTAGTCTAGGTTTTCATCAAATTTAGTAACATAAAACACATGATCAAGCCTTAAATCATAGTTTCTAGCTTGAATATGCACATGAATAGTGCACCACCTTTACAACATAACTTTCAAGCCTAGGGTTTCATCACATACAACACATATGGCACATAAATTCTCACAACTTTACATCTAGCCATTAATTCATGCACGGTTACCTTTATACTAACATTTAATCTCAAAATCATCAATTTTCATGGCTTGAACTTAACAATACCTTATTGAGCTTGTCTTTCTTTTAGCTTCAAAGCTTGCTAGAGCTTAAATATTTACTTTGATGGCTAGCTTCTTCTTTCTTGGACACTTTGCAAGCAAATCTTCCATGCTTTGGACAACCCTAGCTTACTTTCTCTTCTTCTCTCTTTCTCTTATGCTCTCACTTTACTTGCAACATTCGGATGAAAAGAAATGAACAAATCTGGCTTGATATATACCAAATATATACATATATCTCTTATATCTATATATCGAACAACTAACCATCCTTGGTTAGTTTTAACTCATGCATGGTTAAAGGGCATGTATGTCATTTTTCATTATAAAACAAGGCTAGTTTGGTCATTATATCTCTAGGACACAATTGTCATTCTTTAAGATATCAAGGACATTTTAGACATTAGTCACAAAAGGACACCATGGTCATTTTTTCAATGGTTAAGGGTAATATGGTCTTTACCACTAAAATCTAGAGAATTAATCTCTCATTATTCATAACTTATTTATTTCAATCTATTTCAATTCCATTTTTGATTCAAACTTATTTCATCATACTTGAATTTTAATCCATCATTAAATAATCCATAATTTAATACTTGTCGTACTTCGAAATATCAATTTTATAACTTAATTATAATAATTCACAACATTTGCCAATATTACATATTATTGCATTCTTAATCCTCTAAAAACCCTTTTTGGTTACACATTCAATCAATCTCAATTTTCGATATCTCAATATAATCGAATTACTCACTTTTTTCATAAATCACTTTCTCGATAAGCGAACCTCGACCGGATTACCAAAATTCATCATCCTTTATCATTTAAACTTATAATACATTCTTTACGTTCCTTTACTTATTTACTTTACATATAATACTAATTCTCAACGTATATCAAATATGCGTTCCTTTTACTCATCCTCGAGAGTATTACATTCCATATTCACACGTCATATCACGGTTATCTTATTTCACACTATCAAATTTCTTAATGACCTCAAACATTTAATGATTGTTAATCGTATCATTCCTTTATTCCTTAATAGACCGATTAGGTCATATAGTCCATTCTTCACTGCACATACATACCTACCTTACCATTTTCATATCCTCGCATCTCCAGGACTTTTCATTAAGCTCGTCTTTAATATCCATAACCAAACATCAATTATTATGTTTTTCTCATTTTCATAATTCTCTAACTTGAACTCTTCTTTCTCTATCTGCTCAAATACATACATAAACACATATTCATACATTCGTTCTATCACCTGCTGACACGACATATTGTTTTTATCATATTTCCTTTCAAATTACCTTATTGTAGGTATTACCATTAATCATTCATATTAAATCCATTCTATTTCCAATTCATTATAGAAATTCATACACGTAATAATTGCATTATTTGCTACATTGCTAATATACGTTAAATACATAACTAGTCCTCATACGTTCAATAGACCCTTATTAAGCCAAGATTCCCTTTTAAGCATTTCAACCACATAGGTCACTTATAGCACATTGCTCACGTAAAAAATTATATTTAATCTTTCTTACACTTTATGTCATTCAACACTTGGTTTTAGCTGCTAACTTTTACTTAATTAACCAAAATTCTCAATTAGAAATGATGTTAAAAATCCAGGATGTCACATCAGGAACAAATCAGGAATTGTCCATACGCCTAGGGGCTAAAAAATTTACCATACGATTATGAGTTACGAACTTACCATAAGTATGTGTTTTAAGAAGTCGCATCTAACCTTAACATTCCTTGATCCTAACTATCAAATATATATAGAAAAAAAGAATCACCTTCTCACCATATATAACGAATAGCGCGACACAAGATTTCAATCAATTATCAATATAGTAAACTGAGGGGTTCCCTTCCCAAGAACAATTAAATAAATTTTCAGTCTCATTAACACTATCGTCGATGTCCCATAAGTGTGTATAACACTTATCGTGAATCACTTATCTCAACAATGTAGTTAGATCGGTTTCCTAATACATCTTAAACTCTTGCCCATACAAGAGAATTGTTCAACTTAATTACTAATATAAGTTTTCAATTGAAATCTAACAAATCTTTAACTTCTTCTTTGTTTAATATGAATTTTCTAAATCCATATTTTATCACTTACAACTCTCTATGAGTTTACTACTATACCTCTCGGGTTAATGTAATAATGTTATACATAATACCAAACACAAAATTCAATCACATAACACTTAATTTAGGTCAAACGTTAATCTTTATTAAATCAAAAAGATTACATTACATGACTTAGTACAATAATAAAACATAGATTATTTTATCTATAAGCTATCATGTAGCTTCTTCTACAGACTAGGTCATCCTAATTCTTCTAATTCTCTTCCTCTTTCTATTCGGAGCTTCATTCGATGCACTGCATCCTTCAACTATTTCAGCAAGTTGTTGTAATGACCACAAATTCTATTTGTCATTGTAATTATAATTATTAAATAATTAGCAATGAAGTAAAATTTTTGTACTAATTAATTGTGCATTAAATGTTTTAATGAATATACTTATGTATGTGTATATTTATCTAGTAATGAAGTAAGGTGATATAATTAATTAAAGAAAGTCTAATTGGATTATATTATAAGTCCAAATGAGGTATTAAATTAGGTCAAATTAATCTACCTAGTAGTCCAGGTAATTAATTTAAACATTGATCCATGTAATAATTAAACTAGCCCAATGCTTGTTTTAATTAAATGTAACATAAGTTATTTAATGTTAGCCCAATAGAACAATTAAATTGAGCCCAACTAAATTAAATGGATGAGCCCAACTTATTTAATTTCCAAGTCCAAAGTGGAGCCCATTAGGAAGTCAAATTGGTCTATATATATATATATATATATATATATGCGTATATAAGCCATAAAAATAAACCAAAAATGGGAAAAAAATCCCCATTTGGTCGGGTATAGGGCCCCCCACATGGGGTGGCTTGTTTGTTTCATGTTGCTTCTAACACACTCATTTCCATAGTTGATTAACCACCCATGTCAATCACCTTATCATTCATCTAGTCATTCAAGCAAATAGTAATCTTAATTAGCCTCTTAATTGACTAATACTAGTTGATTAGGGAGTTATCCAAGTCCTATATATAGAGTACCTCACCTTTGTGTTATGTTGGTTGGTCATTTGCTAGAGCATTCTAGAGAGAAAAGTGATAGCTTCCAAGAGAGAAAAGAGAGAATACATTTGTGTGGAGAATTCACTAAGAAAATTGCTAGAGGAAGGGCTTGGTGGATGACACATAGCCTCATAACTTACTTTGAAAGGAGAAGAAGAAGAGCACACAAGTCCAAGAGGTTCAAAAGTGCTCTAACTCATTTTTAGTTCATTTTTGTAGTCTATATATGTTTTATATGGTCAAAAGATACTTTGAACCACTCAAAAGTTGTTTTGATGGTCTAGAAGTCTAAAACTATGATATATTGGTAGATTCATGGGTTGATATGTTTAAATCGTGTTTAGGTATGAGTGGTATGCTTATAAACGGAAGAAAAGTCTATATTAAACTTTACTGGTAAACCCTAGATAAGTATGTGCTATTTATTATTGTAGTTTGAAATGTACAAGTTGAAAAATAGATTTCTATGGCTAGAAACTTACATATATGAGTTATAAAGAAAACTCAACTTGAATCTTTCAAAAATATGAAAAAATGAAGAAGTTATGGCTTTTTCCCCGCAAAATATGGCGTTTTGAAACCCTAGATGGTTCAATTTTAAATTTCGTATCAAAATGTTCTAAAAAATGTGATCGAACCATGAAATATTATAAAATAAGAAGTTAGGAAGATAACAAAACTGAGTTTATGTCATTTGGATATATAGATTTTATTTTATTCAAGTTTTAATTAAGATAACTCAAGTTGAAAATTTGCCTATTTTTGAAAAGAAAAAAAAAACAACCGAGCGCTGGCAGCGCTGACTTAGCACCAGCAGCTCTCGGGACTTCTGTTTCCAGCGCCAGAAGCGCTGGACTCTGTTCATTTCGAGCGCCGACGGCGCTGGGCCGATTTTTTGGTTTTTGCCGGGTCGGGTCGGAAAATGAAAAATGTTCTAAAAATTATTTTATTATTTTTAGATCCAATAAATGTAGTTTAAAAAAATTATAAGTAGTTAATTTAATATGTAAATGGGAATAAATATTATTAGAGGATTAATAATATTAAGAAATTGATAAAATATTATTAAATGAATAATAATATTGGAAAATTAATAAAATATTATTAAATGATTAATAATATTTGTAATTGAATAAAATATTATTAAATGATTAATAATATTAATAAAGTAATAAAATATTATTAAATGATTAATAATATTAGATAATGAATAAAATATTATTAAATGATTAATGATATTAGAATATAAATAAAATATTATTAAATGACTAATAATATTAAGAAATTGATAAAATATTATTAAATGATTAATAATATTAGAAAATGATTAAAATATTATTAAATAATTAATAATATAATAAGACTAATAAAATATTGTTAAATTGATAATAATATTAGATAAGAGTTTGAACTATATTAATTAATATATGTTTTATATTATCAAGTGGTGATAATATTTTCAAAGTGTTTATATACATTTAACTATATAATTATTTGGTTAAATGTTAGAGGTGTAAGATGTATAGATGTTATCATATGAATGAATATATAATACTAATTTAAAGATTAACTTGATTAAATGTTAGGTCTATTCAGGGAAAATTGAATTGAATTGGTTAGCAGTAATCTACACACGACGCAAATTTCTTAACCTTACTCAAATTTTATATTGAGCAAGTTCTCTAACTTTATTCAATTATTGTTTAGCAAGTTTCTACACTTGTATTTATTTTTCAGAGCTTTAAGTGGTTTAATTATTTAAAGTTATTCCACATTGATATTATTATTGTATTCGCACTTGGTGCATTTGTAGGCTTTATAGTTCATTAATTCAAGAACTATTTAAGAATGTTTAAGCTAATTGTTTCGGCTAGACAATGCATGTTTATATTCATTAAATTGAATATTTTAAGAGCTTATCCAAACCATTGGTTAGTGCGGATTCTTATAGTAAGACTAAAAACGAACAACCATATATAAGGGGTATTATATTCGGGAAACCGAACTTGCACAAGATGTCTAAATGTTATGTATGTACATAGGGTACAAGAGGCTGATCCCCTCGCGTACCAAAATTATCAATGTGTCAGATTTATATGTCTGTTTTACCTTAGTAGCAAATCTTCCACCACTGTAGAATCAGTTAGCAAACTTTAAAGGCTTCAAAGCGGTCAAGCAGCTAGAGTTTAGGGGAACGACGAACCTAATAAAAGCCCAATCATGAATTAAGAAAATAAAAAAGGTGTTCGTCATTTCGAGAGTGACGGAGGAGCAAAAGACTATATTTGCTACTTATATGATGAAAGGAGAAGCTAATTTCTAGTGGGAAGCCAATCAGAATAGGGCTGGTGAATGGGTGGTGTCATGGACCAGGTTAAGGAAATATTCAATGAGAATTACTTTTCAAAGAGTATGAAGAGTAGAATAGAAGTTAAATTTTTAGAACTGAAGCAGGAGAATATGTCGGTACCTGAGTATACGACAAAGTTTAATGAGTTGGCCAGATTCGCTCCGCATCAGGTAGACAAGGAGGAACGCAAGGCCAGGAGATTTGAGAATGGTTTAAGACCATGGATATTCAACAAAGTGGCAGTGTTACAGATTGATTCATTCTCGACTTTATTGGAGAAATCAATCATAGTCGAAGGAGGAAGCGAGGCATTATCTAGATATAACCAAGAGAGGAACAAGAAGAAAAGTGAAGGAGAAAATAAGAACAATAACAGTGGAGGCAGCAGTAACAACAACAAACGCAAGTGGAACAACAATAGTTCAGAGACACCCTAGGGAATCGACCCGAAGAAAGGAAACAAGTGCAGTAAGTGTGGGAAGAATCACTCAGGGAAATGTATAAAGGGGAATAACGTTTGCTATAATTGTGGGCAAGAAGGGCACATTACTCCTAATTGTCTCAGACCTAAGAGGGGAGGAGGTTGTTTCATATGTGCAGCCATGGACCATCAGATCAAGGATTGTCCAAAGAAGAATAATGACAGAGGAAGTGGATATTAAGGAAACAACAGTAAGCTTACCATTGGAGGGTCGGTGCAACAGAACAAGTCGACATCATGGACTTTGAACATGACGGTGCAAGACGCCATAGAATCTAAAGACGCGGTGTCAGGTATTATTCCGATCAATGATATAAAAGTGTATGTATTGTTTGATTCGAGTGCTACCTATTCATTTGTGTTTGATGATTTCGCTAAACTGTTAGAATTGCCTAGGGAAAAGTTAGAAAATCCTATGAACATAGAAGTTGCCAATAAAGAAGTGATTCCTGTAGAGTATATACATAGAAATTATTGTGCTAAAATCAGGGGTCAGGAGTTGAAGGTGAATCTAATTCCAATACGTTTAGGGGAGTTTGACGTTATACTGAGAATGGATTGGTTGTTTAACCACGGAGCGGTAATTGATTGTCAGAAGAAGTGTATACACCTTAGGACACTAAATAAGTCTAAGGTTGTATTTTATGGCAGCAAGTCGCCATGACAATCTTGTTGTCTAACGATGATGCAGGGCAAGAAGCTGTTAAGGAAAGGATATGTAGGATATCTGACACATGTAGTGGATACACAAATGGTGAATCTTGAGATGGAACAAATACCAGTAGTTAAGGAGTTCATGGATATTTTTCCAAATGAACTGCCAGGTCTCCCGCCAGATAGGGAGATAGAATTTATTATTGATTTAGTATCGGGGACAGCACCAATATCCAAGGCATCGTATAGGATGGCTCCAGTAGAGATGAGAGAGTTAATGGTTCAGTTACAAGAATTGTTAGATAGAAAGTACATTCAGCCGAGTGTTTCTCCACGTGGTGCATCTATGCTGTTTGTAAAGAAGAAGGATGGATCGATGAAACTTTGCATGTACTATAGAGAGTTAAACAAAGTAACGATTAATAATAAGTACCCGTTGCCAAGAATTGACGATCTGTTTGATCAACTAAAAGGGGCGAAGTACTTTTCAAAGATTGACTTAAGGAGTGGTTATCATCAGTTGAAAGTCAGGAAGGAGAACGTACCCAAGACAACATTCAGAACTCGTTACAGCCGTTATAAGTTTCTGGTGATGTCGTTTGGACTAACAAATGCGCCAACAACATTTATGGACATGATGAACAGAATATTCAAGCAATACTTGGATAAATTTGTAGTTGTGTTCATTGACGATATTTTGGTTTATTCCAAAACCAAAGAGGAGCATGCTGAACATCTAAGATTAGTGTTGGAGATATTAAGGAAGGAACAGTTGTATGCCAAATTTTTGAAGTGTGAATTATGGTTGGAAATAGTTCAATTTATGGGTCATGTTATCGACAAGGAGGGAGTTTCAGTAGATCCAGCAAAGGTGGAAGCAGTAATGAATTGGGAACAACTAAGGACACCGACGGAAGTTAGGAGTTTCTTAGGGTTAGCGGGTTATTATCGGAGATTTATTAAGGACTTTTCGAAGATAGCAACGCCGTTAACCAATTTGACAAGGAAAACAGTGAAATATGTATAGACGGAGAAGTGCGAGGAGAGTTTTCAAGAGTTAAAGAAAAGATTTAGTTAAGCACCTATGTTGACTTTACCAGACGATACATGAAGTTTTACGGTCTATAGTGATGCATCGCACAAGGGACTAGGCTGTGTGCTTATGCAGAATGACAAGGTCATTGCGTATGCATCAAGACAATTAAAGGATTATAAGAAGGGATACCCTACCCACGACTTGGAGCTGGAAGCGGTAGTGTTTGCCTTAAAGATATGAAGACATTATTTATTTGGAGAAAAATATGAGATATTCACAGACCATAAAAGTTTGAAGTATATCTTCACACAGAAGGAGTTGAATATGAGGTAGCAGAGATGGTTGGAATTGATCAAATATTACGATTGTGAAATTCTATATCATCCTGGCAAAGCCAATGTAGTAGCAGACGCTCTAAGTAGAAAGACTAGGGAGAAATTATTTGTATTGACAGAACAGGAAGAACTGGTGAAAGAAATGGCTCGAATGGAGTTGGAGGTGAAAAATTCGAAGGAGTTGATAGAAATGGAAGCTAGCCCAACCGTGTTAGACAAGGTGAAGGAGGCTTAAGGCAAAGAAAAAGAATGTGACAGAATAAGAAAGATGATGACCGATGGGGAGGAGGTCAAATTCAAACTGGATAGCAAAGGATTGCTAAGGTTGAAAATCATGTTTGGGTACCGTTAGTAACTCAATTACGAGAGGAGATTTTGCAAGAGGCTCACAGTATAAGATACTCGATACATCTGAGAAGTACGAAAATGTATCAAGATCTACGTCAGCGTTTTTGGTGGCCAAATATGAAAAGAGAGGTTATAGAATGTGTCAGTCGATGCCTAACTTGTCAGAGGGTAAAGGCAGAGCATCAGAGGCCAATTGAATTATTACAGCCGTTAGAGATTCCTGAATGGAAATGGGAGCATATCACGATGGATTTTGTGGCAGGACTTTCAGCAACGCAGAAGGGATACGACACTAAATGGGTGATTGTAGATCAACTAACAAAGTCAGCGCACTTTTTGTCGATCAAGATTAAGTTCAGTTTGGATCAGTTGGCTAAGCTATATGTCAAAGAGATAGTTTCAAGACATGGAGTGCCGGTATCAATTGTGTCAAACAGCGATCCGTGCTTCACGTCAACATTTTGGAAGTCTTCAGGAAAGAATGTGGACGCATTTAAGAATGAGTACAGTGTATCATCCGCAGACTGATGGACAAAGCGAGAGAACAATTCAGACATTGGAAGACATGCTCAGAGCCTGTGTGATGGATTTTAAGGGCAGTTGGAAAGACCATCTACTGTTAGTTGAATTTGTATATAATAATAGTTATCATGCGAGCATAGGCATGCCGCCTTACGAAGCTTTATATGAAAAAAAAATGTAGAACACCTCTATGTTGGGATGAAGTAGGAGAACGTCGACTATTAGGGCCGAAATTGGTTCAACAGATTGTATAAATTATCCGAGTAATAAGAGCATGGCTAGTAACAACTCAAGATCGTCAGAAGAAATATGTAGATCTACATCGACAAAAGCAATATTTCGAAGTAGTGAGTTTTTTGTTCATAAAAGTGTCTCCATGGAAAGGGAAGATCAGATTTGAAAAAAAGGAAAAACTATGTCCGAGTACATAGGACCGTTCAAAATATTGAAGAGAGTGGGTGAAGTGGCGTACGAGGTAGCTCTACTTCCTAAACTGCAGCATATCCACAGTGTGTTTTACGTGTCAGTGTTGTGACCATACAAGCCTGTTGTCAGATTTATGTATAGACAAATTCACGCAAGTATACGTGGTCAACAAGTAATATAATAGTAAGTAAAATATCGATCCCACGAGGAAATAATAATAATAATATTCAAGTACTAATTTTATATCTACTCAATTTTATTTAAACAACCGATTCAAATTTTATGGAATTAAATTAACTACCTAAAATAAGCAAATTATTAAGCAAAGATGAATATCAGATTTAAAAGTTAAGACTACAACTTCCCCCAATGTTTCACATAAATATTTTCACTCTCTTGACAACTATTTAATAAATACAATTCATTAAGTGAAAATTCATAAAAATATCTATTCCAACTAATTTACTATATTCCTAAGTAAAATAATTAAGACTAGATTCATTAAGTTTAAATTCCCAAAACACTTACATGCCACGTATAAATATATTCCTATTTTATACATAATGCATGTTATCATATTTAGATCAAAACCTAGATTATATCTTCCAATGCCATCTAGGAAATCAAATAATTGTATGGCCAACCAATTATAACATGTAAGCATAAAATATGATAAATGAATTATAAAGATTAATAATTGAAACAAGAGAGAATTAATTTATACTAAACATTGGGTTCCATTGTAATCTTAAAATAAAATTAGTTCATAAGTAAATAAAAAGAACTCCACAAATTAAACAACATCTTAGCAAAAATTAAAGATAAAAGAATAAAGAATAAAATATTTGTAGCACTTCTTCAATCTCCAATCCTTGAACCCTTGATGTTGCCTCCTTTGCTTCAATGCTTCAATGTATCTCTAGGTTATTGTGTGTATGTGCTCTCCCTTTGTCATGTATTTATAGGCCTCAAATATATCCAAACCCTTATAGGATTTATTTTTCCAAACCCTAATAGGAATTAAAATCCAATTTGGAATCAAAAAAATGCAAAAATCGCAAAAAATCCTATTCTGGTATAATTTCCGTGTCGCCAAACGCGGTGTTGACTAAGTCAACGCGCTAAAACCAGCCGCGCGCATTGCGCGATTCCCATTAAACCGTGCACTGTAAAACGGCGTCGTCTCAGCTTAATTTACTGGCGACCGCGCCTTGCGCGTCTGCCTTCCACCGCACACCACTAAATGACGTCGTTTCACCTCCTATTTCAACCAAAGACATCCGCGCATTGCGCGGACAACTGCTGTGTTGCTCCTAAGCCCAAACGACATCGTGTTACTGCCAGACTCCATCTCTTCAACGCGCGCCATGCGCCTAAGCCATCTTTCTGATAATTACCATAATGCCACCGCCTTATTTATTTACCACTTTGCCATCATCTCTTGTAGAATTTACCAAATTACCACCAAACTTATTTTTCCTACAAAATAAAATATAAATTAATTATAAATAAATAAAAATAATATAAAATTACTAAAAATAATAATAATGCATAATAATAAATAAAACATCTAAAAACAATTAAAATACTTAAAAATTAACAAATAATTAATCCTAAAAATATCTAATAAATAGATATAAAAACCCATTATCAAATACCCCCAAACTTAACTCTTTGCTTGTCCTCAAGCAAAACCATAATAATAATAAAATTAAGACTCTACTAACTAAACCAAAATTACTCAAATTACTCAAGCAATGAATCAATATGAATTTCAACTTTAACCTTAAAGATTTTTAAATGATAACTTAAAGAAAATTTTAAAATTATGCAAAGTCATAAAATTTCAACATATTTATTAATCTTACTCTACTCAAGACCCTTCGTGTGTGTGTGAATCCAAATGTATCAAACTAACGAAAAAACTTAGATCCGCTCACATAATTAAATGTTTCATAAAAAATATCAAAAATATATACAACAAAACTCTATATTTTTATTTTTCACATCACTCAAAGCTAATACAAAATTAGGAGATCAAGAAGTTTTAATCTTTTAAGCACCACTAGGATTATTAATTTCTTTTTAAGCTTTTTTTTTTTCAATTAAATGGGTGCATTTTATCCTCCATCCCATTTTTTTCTCTTCTTTTTTTCTTTTGTTTCCTCGGTGAGTGCATTTTATGCTCTATCTTACCAGCGAGTGCGTTTTACGCTTCATCTCGCTTTCTTCACATAACTTTCTTAACTCTTTTTTTCTTTTTCACAGGGTAAATTAATTTTAATAATCCCAAAAAATTTACTTAAATCATATCTCCAAAATTATATTTTACCACAATTTTGCTTTAAATTATGATCAAATAAGAATATAGAATTCAAAAATATTTATCATGCGCATTTAACCAAATAAACTTCACTTAAGTTAAAACTAGCTCAAACAATTGGATATGTGCATAAAAATTTAAAGATCTCAAATAAAATAATAACCAACAAATAGTCAAAATTCAAACTATGCAAAAATTTATCCATTTTCCAAAAGTTATTAAATAAAAACTAAAATTTTTATCATTGACCAAAAATTTAATTCAACTAATTCATTGCCCAAGTGACACATCTTAAAAAATAAGTTACCCCATTTTCGTAGGAAACACGATTGCACTTAGCATGTGCAACAAACCTTTAAACCCCTTGGTTACCCCAAGTGGATGAGTTGCGTCTCGTGAGGGTTTGCAGTGAATTTACCCACAAAATTCTAAAATTTAAACAAAAATAAAACCTATTTTTTAAAAAAAAAATTCTTTCAAATTTACTCACATCCCCAAACTTAAAACAGACATTGTCCTCAATGTATAAAATAAAGAAAATTAAGAACAAGGGACTCCCCTAAATATGTAGCATTTTTCCTCCTCAAGATTTATCTCTGTCTTGCTAAGTCTGTGCTGCATAAATAACCTGAAACAAAACAAAAACAATAATAAAATAAAATATTAAAATAAACTAAAATTTACTACTTAAAATAAAAACTACTAAAAATAAAATAAAATAAAAATTAAAAAATAAAAACTAAAAGTTGGGTAGCCTCCCAATAAGCGCTTGTTTTATAGTCGTCAGCCTGACCACTCCCTTTTCTCTAGTCTGGATCGAATTTATGCTTGATGAATTGCTTTGGAAGCCATGCCTTGACCACCCGCGTAACTTTTCCTTGAGACCCCCAAACTTGCGTTCATCCTTCTTCCTCCAATAACACTGACCTTTCAAACCCCCAACATTAATCTGAAAGCATTCTTCTTGACTACTTGGAGATTCCATTGCATTAAACACTTTGAAGGTCACCTCTTCATCTTGAACTCTCATAGTTAACTCACCTTTTTGCACATCAATTAGTGTTCTCCCTGTGGCCAAGAATGGGCGCCCAAGAATAATCGGTATATCCTGATCTTCCTCAAAGTCTAAGACTATGAAATCAGCTGGAAAAATAAATTTGTCCACCTTGACTAAGACGTCTTCAACTATGCCTCGTGGATAAGTTAGTGATCTGTCCGCAAGCTGCAGTGTGACATTCGTAGGTTTTGCTTCTTTTAATCCCAACTGCTGGTAAATTGAGAGCGGCATCAAGTTGATACTGGTTCCCAAATCACATAACGCTCTCCCAAAGAATTTTCTGCCAATCGTGCATGGAATTGTGAAGCTACCTGGATCTTTGAGTTTTGGTGGTAACTTCTTTTGAAGTATTGCACTGCACTCCTCAGTTAACGCCACTGTTTCAAATTCGCCTAACTTTCTCTTCTTGGATAAGATATCTTTCATGAACTTTACATAGCTCGACATCTGCTCCAGTGCATCGGCAAATGGAATGTTGATATGCAGCTTCTTAAACACTTCCAAAAATTTTGAGAATTATTTTTCCAACTTTGATTTCTGCAGTCGTTGGGGGAAAGGAACATGTGGTACAATCGAGCTCTGTTTGCCTGCATCTTTCTTTGACATTGGGGTCTTATGCTCTCCATTATTTTCATCTTGTTTGTCACCCTCACTATCATCTTTCTGCGTCTGATTGGGAGTTTCCTCAACAACTTCGGGTAACTTCTTACCGTTATGAAGTGTTATTGCCTTGCACTGTTCTTTACCATATTGTCTAGGATTGACCTCCATGTTGCTTGGTAAGGTGCCTTGGGGGCGGTTGTTGATGGCGTTAGCAAGCTGCCCCATCTGATTTTCTAGGTTTCGGATTGACACTTCTTGACTGTTTATCCTTGTCTCATTCTGTGCAATGTACCTAGAAAGTAAATCCTCTAAATTTGTCTTCCTCTCCTGCTGCGGTGGGACTTGATTTTGAAATCTGGGTGGGTATGGTTGTTTTGGAGCAGGTTGTTGTGCTTGATTGTTGCTCCATGAGAAATTGGGATGATTCATCCACCCTGGATTGTAATTGTTGTTATTTTGCTGCCTGTGGTAATTTCTAACGAACTGAACTGATTCTGCGTTGATTGCACATTGTTCACTTGGATGGCTTCCTGCACATAAATCACAAATAGCTGCTATATTCTGTATCGACTTTACTCCTAAAGCATCGATCTTCTTTGTTAATGTAGCAACCTGTGCTGCCAATGCCGTCACCGCATCTACCTCATAAATTCCAGCCACCTTTGGTTGATTCATCCTTACAGATGGCCATTGATAATTATTTGCTGCCATTGTCTCCAGCAACTCGTAGGCATCATCAAAATTCTTGGCCATCAATGCTCCTCCTGCCACGGCATCGATACTCGTCCGTGTATTGCTAAATAACCTGTTGTAAAACGTCTGGACTTGCAACCATTTGGGAATGCCATGGTGAAGACATCGTCGCAACAAGTCCTTAAATCTTTCTCATGCTTCATAGAGTGATTCTGCATTATGCTGAACGAAAGAAGTGATATCGTTCCTCATCTTAGCTGTTTTGGCTGGAGGGAAAATTTTTGCGAGAAACTTCTGCGCCAAATCATTCCATGTAGTGATGGAACCTGGCGGTAGTGAATGAAGCTAGCTCTTTGCTTTATCACGGAGTGTGAAAGGAAATAGTCTGAGTCGAATTGCATCCTCCGTAACACCATTGTAGTTGAAGGTGTCACAAATCTCCAAAAAGCTAACTAAGTGATCGTTTGGGTTGTCATTCGGTAAACCCCCAAACTGCACAGAGTTTTGAATCATTTGGATCGTACCAGGCTTGATCTCAAAGGTATTAGCCTGAATTGCGGGCCTTTGAATGCTTGATTGGATCTCCGTGACTCATGGCATTGCGTAGTCCCTCAATGATTTCTGCTCTTCAACCTCCATGTTGTCTTGTTCTTGTTCGGTTTCTTGGCAAACTCTTTTCAAGGCTCGGCACCTCCTCTCAATCTCGTCTATGTACGGAGTTGGCTCTTGTCCCTTCGATCTCGTGTTCATACACAAATTTCGTATCCCTAAACCTTAAGATTACGGGAAAACGTAATGTTACGTTAGCGGAATTTTAAGCTATGATCGATGACTTGCAACTGCTAACACTTCTAGATGAAAACCTGCAAAAGCAAATAATACAGAAAATTAGAAATGTTTAAATTAAAATCAAATTGATTGTAACTAATATTGAACGAATTATTAAAAATATTTCCCCGGCAACGGCGCCAAAAACTTATTGTCAGATTTATGTATAGACAAATTCACGTAAGTATACGTGGCCAACAAGTAATATAATAGTAAGTAAAATATCGATCCCACGATGAAATAATAATAATAATATTCAAGTACTAATTTTATATCAACTCAATTTTATTTAAACAACCGATTCAAATTTTATGGAATTAAATTAACTAACTAAAATAAGCAAATTATTAAGCAAAGATGAATATCAGATTTAAAAGTTAAAACTACAACTTCCCCCAATGTTTCACATAAATATTTTCACTCTCTTGACAACTATTTAATAAATACAATTCATTAAGTGAAAATTCATAAATATTTATTAAACATTTTCCAAGAGTTTGATAAAAATATCTATTCCAACTAATTTACTATATTCCTAAGTAAAATAATTAAGACTAGATTCATTAAGTTTAAATTCCCAAAACACTTACATGCAACGTATAAATATATTCCTATTTTATACATAATGCATGTTATCATATTTAGATCAAAACCTAGATTGTATCTTCCAATGACATCTAGGAAATTAAATAATTGTATGGCCAAACAATTATAACATGTAAGCATAAAATATGATAAATGAATTATAAAGATTAATAATTGAAACAAGAGAGAATTAATTTATACTAAAAATTGGGTTCCATTATAATCTTAAAATAAAATTAGTTCATAAGTAAATAAAAAGAACTCCACAAATTAAACAAGATCTTAGCAAAAATTAAAGATAAAAGAATAAATGATAAAATATTTGTAGCGCTTCTTCAATCTCCAATCCTTGAACCCTTGATGTTGCCTCCTTTGCTTCAATGCTTCAATGTATCTCTAGGTTATTGTGTGTATGTGCTATCCCTTTGTCATGTATTTATAGGCCTCAAATATATTCAAACCCTAATAGGATTTATTTTTCCAAACCCTAATAGGAATTAAAATCCAATTTGGAATCAAAAAAATACAAAAATCGCGAAAAATCCTATTCTGGTACAATTTCCGTGTCGCCAAACGCGGCGTTGACCAAGTCGACGCGCTAAAACCAGCCGCGCGCATTGCGCGATTCCCATTAAACCGTGCACTATAAAACGACGCCGTCTCAGCCTAATTTACTGGCGACTGCGCCTTGCGCGTCTGCCTTCCACCGCACACCACTAAATGACGTCGTTTCGCCTCCTATTTCAACCAAAGACATCCGCGCATTGCACGGACAACTGCTGTGCTGCTCCTTAGCCCAAACGGCGTCGTGTTGCTGCTAGACTCCATCTCTTCAACGCGCGCCATGCGCCTAAGCCATCTTTATGATAATTACCATAATGCCACCGCCTTATTTATTTATCACTTTGCCATTAACTCTTGCAGAATTTACCAAATTGCCACCAAACTTATTTTTCCTACAAAATAAAATATAAATTAATTAAAAATAAATAAAAATAATATAAAAATACTAAAAATAATAATAATGCATAATAATAAATAGAACACCTAAAATCAATTAAAATATTTAAAAACTAACAAATAATTAAGCCTAAAAATATCTAATAAATAGGTATAAAAACCCATTATCAAAGCCTGATTACAAGCACGTCATATCCTATGAGCCAATACAAGTTGAGAAAGACTTATCATATGAAGAGATTCCTATCCAAATATTAGATAGAAAATAGCAAAAATTACGAAATAAGGTTATACATTCTGTTAAAGTCATCTGGAGGAACCACAACGCTGAAGAAGCTACGTGGGAACTCGAAGAAAAGATGAGGACTAACTATCCGAATCTTTTTGAGTAGTTTAAATTTGTAATTCCGGGAACGAAATTCTTATAAGGGGGGAGAATGTAATGACCACGAATTCTATTTGTCATTGTAATTATAATTATTAAATAATTAGCAATGAAGTAAAACTTTTGCACTAATTAATTGTGCATTAAATGATTTAATGAATATACTTGTGTATGTGTATATTTATCTAGTAATGAAACAAGGTGATATAATTAATTAAAGAAAGTCTAATTGGATTATATTATAAGTCCAAATAAGGTATTAAATTAGGTCAAATCAATTTACCTAGTAGTCCAGGTAATTAATTTAAACCTTGATCCATGTAATAATTAAACTAACCCAATACTTGTTTTAATTAAATGTAACATATATTATTTAATGTTAACCCAATAGAACAATTAAATTGAGCCCAACCAAATTAAATGGATGAGCCCAACTTATTTAATTCCCAAGTCCAAAGTGGAGCCCATTAGGAAGTCAAAATGTTGGTCAATATATATATATATATATATATATATATATATATATATATATATATATATATATATATATATATATATATATATGTCTGTGTGTGTGTGTGTGTATGCATATATAAGACATAAAAATAAACCAAAAAGGGGGAAAATCCACATTTGGCCGGGTATAGGGGCCCACATGGGGCGGCTAGTTTGCTTCATGTTGCTTCAAACACACTCCTTTTCATAGTTGCTCAACTACCCATGTCAATCACCTTGTCATTCACCTAGTCATTCAAGCACATAGTAATCTTAATTAGCCTCTTAATTGACCAATGCTAATTGATTAGGGAGTTAATGAAGAGTTACCCAAGTCCTATATATAGAGTGCCTCACCTTTGTGTTATGTTGGTTGGTCATTTGCTAGAGCATTCTAGAGAGAAACGTGAGAGCTTCCAAGAGAGAATACATTTGTGTGTTGAGAATTCACTAAGAAAATTGCTAGATAAGGGGATTGGTAGATGACACATAGCCTCATAACTTACTTTGGAAGGAGAAGAAGAAGAGTACACAAGTCCAAGAGGATCAAAAGTGCTTTAACTCCTTTTTAGTTCATTTTTGTAGTCTATAAATGTTTTATATTGTTAAAAGATATTTTAAACCACTCAAAACTTGTTTTAATGGTCTAGAAGTCTAAAACTATGATATATTGGTAGATTCATGGGTTGATATGTTTAAATCATATTTTGGTATGTGTGATATGCTTATAAACGGAAGAAAAGTCTATATTAAACTTTACCGATAAAATCGTAGATGAGTATGTGCTATTTATTGTTGTAGTTTGAAATGTACAAGTTAGAAAATGAATTTCTATGGGTAGAAACTTACATATATGAGTTATAAAGAAAATCCAACTTGAATATTTCAAAAATATGAAAAAATGAAGAAGTTATGGCTTTTTTTTGGCAAAACATGACATTTTAAAACTCTAGATGGTTCGATTTTAAATTTCCTGTCAAAACGTTCTCAAAAATGTGATCAAACCATGAAATGTTGTAAAACAAGAAGTTAGGAAGATAACAATACTAAGTTTGTGTCATTTGGATGTATAGATTTCATTTTATTCAAGTTTTAATTAAGATAACTCAAGTTGAAAATCTGCCTATTTTTGAAAAGAAAAAAAAACACACCTGAGCGTCGGCAGCGTTGACTCAGCGCCGACAGCTCTCGGGGCTTTTGTTCTAGCGCCAACAACGCTGGATTTGGTTCATTCCGAGCGCCGGCGGTGTTGAACTGATTTTTCGATTTTTGTTGGGTCGGGTCGAAAAATAAAAAATGTTCTAAAAATTATTTATTATTTTTAGATCCAATAAATGTAGTTTAAAAAAATTATAAGTAGTTAATTTAATATGTAAATGGGAATAAATATTACTAAAGGATTAATAATATTAAGAAATTCATAAAATATTATTAAATGAATAATAATATTAAAAAATCAATAAAATATTATTAAATAATTAATAATATCTGTAATTGAATAAAATATTATTAAGTGATTAAAAATATTAATAAAGTAATAAATATTATTAAATGATTAATAATATTAGATAATGAATAAAATAATATTAAATGATTAATGATATTAGAATATGAATAAAATATTATTAAATGACTAATAATATGAAGAAGTTGATAAAATATTATTAAATAATTAATAATATTAGATAATGATTAAAATATTATTAAATAATTAATAATATTATAAGGTTAATAAACTATTATTAAATAATTAATAATATCATAAAACTAATAAAATATTGTTAAATTGATAATAATATTGTAGACACCCAAATTTTGCACTTGTGTACAAACCCTAACAGGAGGGCAAAATCGTCAATTGACCTGACATACGAAAAGGAGAGGTGGGCGCCGACACGCAGTTCCCACCACGGCTTACGATCAAGGCTGTCAAACGCAAAACGAGAATTGAGTCATTTGAGGCGAGACCTACGGGCAATCCAGACGAAGCCCGATGCGATCGCCAAAGAAGGCCAAGGACCATGGCGATTACAGCATTAGGGGGGGTCTCGATGCCGAGAAACCATTCCCAGAATTGATTTATGTATCAAGAAACAGCATTCCAAAATAATACAGCAGAAATTGGCAAATTAAGACCGCGTGACACGAAGTTCGAGAAAAAGGAGCCGGACAGCCGCGGATGCAATCGCGGCCACCGACAAAAGGGGCAGGTTCGCGGCTCGAGGGCGGCACACGGCAGCCGAGGCGACGGCTCGGACGGCCACAGCAGGCCCAGCCGCAGATGCATCTACGGCCAATCGCAGATGCATCTGCGGCCAGTCGCAGATGCATCTGCGGCTGCCTGCTGAACCAGTATAGATCGCCATTTTCCACCCGAGAAGAAGAAGAGAAGAAAAAAAGAAAGGAAATAGAGAGAGAAAGTGCGCGGGAGGAGAGAGAGAGAGCTCGGATCTTGGCTATTGCAAGCAATAGATCCATTATATTGTGCTAAGTAGTCTAGTATTCTTGTGGTGTTGTCCGATTTGTGGAATATAGAAGCTTTAACCGGCGTTTTGCAAGGTGAAAAGGATGTTTGATTGGGTATTTATTGCTTGTTTTGTTAGTGTAGCATTGTGATTGGTTTATTTGATATAGTTATTGTTGTGATGGTGATGATCCGTGGATTAGGCGTCGTTAGCGAGGGTTCCATCGGAACGTAATTCCTCCTAACGCCCCGATGACATCCGTACAGTGATTTTTCGTTCGTTATGGTAATGGGTAATGCGTAGTGTTGAGTTGGTGATATTTGGGTTATGTAATGTGATAGCAAATGTCTAAATCTTGTTAGATTTGGTTTAGTATTGGTTGGGCTGTGATTGGATGATTGTGAGCCTAGGGAGGAGATCCTAGTGATCGAATCCCGATGATGGACGTTTTGGTATATGAAATCCTTGTATAGAGTCCATGGATGTGTATTTTGTAATATCGGGCCTTAAAACGATACCAAGTCGTGTTCGGGTTAAGGCCCCGTAATAATAATGAAGATATGTGATTGTGGGTGTTTGGGGTTATCTGGATGGCTCACATGCCCATGGATAGCCCCGACACGTTGTGGGATGCTTGTTTTGATTTACGACAAAAAAGCGATTTTCCAAAATAAGGTAAACGATAAAGATTTTCTAAAAAGAATCAAATTAGGATATTAGATACACGAGGTTTAAAAAGTAAAGAGTTTTGGCGAAATCTTGATCCTTGTGTGACGAAAAGGCTATATTTGGTTTGAAATGTCATAAAAGATGTCTTCGGGAAAAAATAAATAAACGTTTTCATTAAACTTTGTGCATAGGGTTAAAGAGTTCTAGAAGTTGCCTTCATTTTATTTATATTTATTGTTAGAGGGCAATGTATAGTCTCGATTCCTATTTGGCAAACGTTTAAAAATATGATTTTCTAAAATGACATCTAATAAACAACTTTATCGTTTTCGGAATTAAAATCAATCTTTATTATAAAAAACGGAGCCTTGTCATTTGGGTCAAAAGACGTCTAAACGCTTTTCCGACAAAACACATTTGCCATATAAAATAAAAGCAAACTTTTTATGCAAAACTCACCACAAACCTCCATTTAGGCACACACACACACGCAACTCACACATTTTTAGGATTTTAAAAAAGATAGGAAAACATCAAGATTGCGGTAACCGTGTTTCACGGAAGTCGGGGGGTGCCTAACACCTTCCCCTCGCTTAAGCAAGCCCCCGAACTCTATGAATCTCGGGTCGCGGACCAATTAATTCGGAGTCACATATGAGCCAGCAATTACGAAAATAAAATTCGGATGAGTTGGTACATCCATTTCAAATATACCAACTGGCGACTCTGGTCAATTGGCTCATAAAGAAATCGATCTTTCAAAACCCGTCGACATTAAGTCGACCCTTTTCAAATGACATTTAATTCAAAAGGCTAAAATTGGAAAGGGCATTTTTATTATTAAAAAGCGAAACGACAAAAATCCCGGCGTCGACAGCTGGTGACTCTACTGGGGACAGTAGAGGGCTTAAGCCGCGTTAAAATCTCGATGTTTTCTTATCCTTTAAAAATCTAAAAATATGTGGTTGCGTTGCTTACGTTAATTTGCCTTTTTGTGCGTGTATGTGAATGGTGTGATTGCGATTTCTTTTCAAAAGCTTTACTTTATTAGCATCATATGCATACGGTGAGGAACGATGAATGAATGAGGAATGTATGTTGAGTAGTTCCTCCTCCTGAGGCAAACCCGTCGGATGTGGATTACTGGACTCAAAGGGGTGCTCCCCGGTGAGGCTCAGGAAAAGCATCCACTCAGATCCAATCCAATTGAAAGATCGGATTCATTCCCTTCGAGTATGTTGCGAAGATCTGGGAACCTTCATGCCAAAAAGCCCGCGAGAGCAACTTAGGGTAGGTCAGCCTTAGATAAACCCAACGCGTGGAAAGTCTCTTCACACCCTTTTACACTTTACGCGCATAATATCATATTGTAGTCAATCATTTTGTGCCTCCCGCATTGTCAAAATAAAAATACTAACCTCTGTTTTACAGGGACAGCTTGGAGAACATCATAATTGCACACTGTCATACCTTGGTTAAAATAAAGGGATACTAACCCTGTTTTGCAGAAAAAAATTACAAAACCCAAAAATGCAAAAATATTTATTTTAGCATGCATCTGCCAGTGTTGTTTCCCGGAACTAAACCTTGATGTGTCTTATTTACAGGATTGCGCCCCAAACTCGTCTCCGATCTAAGAAAGCCAGAGAGTCAACAGTCGAAATGGCTGAGAACCCCAATCCTAACCCAGCTCCTGTATCCCGAGAGGAATTTGATGCTGTAAGAAATCAAATGACAGAGCTGACCATGTTGCTCAAAGAGCATTTTAAGCTCAAATCTGGGCCACAACCCGAGGACCCGCCGGGGCCATCGTCTCAAGGAAGCGGGCCGACTCCAGAAACTCCAAAGGTTGAACCGGCAAAGCAAGTCATTATCATTCCAGAGGATGAGGTTGCCGGCACTGTCAGCAAGAAAATAAAGCAGATGGAGGAGGCCATCAAAACGATGAAGGGAATCGGGTCATATGGCAGTGTTAACTACTCCGATTTGTGCATCTTTCCGGGAACCAGATATCCCGAGAAATTCAAGCTCCCCGAATTTGAAAAGTATAACGGGTCAGGGGATCCTTACACCCATTTGAAAGTGTACATCGGAGAGCTAGGAGGATATGCTGAGGACGAGTCATTGAGAATGCAACTATTCCAGAAAAGCCTGACAGGGGAGGCTAGGACATGGTATGCGAGATTGGATAATGCCAAGATCCACAACTGGGAGGAGCTGGCCCACACTTTCCTAACCCAATACAGCTTTCAATCCCAAATGGCCCCGGACCGATACCAAATGACGAAAATCAGGAAACAGACCAATGAATCTTTTAGAGACTATGCTCAGCGGTGGAGGAGGATGGCAGCCCAAGTGAACCCACCCATGAGTGAGGCAGAAATGGTTATGACTTTCATTGATATCCAGGAGGCTCCTTATTATGAAAGAGTGATGGCTGGGATAGGGAAGCCTTTTGCGGAAATGATCAAGCATGGGGAGATGGCTAAGATGGGATTGAAGTCAGGAAAGATCCGAGATTTCACAGCTCTTGAAGCTGTTGCTGAGCAAATCCAGAGTGGAAACTACGGCAATTCATCCCGGAGACCCCAGAAGATGAAGGAAGAGGATGTGTCCCTGGTACTGCAAGGACTATCTGGGAAAACAATGACCAGCCCCCCGGTCCGCATGCAAAGAAATGAGGCCCCGCGTCCATCAAATTTCAACAATCAGAGATATGAGGGGCGTCGAAAATTCGAAAAGCCGCCAGAGAGGGAGTTCACTCCATTGGGGGATTCATTGGAACAAATACTGGGCCTGTTGGTAAGCCAAAAAAAGATCACAGAACTAGCACCTCCGTCAGACCCGAAGAGCAAGAGATATGACCCTAGCAAGAGATGCGCCTACCACTCGGCATCCCCGGGGCATGACACCCAGGAGTGCTGGTCTCTAAAACACAAGATTCAGAACATGATTGACAACGGAGAGATCGTGGTGGAACAACCAGAACCCCCGAATGTGAAGGCCAACCCTCTTCCCGAGCATAATGGGGGAGGCGTGAATGCAGTGGAAACTAGTGGGGCGGAAGGTCCCTTAAGATTGAGATACATAAGAAAGATAGAAGAGGAGGTGGCTGTGACCAATGCCCGGGAGGATGCGCAAAAGTAGCCTATCAAGTTGGTTGGAGTAATTCAAGGGACCAAAAAAGAGCCTATTCGGTTGTCGGCCCCAAGACCCCTTGTTATAGCAGCCAGGTCACAATTGCCAATTACCAGTCTGAAGGCTGTCCCGTGGAATTACGGGGGGAAGACCGAGGAGGAGGCCAGTTGTGCATCAGTCAGCTCTAAGGGAAATCCATTGTATCTACCAAGGTGGGTCCTTGAGAACACGAAGAAGGAGAACGGGAAAATATCGGAGGAAAAAGCGTTGGAGTTTTGGGAGAAAATGAATTACGGCAAGGCGAGTGTGGTTAAAACTCTGGAGGTACAATCGCCCCTGACATCAATCTTGGATCTTGCATTGGCATCAAATGATCATCATCAGGTATTGAGCAAAGTCTTGGAAGAGGCTCATGTCCCCAAATCAATTAGTACGGAAAGCTTCGGCCACTTGGTGGGCCACCTGTTGGACAGCAATGTGATATCATTTACCGACGACGACATACCCGAAGAAGGGAGGGGGCACCGGAGGCCGTTACACATTGCGGTCATCTCCTCCGGATATGTGATGAACGGGGTCTTGATTGATGGTGGGTCAGCCCTGAATATTTGCCCATATAGTACCCTGGAGAAGATGGAAGTCAACCCTAAGCGCCTGCGGGCCAGCCAAGTGGTGGTAAGGGCGTTTGATGGATCTCAAAAGAACACGGTAGGGGAGATTGAGCTGCCGGTGGAGATCGGGCCTTATACTTTTGACATCTCCTTCCAGGTGCTAGATATCTCGGCCAGTTACAACATGCTACTAGGGAGGCCCTGGATTCATATGGCAGGGGCAGTTCCCTCCACCCTGCATCAACAAATAAAATTCATCATGGAGGGGCACCTGGTAACGATCGCAGCAGAATCAGAATACCTTGTTCCCTCTGTAAAAGGCATGCCTGTCATCCACGTGGACGAATCAGCCGAACCAATCAGCTATCAGGCGTTTGAAATCAGCATCCCTCAATACAAGCCATTGGGAGCTTCGGAGTTAAAGCCTAAAATGTCTCCCGAGCTCACCTTCGTTGCCCGGGAAATGATGGCAATGAACTTCCAGCCGGGGCAAGGGCTGGGTAAGAGCAGCCAAGGAATCACCGAGCCCGTCCAGATACCATCACAGGCGGGCAAGGCAGGGTTAGGATATCGCGGAGGTGCAAGATCGAAGAGCTCATACAAGGAAGTTCCCGTGTGGATAACCGGAGTCCTGATCCCGAGAACCAATGATGAACACTCCCCAAGGGCAGTCAGGCCCACATCTGAAGCAAAGGGTAAGGTGGAGGTTCCCCCAGTCAAGGGAGTGGCCCAACAGTTGGATTTCTTACAGGAAATTATGGAACAGTTCGAGAAAAAGTGTCATCTCCCGGGACAGTCAGGCCCCAGTGGAAAGGGAAAGGAGAAGATGTCGGAAGGCAAGCAAATCATGCCATTTATCAATTGGGCCGGGTTAGAAGTGTCCGAGGAGAGTAAAAAGGAAAGCTAAAGCCAAGTCGCTGCAATCATTGAAGAGGTGCCAGATACAGAGACCCCCTCCATCACTAGCTATAAAACCGAAGTGATCCCCAGGAATTGGACCATGCAGCTAGTAGTATCCAGAAAAGGGTAAATGCAGGAGTGTCCGGGAATCTTGTCCAGTAGGGGGATCAAGGGGTTTTTAAGACGGTGTTTTTGTTTTATGTGTCTGCACGTCTATTTCATTTTTTGTCATGATTATTGAAAAGGAAGTCATGTACTTAATGTTTATATATATGACAAATATTTTTGTTTCATGTCAGGTGTACCGATTTGAGTCATTCTAGCCTAACAAACGATTTTCCAAATTTGAAAGACGATTATGATTTTGATATAGAACTGGATTTCGATTTGATGGGAATTGAGCAGGACGAAGCAGATGATGACGACGCTCCCGATGAGATCAAAGAGTGGGTCGAGGATAAACCCAAACCCAACCTAGACCAAACCATCACCATCAACATAGGAACCCCTGAAAACCCCAAAGAGTTAAAAATTGGGGCAGACCTAACTCCCAACCAAAAAGCAGAAGTAGCTGAGTTGTTGAGCCAATATGAGGATGTGTTTGCTTGGTCATACGAAGACATGGTCGGTTTGTCCACAGATATTGTGGTACATCGATTGCCTATCAAGGAGGGTTTCAGGCCAGTTAAGCAGAAGCTGAGAAAATTAAAACCGGAGTGGAGCTTAAAAGTGAAGGAAGAGATAGTTAAGCAATTCAAGGCTGGGATCATCATGGTGTCTACTTACCCAGAATGGCTTTCCAATATAGTCCCCGTGGCGAAGCCTGGAGGAAAGGTGAGAGTGTGCGTGGATTATAGGGATCTGAACAAGGCCAGTCTCAAGGATAACTTCCCAGTGCCTTTCATACACATCTTGGTGGATAATACGGCTCAGTACGAAATGTATTCATTCGTCGATTGTTTTGCGGGATATCACCAGATAATGGTGGCGGAAGAGGACCGAGAAAAAACTGCCTTCATCACCCCCTGGGGCACGTTTTGTTATAGACGACTTGCTTTCGGCCTCACAAATGCAGGAGCCACTTATCAGAGGGCCATGATGGCCCTATTCCACGACATGATGCACAAGGAGATAGAGGTCTACGTGGATGACATTATTGTGAAATCGAGGACGGAATCTGACCATGTGACTCACCTCAAGAACTTATTTAAGCGGCTCAGGAAGTACAATTTGAAGCTCAATCCGGCAAAGTGTGCCTTCGGGGTTCAGTCAGGTAAGCTCCTTGGATTCTTGGTGAGCAATCGAGGCATCGAACTGGATCCGGCTAAGATCAAGGCTATTGTGGATATGCCAGCTCCTCGTACGGAGAAAGAGATAAGGGGATTCTTGGGGAGGATAAACTTCATCAGTCGGTTCATATCCCATCTGACCACCACCTGCGAACCAATCTTCAAACTGTTAAGGAAAAATGCCTCCCGGAAGTGGAACAGTCAATGCCAAAAGGCCTTTCAGACTATTAAGAAGCAATTAACAGAAGCGCCAGTGCTGGTACCTCCAAAGGACGGGATTCCCCTTTTCCTGTATATATCCGTGAATGATATGGCGGTGGGTTGTATGCTGGGGCAGAAGAGTGAATCCGGTAAGGAGCGTGCCATTTATTACCTCAGCAAGAGATTCAGCAGCTGTGAACAGAATTACACGCCGATCGAGAGAACATGTTGCGCCTTGGCCTGGGCTGCTATGAGGTTACAGCATTACCTTCATGGACACACTACCTATTTGATCTCGCGGATCGACCCCTTGAAGTATATATTTGAGAGACCAATGCTGAATTGTCGATTGTCAAGGTGGCAGTTAATCCTCCAGCAATTCGACCTCCTTTATGTTACCCAGAAGGCCATGAAGGGGCAGGGAATTGCAGATCAATTATCAGAGATGCCGACAGGGGGGATGGAGCCTTTAGAGACTTTCCTACCGGGTGAAGACATACTGTGGGTCCAACAAACAAGGTGTGATGACGAAGGGCAATTTTGGAAAATGTATTTTGACGGTGCCATGAATGCTGAAGGGGCTGGAGCTGGAGCGGTCCTGGTCTCCATTACGGGCGAGCAGTACCCTGTTCTCACCAAACTAAAGTTCAGTAACTCAAACAATACGGCTGAATACGAAGGATGTATATTGGGACTGAGATTCGCCCGCAATATGGGAGTGAAAAGATTAGCCGTGTTCGGGGATTCAGAGTTGGTAATCAGACAGGCGACAGGGGTATATGGCATTAAGGAGCTTCGGTTACTCCCCTACCACCGGTGTGTGATCCGATTAATGCAAGATTTTGAAGACATAGCCTTCCGACATATTCCCAGGGGGCGGAATGACTTTGCCGATGCATTGGCCACCCTGGCTTCGTTAGTCCACGTACTAAAAAACAAAGCCACTCCACATATTGAAATAACAGTGCAAAATGCTCCCGCTTACGAGGAATATATATTGGAGTTATCAGGAGAGGTGGTTCAGCCAAATCAGCCCTGGTATCATGACATCCAGAAATACTTGAGGGATAGATCACTCCCCGACCAGGCAAACCGAACGGAAAGGCAGAGAATCCAAAAAATGGCGATGAAATTCTATTTAAGCGGAGATTCCCTGTATAAGAGGGACGTAGGCTTGGGATTATTGCGATGTGTGGACGAGACTCAATCACAGAAAATTATGGGCGAAGTGCACGGTGGAGTATGTGGGCCGCACATGAGTGGACCGATGTTGACCAACAAAATTCTGAGAACGGGGCACCACTGGCTATCACTTAAGGCTGACTGTGACGATCATGTCAAGCGATGTTTCCAATGCCAAGCACATGGTAATGTGATGCATGCGCCTCCTACTGAACTACATTGTATGACTTCCCCTTGACCTTTCTCCATGTGGGGTATGGATGTAATCGGACCCGTGGAGCCCAAGGCGAGCAACGGCCACTGGTTCATTTTCGTCATGATTGATTATTTCACTAAATGGGTGGAGGCAGCTTCTTTCCCCAAAGTAACGCAGGAAGTTATAGTCAGTTTCATCAGGAACAATGTCATTTGCCGATACGGACAGCCTGAAATCTTGGTGTCCGACAATGCCAAGAACCTGAACAATGCCCTTATGAAGGAGTTATGTGCCCAATTCAAGATCAAGCACCTCAATTCTGTCATTTATAGGCCCAAAATGAATGGGGCCGTCGAGGCGGCAAATAAGAATATAAAGAGAATTATGGCGAGAATGTCTGCCAATCATCGAGGATGGCCAGACTTGCTACCCCTCACACTGTTTGCATATCGGACATCAGTTCGTACGTCTACAGGGGCAACTCCTTACGCCTTGGTATATGGGATGGAGGCCGTTTTGCCCGTTGAAATGGAGATGGCATCCCTCCGAATTTTGCTCGATGCTCGGATTGACGAGGAGGATTGGATTCAAAGTCGGTATGACCAACTGGCTTTAATAGATGAAAGGAGGGTGGCGGTTATATTACACGGTCAGTTGTATCAGCAACGCATCTCTCGATCGTACGACAAAAAGATATGATCCCGAAAGTTCAAGGAAAATGATTTAGTGCTAAAGAGGGTCATGCCCTGTCAAGACGAAGCCAAGGGGAAATTCGCTCCAAATTGGGAAGGACCCTTTGTGATCAAGAAAGTCCTATCTGGAGGGGCCCTCATCCTACAGGAAATGGACGGCGAAGTCTTTCCACATCCCCTAAATTCTGACTCTGTGAAACGGTTCTATGCTTAAAAAAAAAAAAAAAAAAAAAAAAAAAATTATCTCCCTTGTAACTCGAACTACGTTGGACCTGATCTCCTGACCTTGTGGGAGTACGTAGGCAGCCATCATGGCACGGTCTGTTCTAAATAAAATAATAAACCTTGTCCCTATACCAAGCCCATTTCCAGAAAACCCCGAAGCCCTACTTTGACAAATACATTCCAAATCTTCCCCAAACCTAGCCACATAATTAGCCAAAAGTCCAAGACTCACTTCGATGAAATCAGAAGGGCATGCGGCAACATATGTGGAGTTCCAATCAAGACTTGAGTAAAGAAATAAGGCAATATATCGAAATCATAATCGGCTGGATAAAATGAGGATCCAATGAAGGGCGACGATGCATCAAAAAAGGGAAATGACTAAACCATAAATATTTCTCTATATATACAAAACATTTTGATTACAAGTCTGTCTTTTAAATAAAAGTGATGAAACTGACATAGTCCGTGCAGGGAATAAAATCATCTACAGGTCAGAAACCAGCTGGAGTAGGATAGACAAAATAGTCGAGGCATCATAAACCTCCGGCTCACCCGCAATCTGCTGGCCCATCATGTCAATCCGAGTCAAAAGAGCAGCAGCACTGGTAACAGTCGCAGAATGACCCTCCATGACAACTCTGACCTGCTCGATAACACTATCTCTGGCAGAGAGGGCGGCATCACGAGCTAGTACAGCAGCATTCCGCTCTGCGTGGGCGGTATCCCTCTCAGTCTCAGTAGTAGTCAAGGCTGACCAGAGCCCGATACTCTCAATCCTTAGTCTCTGGATCCGATCCGCCAGATCAAAAGCAGGGACATGTACCGAAGCAGAAACCTCCTCAACATCAGACCTGGGCACTAATCCTGATACCTCCGGAGAAATGATCGCGTTTGAACTGGTCTCATCTGGGAAAAGTCCTCGAGAACCATCCAATACCCCAATCTGGTCAAAATCGGTAATATCAGAATCTCCTCGCAACCATAGCAGATAATCGGGTGTCTGACCGGGGTGGCTATCCCCAAACTCGGCCGAGACCCTGTGTGACCAAAGGTTGTATACCCTCGGCAACTCCCTCTCCGTCTGAGGCGATATGAGAAATCGGTAGTCAGCTGCTCCCGCAGAGAGATGGAGACCCTGCATCTGGTCAAACTGCCCCATGACAGCTAAGGGATGATAAGTCGTCACCCCCTCAAGCCAAGGAGAGGGAGGAAATCGAAAGGTGGCACATGAGTCAGGAAATTCTGGAAGGAGCAATAACCTGAATAGATCAGAAGATGGAAAGGCTCCTCAATGGCCGATAAGAACTCCCTCCATGAGGCTGTATCCGTGCATCGCCGGGGACGGAAAGAGAACTGCATGGCCAGGCTGTGGCTGAAACAGAACCCGTGTCGACGAAACTGCCCGATGGGTCTGAGGTGGCTCATGAACCATACGTACAGCAAAGTAGAGCTTCCCCTGAATATGCGACCAGAAAAGGAGTGGCAATACGAGGCAGATAGGTAAGTCTCAACAAGTATCATGGGAAGGATAGTATGATCCTCCTGAAGGGCCTGAACCGCTACAATGACCCGCATGTCCAGGAGGGCATCCCCTGCAGGCATGTACAGGACTGATACAACACAAGCCATCAAACATCCACTCTCAAAGCGCCCCAGCGCTCTTCAGATACTAAAAAATCACTGGAGAATCGAGAGAAGCTATCCACCGAGCCAAATCTGTCAACCAGGAAGGATAAAGGGACAAGGTGGCTCGAGGAGGTCACAGATAGCAGGGCTGTCCTCCGCAAGCCGGTGAAAGTCAGGAAGTGGCGGCGCATATGGCCAGAGGTAACCCGTGCACAGGGACCATCCACGGATAAGCCAGTGAAGCGAGCATACTCCTCAAGAGTGGGGGTCAGATACTCCATCCCAAACTTGAAAACATGTCGGTCAGGGATCCAACAACTGAGAATGCCGTCAACAAAGCCTGGCGGCACCTGGAATGATAAAAGAGAAAAGGAGTGTCCCAGAAGACCCTCTGCAATGATTCGGTCGGAGGGTAGCAAACTATCCAGCCACGAAAGGAACCGGCCAATGATCCCTGAGGGGGCGCGAGGGCCCACGCGGACCACATCTATGGATGACATCTGTAAAAAGCAGTATCAAAAGACTATACAGGGGTCAATTTTTCTCTATCCACGTATATAATAAATCATGCATCATACAAGCTATAATGGAATGAATGGATCATCAAAAGTAAATGATTGTGCATAAAATAAAATAAGTCTGTACATAATACATGAAATGAGAAATGATAATAAAACGAGCAGGTTTAAATACAGAGATCCTAGCTTATCAAAGTCTAATCAGTGAAATCTATGCCATCAATGAAGGCATCATCGTCAAACTGATCTGCAGGCAAGTCTTGGGGAATGGAAGCCTCCTCCTCAAAATTCAGGTCTGGGCAGGAATAAGGCGGAACGGGGGCATCCGATGTGCCAGGGCCCGCGCCAAAATTAGATCCCTGCGGGTCTGCAGCATAAGCCTCCTCTGGATCTCGGCCCAAGCTCCGAACGAAAAGAGATAACTGATCCACCCGCCGAGTGAGGGAGGCAATCTGGTCCGAATGGGTGGGGACACGGACACACTCCATCCAATCTGCCATCATCACCGACCCGTGAACCAGGTCTCCGAGGAAGAAGGTAGCCCGGGTCTGAGGACCGATAGTGCGGGGTCTCCACCAGGCACTGAAGCTCTCGCTCGTATGAGGACCGACAGAAAGCATATATCCGTCCTCCCCGGCCATCAGGGCCTCTGGAAGGGGGGCATCCGCAAACCAAACTCTCTCTGAGGGAGGGGCAAAAGGGATACGAGCCTCCCCAGTCACACATCTAATGGCGCGCTCCCCTAGATACAACTCCCATCCACCGTAGGTCAGAAAGGGAATACGGCGAGTGGACAAGGCATGCTCCAGATCCGCGGCATAACCACCGGCAAGGCCAGCCGCCAAATGATCCGCCGTGTAGGGAACCCAGGTCACATCTGCGGACGAGATCAGCTCTAACTGCAGCCGACAATGAGCAAAGCTATCGGACACTGGGGTCTCCTCGAGAGTACTATGATGCCATCTATGGCCCCTGGGATAAGTCTCCGGGCCGAGGGTAGTAACGGGCCGCAAGCAAGGTAGTCTCTCGTAAGCCCAGAACTGTCAAACAAAACAGAAAAGCCATAAGCAGCAGGAAGGGACAAAGAAAATGGAACGAATCGAGAACTATATGATAAAAGGGACCTACTAGCAGGAAGGGGTAAAAGCCGAGCCAAGCATCGGTCTGTCCCTCTGAGCGGAGACGAAGACCCTGTAGGAAGTAAGCAAAGGTGAAAGAGCCCCAATCGTAATCCCCGATCCGGTCAACGTCCCGGGTGGCTCCGACGATACTGAAATGGATAGTCGAGGAGTTGTTTCCCAGAAAACAACCCCTCATAATGGTCAGAAACAGACGTCGGAGCAGAAAGTCACGAGCAGACCGGTCTTCAGGGAATGGCTCAGAGAGGACCCCTCCAATGGCATCTACAGCCAAGGCTCCCGATCGAATGCTGCGGGCCTTAAAGACCTTATCATGGGGAGAGTAGCCCAACAAGGATCGAACGGCTGCGGTGGTGATGTCAGACTCCAGAGGGACCGGGGTCCAGAAAACTCCACCCCGGTGATATAACGCCAGTCGAGAGGGGTTAACATCAGCTCACAGTCCAGAAGATGAAACGACTGTGTATGGTGGAACCAGCGCTCAGCTAGAGCCCTCATATAGCCCCACGGACACCGGCGAGGGGCAATGGTGAAGAAATGTCTGAAACCCCAGGAATCTACCATCCCCCTATAGTCGGAATGCAACGCATGATAGAGAGTGTAGATGCTAAACCAGTTGCCCTGAGGCTGGGTAAATTCAGGAACCTGTGACAGCCATCAAAAATCAAACATGGTAAACGTACGGATTTAAATAAACTACTTAAGCGACGGATATACCTCGTTAGCCGCAAGATAGGCTGAGGGATGACTGCTAAGCCCAGGACTGAGCAGATCCGGTATCCTGGTACGGGCCCCTGGTAAGGTCCGACGCGTGGGGGGAGGAGTCGCTGTGCCCAAAGGGCCCGCCTCTGCCTCAGCTAGGGCATCCTCATCAACATCCGGCTGAATGGGGCGAATGATAGACTCCGCCAATCTACGGGAATGACGGGTCAGGACGGGAGCTGGAGCTGGGGTGGCCGCTCTGCGACGTCGAACACCCGCCACCCGGGGCACTGCGGAGCCACTGGGAGCATCAGGATCCATGGCTGAAACGGCATCACGAGAAAGAGGTACATCCTTAGCTTGTTATCTTTCAAAAATCTTATTGCATATTGCTAAAAAATCATAGGGCAGCATGACATGTTTATGAACTGAAAATGCATGAATAAATCCCTAGGGGTGCGCTAGATTTCCCGAAATTTCGGCAGAGTCTCGTTTGTAAAATGGACATCCCATGCACGATCCGGCATGTTTAATCAAGTCAGGCAACCAACAAATCCCAAATGCAAGTGAAAATAATGCACCATGAGCATAAAATGACTAAAATCATGATTTTTCAAAGTAAATAAAGCATGACTGCAAGACCCATTTGTTTATATATGCTACGGCTAACCCCAATATCTCATATAGGCATGCATTACTAAGATCAAAATATTTAAACAAGTAAATACATAGTCAAATGAAAGCAGAAATGAAAGAAAAAGGAGTTAAAACGTTACCCAAAGTGCGTAGAGGGATTTAATCGGAGCAGATTTTGCCAAAAGATGTCCAAAAGACGAAAAAGCCGGGTAGGGGACGAGGAAAACCGAAAACGAGAGAAAGAGACAGCGAAAAAGTGAAAAGAACGTGGGGGTCGCGATCTGAAGTAGGGGCCGATCCCAGCCGCAAATGCATCTGCGGCTGGTCTCGGTGACCCTTTTTGCCTCCCTTTTGCTACCCGAGTCAACCTGCAACGTGTCCCATGTTAAGATATGAGGTTTTAGAAATACCTGACCCATTGAAAAAACGACCAGTCAGATACGATGCCTGACCAATTGAAAAAACGACCGTCAGATACGATACCTGACCAATTGAAAAACGATCAGTCAAATACGATGCCTGACCAATTGAAAAAACGACCGTCAGATACGATAGCTGACCAATTGAAAAAACGACCAGTCAGATACGACACCTGACCAATTGGAAAAAATGACCGTCAGATACGATACGTGACCCATTGAAAAACGACCCGTCAGATACGATACCTGACCAATTGAAAAACGACCAGTCAGAAACGATACCTGACCAATTGAAAAACGACCCGTCAGATACGATACCTGACCAATTGAAAAACGACCCGTCAGATACGATAGCTGACCAATTGAAAGACGACCTGTCAGATACGATACCTGACCCATTGAAAAACGACCAGTCAGAAACGATACCTGACCCAATTGAAAAATGACCCGTCAGAGACGATACCTGACCAATCCAAAAACGACCGTCGGATACGAAACCCAAGCGACATCCATTCGTGAAATTTGAATCGACCCCTACACGATCATGTTGAATGCGGCATTTGCATTATCTCAACCTATGCATTGCATCGATAAAACACGTACTGTCTTTTCCGTGCGTCAGGTGCCTACTTCTTTATCATGTTCATTTTCATATGTCATTCCATAAACATGATAAAGAGGGGCAACTGTAGACACCCAAATTTTGCACTTGTGTACTAACCCTAACAGGAGGGCAAAATCGTCAATTGACCTGACATACGAAAAGGAGAGGTGGGTGCCGACACGCAGTTCCCACCACGGCTTACGATCAAGGCTGTCAAACGCAAAACGAGAATTGAGTCATTTGAGGCGAGACCTACGGGCAATCCAGACGAAGCCCGATGCGATCGCCAAAGAAGGCCAAGGACCATGGCGATTACAGCATTAGGGGGGGTCTCGATGCCAAGAAACCATTCCCAGAATTGATTTATGTATCAAGAAACAGCATTCCAAAATAATATAGCAGAAATTGGCGAATTAAGACCGCGTGGCACGAAGTTCGAGAAAAAGGAGCTGGACAGCCGCAGATGCAATCGCGGCCACCGACAAAAGGGGCAGGCTCGCGGCTCGAGGGCGGCACACGGCAGCCGAGGCGACGACCACAGCAGGCCCAGCCGCAGATGCATCTGCGGCTGCCTGCTGAACCAGTATAGATCGCCATTTTCCACCCGAGAAGAAGAAGAGAAGAAAAAAAGAAAGGAAATAGAGAGAGAAAGTGCGCGGGAGGAGAGAGAGAGCTCGGATCTTGGCTATTGCAAGCAATAGATCCATTATATTGTGCTAAGTAGTCTAGTATTCTTGTGGTGTTGTCCGATTTGTGGAATATAGAAGCTTTAACCGGCGTTTTGCAAGGTGAAAATGATGTTTGATTGGGTATTTATTGCTTGTTTTGTTAGTGTAGCATTGTGATTGGTTTATTTGATATAGTTATTGTTGTGATGGTGATGATCCGTGGATTAGGCGTCGTTAGCGAGGGTTCCATCGGAACGTAATTCCTCCTAACGTCCTGATGACATCCGTACGGTGATTTTTCGTTCGTTATGGTAATGGGTAATGCGTAGTGTTGAGTTGGTGATATTTGGGTTATGTAATGTGATAGCAAATGTCTAAATCTTGTTAAATTTGGTTTAGTATTGGTTGGGCTGTGATTGGATGATTGTGAGCCTAGGGAGGAGATCCTAGTGATCGAATCCCGATGATGGACGTTTTGGTATATGAAATCCTTGTATAGAGTCCATGGATGTGTATTTTGTAATATCGGGCCTTAAAACGATACCAAGTCGTGTTCGGGTTAAGGCCCCGTAATAATAATGAAGATATGTGATTGTGGATGTTTGGGGTTATCTGGATGGCTCACATGCCCATGGATAGCCCCGACACGTTGTGGGATGGTTGTTTTGATTTACGACAAAAAAGCGATTTTCCAAAATAAGGTAAACGATAAAGATTTTCTAAAAAGAATCAAATTAGGATATTAGATACACGAGGTTTAAAAAGTAAAGAGTTTTGGCGAAATCTTGATCCTTGTGTGACGAAAAGGCTATATTTGGTTTGAAATGTCATAAAAGATGTCTTTGGGAAAAAATAAATAAACGTTTTCATTAAACTTTGTGCATAGGGTTAAAGAGTTCTAGAAGTTGCCTTCATTTTATTTATATTTACTGTTAGAGGGCAATGTATAGTCTCGATTCCTATTTGGCAAACGTTTAAAAATATGGTTTTCTAAAATGACATCTAATAAACAACTTTATCGTTTTCGGAATTAAAATAAATCTTTATTATAAAAAACGGAGCCTTGTCATTTGGGTCAAAAGACGTCTAAACGCTTTTCCGACAAAACACATTTGCCATATAAAATAAAAGCAAACTTTTTATGCAAAACTCACCACAAACCTCCATTTAGGCACACACACACATACGCAACTCACACATTTTTAGGATTTTAAAAAAGATAGGAAAACATCAAGATTGCGGTAACCGTGTTTCACGGAAGTCAGGGGGTGCCTAACACCTTCCCCTCGCTTAAGCAAGCCCCCGAACTCTATGAATCTCGGGTCGCGGACCAATTAATTCGGAGTCACATATGAGCCAGCAATTACGAAAATAAAATTCGGATGAGTTGGTACATCCATTTCAAATATACCAACTGGCGACTCTGGTCAATTGGCTCATAAAGAAATCGATCTTTCAAAACCCGTCGACATTAAGCCGACCCTTTTCAAATCACATTTAATTCAAAAGGCTAAAATTGGAAAGGGCATTTTTATTATTAAAAAACGAAGCGACGAAAATCCCGGCGTCGACAAATATTATATAAGAGTTTGAACTATATTAATTAATATATGTTTTATATTATCAAGTGGTGATAAAATTTCCAAAGTGTTTATATACATTTAACTATATAATATTTGGTTAAGTGTTAGAGGTGTAAGATGTATAGAGGTTATCATATGAATGAATATATGATAGTAATTTAAAGATCAACTTGATTAAATGTTAGGTCTATTCAGAGAAAATTGAATTGAATTGGTTAGTAGTAATCTACACACGAGACAAATTCCTTAACCTTACTCAAATTTTATATTGAGCAAGTTCTCTAACTTTATTCAATTATTGTTGAGCAAGTTTCTACACTTGTATTTATTTGTCAGAGCTTTAAGTGGTTTAATTATTTAAAGTTATTCCACATCGATATTATTATTGTATTCGCACTTGATGCATTTGAAAGCTTTATAGTTCATTAATTCAAGAACTGTTTAAGAATGTCTAAGCTAATTGTTTCGGCTAGACAATGCATGTTTAAATTCATCAAATCGAATATTTTAAAAGCTTTTTCAAACCATTGGTAGGTGCAGATTCTTATAGTAAGACTGAGAGCGAACAACCCTATATAAGGGGTATTATATTCAGGAAACCAAACTTGCACAAGAAGTCTAAATGTTATGCATATACATAGGTTACAAGAGGCTAATCCCCTTACGTACCAAACTACCAAGGTGTTAGATCTATATGTCTGTTTTATCTTAGCAGCAGTTTATGGTCCTTAGAGGCCACTTAACAGTAAAGAGTCAATATATTATTTTTCTGAATATTGATTCTTGTTCTTTCACAATTGCTATCTATTGTTGAAACCCACGATGTTATTTCCCATAAGTAATTTAAATTACTTTATGGTATGATCTAAATTATTGAAATATTATAATAATATTAGATAATTATTTTGATGACCCAAATTATTAATTTGGAAGGATAAGAAAAATTAAATGATTAATCGCTCATGAGTAAGTTGGTGGAAAATCATGTTCACGAGCCACGTGAAAGTCATGGAGAGATAACCTAGGTCATTTGAGTGTAGATAATTATTTCTACATGAGTTAATTGATGGAGAGATATTCATATATGTATAATGTAGGGAATTAACCAAATGGAGGTTCGTGAATAAACCCTAGGTAATACTATGGGTGGAAAGTAGTCTTACTAGAGTTAATTAGTTAGAGGAATTAGAAAAGATGGCACCTAACTAATGTTGGGTAAGTGTGATAACCTTGGGTTATTTGTTAGTAAGAGTTAACGCTAGACTAGTTAAGTGGTGTGAGAACTAGGAAGTTAGCATGTCAAGTCCCCCAAAATCATCTCCCATGCAAGTCACATCCCTTAATAAATGGATTTTGCTTTGTGAAGAGAGAGGATTGCAAGTATTGGTGGAAATTGATAGATATACAATATGTATGTATATCACTAATATAATAGCAAGAGAGAGAGAGGGGACTTAGTTATTTTTCTAGTAAGTCTAATTATTACAAAACTATCATATTTTCATTCAGTAGTCATCTTGTGTCCTAATAGTTAGAGAGAGAAATTGAGAGCAAAAGAAAACTAGAGAGAAAAGAGTGAAAACCAAAGAAGGAAAGTTAGATCTAGTGAGCTTACATGATTGGATGAACTTTGAGCAAGGTTTAAAGTTGGAGGCCTCTTCATTGTAAAAATTCCTATCTAAGAAGGTGGATCACCCAAGTCTCCTTAAGTTCCTAGCAAAGAGGAACATCAACCAAAGGTTCAAAAGTAATTAAAACCCAATTTTGTGTTTTCTTTACTCTATATTTAATTTTAATAGTAGAAAACTTTTTTCAAAGCTCTTGATACTTAAATCCATACTAGACTAGTATATCTAGGGTTTAATGGGTTTAACATGAATATTGATATGCATCTATGTTGGTAGGTTTGACAAAAAGCTTGAAAATGACTTTACCGGAAAACCTTAAAACGTAACAGTTCGTTCTCGGATTTACTGTTCACCGTAAGTCGTATTCTTGATCCGTCAATTTTGGGTGGTAGGACTATGAGATAAGAAGAGATTCCAATGGAACGACTGAAAAATAATAAATGAGCTGTCCGTGGTGATTTTTCTCGTAAAATAGTCCTGCCAAAAAAAATAAATCTGGAAACCTACTATCCAAAAAATTGAACGGCCTGTTTTAAAAGGGTTTGACTACTATAACTTGAAGCGTGTAACTCCAAAAATTATGAAATTTTTATTGGACATAATCTATGCTGACGGGAAGCTACCATATAAATTTTATAATTTTCTAGTAAAAACTCGATGTTTAATAATTACTGTCATTTCCAGACAAAAATAGACTATTTAAAAATAGTAAATAAAGTTGGAAAATTAAATAAAAATTATTTTATGTATGGAATGAAATGTATTAAAGATATCCAGGATTTATAAAAATAATAAGCCAACTAAGTACTTTTAATAAATACAAAGGACTTAAGAAAAATAAGAATAAAATAATAAAATAATTATGTATTATTCAATTTTAATTAAATAATACATAAATGTTACTATTTATTATTTAAATAATATTAAATAATATATAAAATAAATAAAAATTAATTTAATTAATTATTTATTATTTAAATACTAAATAACAAATAAGGTAAAGGAGTTTATGAAGTTAATAAAATAATAATTTATTATTTAATTAATATTAAATAATAAATAATGGTGATTAGTTATCTAATTATTATTTAAAGGATATTAAATAATAATTAAAGAAAGATAAAGTTAATAAAGTAATTATTTATTATTTAATAAATAAGGATGATTCATTATTTAAATGATATTAAATAATAATTAAAGGGAGATGAAGTGAATAAATTGATAATTTGTTATTTAATTAATATTAAATAATAAATGGGATTAATTAATTAAGAAGTTATTATTTAATGATGTTCAATAATCATTAAGGGAAATGATGATAATTAATTAATTATTTAAATGATGTTAAATAATAATTAAAGAAAAATAAGATTAAAAGGATAATTGCTTATGTAATGTTAAATAACAGGCAGAGTTAATTAAATTAATTAATTATTTAATTAATATTAAATGAATAAAGTGAAGGAATTAAGGAAATGATAAAGTGGTTAAACAATTTTAATTTAATTGCTAAGTCTTTAAATATTACTAAAGGAGTAAATTATTATTAAATATTTAATGATAATAGCAAGTGATGAAATATTATTAAATGATTAATAATATTGTAATTGGGTGAATTAGTAACCAATTAAGATGTTGTTTAATACTTAATAACATTTGTAATTGAGTGAGTTATTATTAATGTATAATAATACTGGTCGATAATTAAAATATTCTTCAAGGGTGATAATATTATCATATAATTTATGCGTTAGTAAATAGAAAACTATGTGTTGTCAAGTCAATTTATTTGAGAATGATAAATGAATCCCTATGTACGTTACTAATTGAAAGATAATCATATTAGGTTTTTCAAATGAGGTAAATTTAATTGTGTAGGTGTAAGCGAGGAAGCAATTCAGGCAAGTTTTCTAGTACTATGTGTTATTCTTGCAAACCTGTTACTATATGCATAAACTATTACATGTGCACTTATTGTATGTGCTAACTGATTTTTAAAGTGTCTGTGTACAGTCATATGATGTTAATAGCTGATATATAATTAATGCTATAAGTTGAAATGTGTTATATAAGTTATATAACCTGAAAATATTGACATGTATGGTAAACATGAGTTAATTATATAAATCCAAAGCATGATAAGCATGATGCTTGTATAAATGCAAAGAATGGAGCATAAAGCATGAATTAAATGTGACATACGCGTTATGTGATAACTGTTAGACTTGCTGAGCCGTCGTGCTCACTCTTGCTATAATTAAATATTTTCAGCAAAGTGAGATGAATTTGAAGATCCTGGTAAACGTAAAGAAACTGATTGAAGTTATAATTGCTATAAAACCTTATTGTTAGAGCTGTTTAAATCTTTTGATTTAACATGTTGAAATAATTACAAATTAGAATTATTCTTGAGTTAAAGCCTTATAATAGTAGTGAAAGACATTTGTATATTAAAGCGAGTGTTAATACTTATGAACTCGATTAGATTAGAGAAGTCAGTAAATAGACTAAATATTTATTGTTAAATTGCGAGCTTTTGTTTGCTCACAATGGTTGTAATACACTAGGTCATGAAATATAAATGATCTGAGTTGTAAGATTTATGTAAATATTGCGATTCTGAGACAAAGTTTAAGTAAATGTTATAAAATTTTAAATTTAATGAGTTTTTAATAACATGATTTTATTTAATGATTGTGTATAATAATGAGAAGGTTGTTCGTTAACGACCAGGGGTCGCCCGTGGCCAGTAAGGGGATTTGCGGGGCGTTACAGTTGGTATCAGAATTTATAGGTTATAAACCTTAGGTAGAAATACCTTAGGCTATAACCGTAGAATGAGATAAGAAAAATATCAAAGGAATAAACTCAGATGAAGTTTAAGTAGTAAGGTATGAAATATAGAAAATTCATAAGAGAAGATCACAAAGTGAACAAAATGAAATCATGGAATAACAGATGACCCATTAAATGATTAAGAGAATGATTAAATAGCTTGACGCTATAAAAAGGAAGATACTATGAAATAGTAAAGGAGTAAACTCATAAAGAGTGGTATGTGGTAATATATGAGTTGGGATAATTCATATCGAGTTAAGAGAAAGTCAGATATTGTTGGTTTTTAATTGAGGACTCATGTTAGTAGCTGAGTTATAAAATTCTTTATATGGACAGGGAATTGTGCTTGGTTTGAGAACCCGCTTAGCTTCCTACATCGATATAGTGGTTAAGTTGAACATTTCCTTGTATGGACAGGGAATTTGTCCTTAGTTTAACCACCGCTTAACTTCCTATATTAATTAGTAGTCGAGTTGACCAATTTCTTGTATGGACAGGAGATTGTGTTTGGTTTGACAACCACTTAGCTTCCTATAATGATAATCGATTTAAACCTGGTGTCACCATATTCGATGTATATATGGTAAGAAGGTGATTCTTTTCTCATAGTATACCGGATAGGTAGAGAATGTTGAGATTAGGTGCGTGTTCTTAAAACTCACACGTATGGTAAGTTCGTGACTCATAATCGTATAGGGAGCCCCTCAGCGAATGGACGATTTTGGTCTGACTAGGATAAGTTTCTTAACTCATATGATTATCGTAAGTTCCTGAACTCATAATGTGTGGTAAGTTTGATGAACAGTGAGTCTGGGTAGAGTTAAGTAGTAAGATTAAAGTTATACTAGATATAGTTATTAAGCTGGAAAAAGATGAGGAGTAAGATTGGAGATTTTTTTTGAGGTTTTAGGATATTCCAAATCTTTTAGCTATGCTAGACTTTGAAATTCTTAAAATCGTGCCAAAATTTGCACTTATGTGCCTTTAAAAAAAATGAATGATGATTTTCGATTGTTTTTGAAATGTTTAAATGATGGTCTATGCTAATTGTTTTGGCTAAACCAGAATAATTTGAAAACATCAAAATGTATTTCTAAAACGTCAACACACTATGTGGTGTGGATATGACAATGACGGAATCCTCAATGTACTGTCAAGACTATGCGGTATCATGAAGTCCTAAAGTAATGACGGAATCCTCAATGCACTGTCGAGATGATGCGGTATCATGAAGTCATCAAATAATTTTTATTTATATTAAACTATATAGAAAAATGAGGGTCTAAGCCATTTATATCGGCAAGACATTATTAATTTTAACTTGAAGTGATGAACTTCAAAAATTTTATTGCACGTGTGTGCTCTTGAAAAGTTTTAAAGTTCCGATTGATATCCGAACTATTATTATAAGTCTATTTCAATAGTTTCGGCTATACATTTGCATGTTAGACATTTAAAAGTTATCTAAACCTGTTGTTGGTACAGATTTTGAAGCTGAGAGAACAACCCATATTGGGGAGCAACCTAAGTATCGGATAAATGATACATGGAATAACCTAAGAGACTAATCCCCTCAAGTACAGTCTGTAAATGTAACCTAAGAGGGTCAATCAAGAGACTGATACCTCAGCAGACGTTCATGGTCTATCTGACCACTCAGCATTTAAAATCAATTACCACTTATTAAATTGTGCATTGATTATATCGAACTCATATTACTGAATTACTTTGTAACCTAAAAGGGTCAGTCGAATGATTGACTCATTGGCATTTGTTTATGGTCTTTATGACCCTCAGTCAGATATAAAATTATTTTAAAGGAATTCTTTCTACTTCTTAGTTATTCAAGTCTTTCACAATTATTGAAAAATTGTTGAAGACTTTTGGAAAATATTCCATTATTCTAGAAATTGAATGGGTAGAGGTGTAAATTTTAGAGGAGATTGGTTATAGAATTAAATGATTAATGAAGAATCCTCAGAGAATGAAAAATTTGATAGGTTAGATCGAGAACCAAATGGATAGAATGAGCAAAATAAGTATGTTGTAATTTCGGGGACGAAATTCTTATAAGGAGGGGTGAATGTAATATCCTGGATATTTGATAAGACCTTTAAATAAGATCTTAGATAATGAAATAAATGTTGAAGTTAGAACCTAGATTCGGAAAAGTAAAAGGTATATAAATTAAGTATATATTTTACCCTAATTTTTGTGTTAAAATTTAAATGTAAGTAAATGTGAGTTTTTAAATTTTAAAACCTAGAATTTTATTAATATACATACTAAGAGGTATATTAAGAGTAATGTAATATGATACCTTTAAAACTCGATGAACTATTCGACAAATAAGATTATGTAAGAAATTTTATAATGAGGTATGTGAGAAATTTAATAAGTAAATAAATTTCAAATGGAGAAGTTATTGATATGAAATTTTATGTATAATGATACGAGTATATTTGATGAGAGTTATCAAGTAGTTAATTTAATTAATTTAAATTAACTAAATGATGAAAATGAAAAACAAGATAAGACTATGTTACAAATTAACATGTCTTAAAAATTGACCTTAAATGGTGAATGAGAAGATTGATAATTATAAAGTAAATAAAGAATTATCATAACAAATATGGAATATAATTAATTTATTTAATTATATTTGTATAAGGTTAAATTATGTAACTAATGTGAATGATAGCTTTGATTGGCTAAATTATATATTTATTTAAGTGAGTAATGTAATTAATATGTTAAGGAATAATATTAATTATTATTGGATAAACACCCCAAGTTATTTAGTTAACAAGAGGTTGTGTATAATGTGAGATTATACAAGAAATTTAAATTACTTTATGGTATGATCTAAATTATTGAAATATTATAATAATATTAGATAATTATTTTTATGACCCAAATTATTAATTTGGAAGGATAAGAAAAGTTAAATGATTAATCGCTCATGAGTTAGTTGGTGAAAAATCGTGTTCTCGAGCCACGTGAAAGTCATGGAGAGTTGTGTTCTCGAGCCACATGAAAGTCATGGAGAGTTGTGTTCTCAAGCCATGTGAAAATCATGGAGAGTTGTGTTCTCGAGCCTTGTGCTCCTTTAATTGTGTGATGCCTAGAACTTTGTGCTCATTAGGTAATATGTGATATATATATATATATATATATATATATATATATATATATATATATATATATATATATATGTTAAATAAATTGAGGTATGTAAACTAGATATGGTTAATATAAGCATACTTTGGTTAAGTGTAGGAATTGAGGAAAAATAGCTAGCTTGGCTCAAGGCTCCATACATGCCTAGAAAACATAAATCCCTAATTTTCTCACATGCAATGTCTTTTGCCTTAAATTATGGATCTTGTCCCATGGAAGATTAAAGACTAATTAACCAAAGTTGGGTTAGTTTGGTAGTCCTAAGAGAGTCTAGTTGTAACTTGGGGTTGGTGATTATGTATAGATGTAAATCTATATGTAAATAATTAACTAGTAAGTAACTTAGGTCACTTGAGTGTAGAGAATTAATTCTACATGAGTTAATTGATGGAGAGATATTTATATATGTATAATGTAGGGAATTAACCAAATTGAGGTTAGTGAATAAACCCTAGGTAATATTATGGGTGGAAAGTAATCTTACTAGAGTTAATTGGTTGGAGGAATTAGAAAAGATAACACCTAACTAATGTTGGGTAAGTGTGATAACCTTGGGTTATTTGTTAGTAAGAATTAACCCTAGACTAGTTAAGTGGTGTGAGAGCTAGGAAGCTAGCATGTCAAGTCTCCCAAAACCCTCCCCCATGCAAGTCACATCCCTTAATAAGTGAATCTTGCTTTGTGAAGAGAGAGAATTGCAAGTATTGGTGGAAATTGATAAATATACAATATGTATGTATATCACTAATAGAATAGCAAGAGAGAGAGGGGAGTTAGTCATTTTTCTAGTAAGTCTAATTATTACACAACTCTCCTATTTTCATTCATTAGTCATCTTGTGTTCTAAGAGTTAGAGAGAGAAGTTGAGAGCAAAAGAAAACTAGAGAGAAAAGAGAGAAAACCAAAGAAGGAAAATTAGATCTAGTGAGCTTACATGGTTGGATTAACTTTAAGAAATGTTTAAATTTGGATGCCTCTTCATTGTGAAGATTCCTAAATAAGAAGGTGGATCATCTAAGTCTCCTTAAGTTCCTAGCAAAGAGGATCATCAACCAAATGTTTAAAAGTAATTAAAACCCAATTTTGTGTTTTTTTTACTCTATATTTAATTTTAATAGTAGAAAATTATTTTCAAAGCTCTTGATACTTAAATACATACTAGACTAGTATATCTAGGGTTTAATGAGTTTAACATGAGTATTGATATGCATCTATGTTGGTAAGTTTGACAAAAAGCTTGAAAACGATTTTACCGAAAAACTATAAAACGTAACAATCTGTTCCCAGATTTACTGTTCACGTTCCGTATGTAGTATTCATGATTCGTCAATTTTGGGTGGTAGGACTATGAGATAAGAAGAGATTTCAAGTGGAACGACTAAAAAATATTAAACGAGCTATCCGTGGTGATTTTTCTCGTAAAAAAGTCATGCCGGAATTTTTTTTTTGTAAACCTATTGTCTAGAAAATTGAATGGCCTATTTTGGCCACTTATATTGCTCTAAAAATTCCGAAATTTTTACACATAATATTATATGTTATAAATCATCCACTGCCAAAAATTGAGCTCCATCCGACTTCAGATGAGTGAGTTATGACCTAACGATTTTCAAAGTTTTAAAAGGGTTTGACTCCTATAACTTGAAGCGTGTAACTTCGAAAATTATAAAATGTTTACTGGACGTACTCTATACTTACAGAAAGCTACCATATAAATTTTAGAATTTTATAATAAAAACTAGATTTTTAATAATTACTGTCATTTTCGGATAGAAATGGACTGTTTAAAAATAGTAAATAAAGTTGGAAAATTAAACGAAAATTATTTTATGTATGGAATTAAATTTTCTAAAGATATCCAAGAGTTATAAAAATAATAAGCCAACTAAGTATTTTTAATAAATACGAAGGACTTAAAAAAAATAAGAATAAAAGAATAAAATTATTATGTATTATTCAATTTTAATTAAATAATACATAGATGTTACTATTTATTATTTAAATAATATTAAATAATAAATAAAGTAAATAAAAAATAATTTAATTATTTATTTATTATTTAAATACTAAATAATAAATAAAGTAAAGTAGTATATGAAGTTAATAAAATAATTATTTATTATTTAATTAATATTAAATAATAAATAATGGTGATTAGTTATGTAATTATTATTTAAAGGATATTAAATAATAATAAAAGAAAGATAAAGTTAATAAAGTAATTATTTATTATTTCATAAATAAGGATGATTCATTATTTAATTATTATTTAAAAGATATTAAATAGTACTTAAAGGGAGATGAAGTGAATAAATTGATAATTTGTTATTTAATTAATATTAAATAATAAATGGGATTAATTAAGTAAGAAGTTATTATTTAATGATGTTCAATAATCATTAAGGGAAATGATGATAATTAATTAATTATTTAAATGATGTTAAATAATAATTAAAAAAAAATAAGATTAAAAGGATAATTGCTTATGTAATGTTAAATAACAGGCAGAGTTAATTAAATTAATTAATTATTTAATTAATATTAAATGAATAAAGTGAAGTAATTAAGGAAATGATAAAGTGATTAAACAATTTTAATTTAATTGCTAACTCTTTAAATATTTAATGATAATAGCAAGTGATGAAATATTATTAAATGATTAATAATATTGGCAATTGAGTGAATTAGTAACCAATTAAGATGTTGTTTAATACTTAATAACGTTTGTAATTGAGTGAGGTGTTATTAACGTATAATAATATTGGTCGATAATTAAAATATTCTCCAAGGGTGATAATATTATCATATAATTTATGAGTTAGTAAATAGGAAACTATGTGTTGTCGAGTCAATTTATTTGAGCATGATAAATGAATCCCTATGTGCGTTACTAATTGAAAGATGATCATATTAGGTATTTCAAATGAGGTAAATTTAATTGTGTTGGCGTAAGCGAGGAATCAATTCAGACAAGTTTTTCAGTACTATGTGCTATTCTTGCAAACCTGTTGCTATATGCATAAACTATTATGTGTGTACTTATTGTATGTGCTAACTGATTTTTAAATGTGCCTGTGTATAGTTATATGATGTTAATAGCTGATATATAATAAATGCTATGAGTTGAAATGTGTTATATGAGTTATATAACCTGAAAATATTGACATGCATTGGTAAGCATGAGTTAATTGTATAAACCTAAATCATGATAAGCATGATGCCTGTATAAATGCAAAGCATGGAGCGTAAAGCATGAATTAAATGTCACTTATGCGTTATGTGATAACTGTTAGACTTGCTGAGTCGCCGTGCTCACTCTTGTTATAATTAAACATTTTCAGCAAAGTGTGAGGAATTTGAAGATCTCGGTAAACGCAAAGGAAATGATTGAAGTTATAATTGCTATAAATCCTTGTTGTTAGAGCTCTTTAAATCTTTTGATTTAACATGTTGGAATAGTTACAAATTAGTATTATTCTTGAGTTAATGCCTTATAATAGTAGTGAAAGGCAGTTGTATATTAAAGCGAATGTTAATACGTATGAATTCGATTAGATTAGAGAAGTCTGTAAATAGACTAAATATTTATTGTTAAATTGCGAGCTATTGTTTGGTCACAATGGTTGTAATACACTAGGTCATGAAATATAAATAATCCAAGTTGTAAGATTTATGTAAAGATTACGATTCTGAGGCAAAGTTTAAGAAAATGTTATAAAAATTTAAATTTATCGAGTTTTTAATAACTTGATTTTATTTAATGATTGTGTATAATAATGAGAAGGTTGTTTGTTAACGACCGGGAGTCGCCGGTGGCCAGTAAGGGGATTCTTGGGGCGTTACAATTCCTCCAGGATAACTATTCCGCTATTAGCAACCTGCACTTCTGTCGATGTGCCTATTGTTATTACTACTTCTTCTTTTCACTCTAACTCTTGATCCTTCTCAAAATCTTCTGAATGCCATTCAGGATTGCTCTCTATACCCACCATAAGTTCATTTCTTAATATCTTATTGATGTCCTTCATTTTTGGGTCTCTTGACACCTTGAGAACTTTCTGCGAGTCAATTTATCTCCATCTTTACTATTTCTTTATTTTTACTACTTCGATTCTCCATCTCATTCCGAGGTTATATTATAAGATATTCCCACATAGGGTTAATAACCTATTAGCTCTAGTACTAACTGTAATGCCCCAAAATCTCTGTACTAAATACAGCGGACTTTTTGCATTATCTTCCATAACATCTACCTACAATTTTATTGGTTTAATTAGTCTATTATAGATAATTTCTTAATTAATTCCCTGGATCGAACTTGGCCTCGACCTCTTGCTTAACATTGACCTGCGACTTACATCCATTACTATGGATATCACCTCATAAATCAAACTTTTACTTTCTTTTGAGTATTCTATTAACTCACATTTCCAACTCTCTATCCTTCAGAATATAAATATTCTTTATTCATAAATTCTTTAACGATTAAGCATAATCCTAACATATTCTAACTTATATAAGCATTTCACTTATATAGGTTACAACAAAATGTGACACCCCCAAATTCAGGCTCCTTGAACCCCGAATTTGGTGCTCACAAATCATATATTCTAACTTCATTTACCACTATTTAAGAGCATTATATATTACACCCATTAAGGTTCAACATAATACAAAAGATATCTAATTAACTCCCAGGGTCATCAACCTTTATATACATACAACATTACTATAATACATATTTCACATCTACAGCCACAAAATAGATTTAAAACTATTAGCGAGGGACATTCATCATTTCTTCAATCCGCCATCTTTTCTTTGCCCTTGTCTTTCTTATTTATACTTTCAGGTTTTACATCTCTGTCTGCGTCACATTATTTAAGCAAGAATGAGCAACCGAATTGCTCAACAAGTATAATGAATTTCATAACAAACAATATGAGAAAAAGAATTTATAATAATAACGTAATCATGAACCCATCTCAAATGAATGAAAGTAACTGAGGAATTTGTCTTTTGAAACATGATAATTGAACATTATACTGAGGGTCACAATATCATTGAACATAGGTTAGTCAATAATAATATTGATAACATGTATGTATCATAAGAACATAAAACCTTAAGTGTTGTGATGTTTTACTTACTCGCAAGTGCACGAATCGAATATCTAGTATAGCTCAGAAGTGCGAGGTCGAACCCTAGAGACTTGACGGATGGAACGTGTATTTCCTCACTCACAAATTTTAATTAAATCCTAATCTAGTTTAAAAATTATGGATTATGATTTATCAACTAAAAATGCAAACAAATATTAAAATAAGAATGCGAATAAATTAACCAATAATAAAATACTAGGGTAACGGAATCATATATTTGATATCATATTCCAACATTCATGCCCAATTATTTTGTAAAATCAATTTGTTAATTCTTCCATAGCCAAACATATGTATAAAATCAAAACACTCATTATTTCCATCAAAACACAATTTATATCCGTTTTTAGCAAATCATAAACTGAATCCAACAAATAATAACGAGAATCCAACTTTATTTTTTTTATCTCAATAAAAATGGGCATTCAATAGTAAGAATTATTTTTAACATGAAAACACTAAATCTGTAAAATCAATTGGCATAAATTTGTGCAATGAAATCAACCAAATATACTCATCCTTAACCCTAGAAAATAACCTAGCCTAGCATGCTTGTAATTAGAACACAAAACATCATTAAATAATGTATGATTAAATTAACAGAATAGTTAATTAAATGTACCAACTAGTTGAGAAAATAAATAAATAAATCCTCAATTGCAATATCCCAAAATTATTAAACTACTATTAATAAAAACTGCTACACAAAGAATATATTTTAATGGAAGAATTGTACTCATAAACTGCTAAAAGAGGAGAAATATCAAAACCGAAATATCATGATCAACCACGAATTTGCTACACTTCTCTCGCAATTTCTGGACTTTTTTCCTCCACTTTGCTGCTGCTACGATCCACAGTGTTGCCGTGATGTCCTCATGTGTTGCGTAAGCTGCCAGGTTATAAATTCCTCTTCTCCCACGCAAATAGTATTTTTCTTCAGCTAGGAGTCTCTTCTTTGCTGCATTAATCCTTTTTTGACTTCTATTCGGAATAGAAGGCGACTGGCTGTTGACGTTCATTAAATAAAGTAATGGGCTGCATTAAATTTTCTTCAACTACTAAACTAGGCTTGGCCCACAACTTGGCATGTTGCTTTTCCTTCTTTTGTTTCTTGCTGCTACGCGTTGCTGCTAAATCCCTTGTACTCCCCTAGCTTTGTTATTCTCTCCACATAAGAAATAACATCTTAAAAATCAAATTTCTCTATTTAATTTTAAATATCTGAAAAGCATTAAAAACACATCAATTAATAATAATATGTACTTTTCAAAGTGTAAATTAGTAGGATAAAATGTATTAATTTCTTGACACATCAAATTCCCCCCAACTTAAACTTTGCTAGTCCTCAAGCAAAGCAAAAACTAAGAAAATGAAATAAATAAAATCCTACATAAATTTAAGCCACTTTCGTAGGGAACACGATAGTATTTTGCGTATACTACAAGCCTTTAAACCCCAAGGTTAACCCAAGTGGACGAGTTATGTCTCGTGATGGTTTGCAGTGAATCTACCAACAAAATTCAAATACAATGGTTCTTTTCAAGAATATACTTCCCCTTTCTTCACCAATGTAAATAACTCAACAAAGACATCGAAACACCCACAAGCAAAAGCAATATGACACACATTCAACATCAAAGTTTTCAAACTAGCAATATTAATAAGAATAGTTCATTCTCGCTAATCTCATTGTGAGTGTGTGAATTGACAACAACATAACATCATTGATATCAAAGTAAGCAGAACTTTCAACCCCCATCCAAACTATGCTTTGATTCAGCTCCTCACATGGCATACACTCAACAAATGAAACACTCAAGAATAGGGTGTAAATGCTCTCATTACATGCGGGCTATAAAGAGTAAATGTATTCAAATTCAAATGCCTCTCACATGTAAATATGAAAAAAAAACACTATAAATAAAAGAACAAGAGTCTCATGAAATAATAAATCCCACTAGAAAAGCGAAATGCATAAATGGATCCCCTCCACTACTCTTACCTCTAAACCATATTCCAAAGGATCTTTAGGACTTTTTAGGGTTGTAATGTAAGGCTTAGGACAAGGGTTATGAAACGAAGGGATATATAAGAAATTCAAATATCTAAAAAAAAATATGTTGAGATATAAAATTAACACTTGGGCTTAATTTAACTTCATTTGAGCTTTTCTTCAATTTTTTTCAATCTTTCGAATTTTTTCACATCTCTTTTTTTTCATGCATTTTTTCTATTTTTTTTTTTCACAAGAGATTTCATCATTATTTTTTTTTTCAAGCTCACTATTCATGATTGCCCATATATAGAATCAATCTCAACACATTCTTAGATAAAGGGTAGGCCATAAATATGAGTTTACACTCCAAAATAGAGTAGGGTAAGGATATCTGGCTAACAAAAATAGGCTATTTAAAAGGCTCAAAAGGGTTACAAGCGATAAATATGTAAAGGTAGGATTAGGCTCATATGTCGGCTATCAAAGATGGCCTAAGTCATTTCCTAAGGTCAACAATTCTTCAGTTCAAGTAATATTAGGAATCCTTCAAAAGAAATTACATTTCATGGACATACCTTTCTAGTGTTCAATCAAAGCAAAGAATAATGAGACTAATCAGCAAAATACGCTTTTCAAAAAGAATTTAGAATTGATATAAAAACCCTCAAATAGGACGATTGGCTCAAATACTCACAGGTTATTTTGTCTCCACATTTATGTTTTTCTAGGAAATTTAAGTTATACTCACTCATCCATCTAGTCATGCACTAGTTGTCAAATGTGCTCAAATGAAATGAGAATTAACAATCATAATATTTCTCTTAATAATGATAGTAAGAGAAGTAAGCATGCCCATGTAGAGCATTAAGACGAATGTGTCATCGTTATTGCATCAGCTAGACAAAGGGAAACTTAATATTAGCTCAAGAACCATTGTAAAAAAATTCTAAAAATTTTGTTCAAATTCTAACAAAGTGCCATATGTGAATATGTGAAGTGCATCAATGATAAAACAAATAAGTTCCACCCCCCAACTTAAATCTTACATTGTCCTCAATGTATAAAGACAAGTAAATAAGAAAAGGAAGGATATCACCTAGATAAAATGAACATGATGAAGCTCCAATCAGAAAGATAAACCTGCACATTTGTTAGAAATAGAACAAAGAAAAGCAAAAATAGAAAAACTAAATATACAATAATATACAAGAATATACAAGAATCATGGCCTAAAAAATCAATCCCGATAAACGGGATCCTCCAGAAGCATAACTTCAACCTCTGGATTTTTTAACTCCAAAAATGGTTTTAAACGATGGCCATTCACTTTAAACACAGTACCATCTTTGGGATTCTGAATCTCAATGGCCCCATGAGGATAAACCTGCTGGACTATGAAAGGACCGGACCATTTAGATTTTAACTTACCTGGGAATAGATGCAAACGAGTATTGTAGAGAAGGACTTTCTGACTAGGGTGAAATGATTTCCTAAGAATCTTTTGATCGTGCACCCTCTTCATCCTCTCCTTATACGATTTTGCACAGTCATATGCATCATTCCTTATCTCTTCTAGTTCAGCAATTTGAAGCTTTCTATGATTTCCTGCCTGGTCAACATCAAAATTAAACTGCCTAACAGCCCAGAATGCTCTATGTTCTAACTCAACAGGCAGGTGACATGCCTTGCCATACACTATGCGATAAGGGGACATTCCAATGGGAGTCTTATACGCAGTACAGTATGCCCATAAAGCATCTGTCAGTCGAACTGACCAATCCTTTCTATTGGGATTTACCGTCTTCTCTAAGATATGCTTAATCTCCCTATTAGAAATTTCGACTTGTCCACTAGTTTGTGGATGGTACGCGGTCGACACTTTATGAATCACTCCATGCTTCTTCATTAGATCTCTAAATGGTCTATTGCAAAAGTACGACCCCCCATCACTAATAATAGCGCGAGGTGTACCGAATCGTGCAAGAATATTCTCTTTCAAAAACCGAACCACAACTCCGTGGTCATTAGTTCTGCACGCACTAGCCTCTACCCACTTTGACACATAGTCGACGGCTACTAAAATATAGAGATTGCCAAATGAGTTAGGAAAGGGTCCCATAAAATCTATCCCCCACACATCAAAGATCTCTACTATCAAAATGGGATTAAGGGGCATCATACTTCGTCGTGTGAGACTACCTAACTTTTGACATCTCTCACAAGCTACACAATAGGCATGTGCATCATGAAACAAGGAAGGCCAATAAAATCCACACTGCAATACCTTAGCAGCTGTCTTCTTTCCACTAAAATGGCCTCCACACGGCTGATCATGACAAAAGGAGAGAATTTGCATTTGATCTTCATCAGGGACACATCTCCTAATTACCTGATCGGAACAATACTTGAAGAGATAAGGATCATCCCAATACAAATGCTTCACCTCAGATAAAAATTTGGATCTATCTTGTTTAGACCAGTGATCGGGAATGTCATGTGTAACAAGATAGTTGACAATGTCTGCATACCAAGGTGATTGGGAAACATGCATCAACTGCTCATCAGGGAATGTCTCGACTATGGGCAAGGGATCACTCGAGAATTCAACTATGAGTCTAGACAGGTGATCTGCTACAACATTCTCAGCTCCCTTCTTATCTTTTATCTCCAAATCAAACTCTTGTAACAACAAGACCCACCGAATCAGCCGCGACTTCGCATCTTTCTTGGAAAGCAAGTATTTCAAGGCGGCATGATCTGAATAGACAATGACTTTAGACCCCAGAAGATAGGACCTAAACTTGTCTAGGGCAAATACGACTGCTAGCAACTCTTTCTCTGTGGTGGAATAATGGAGTTGAGCATCGTTCAAGGTCCTGCTTGCATAGTAGATCACGTGAGGGACTTTGTTAATTCTCTGACCTAAAACTGCGCCAACTGCATAGTCAGATGCATCGCACATGATCTCAAATGGAAGACTCCAGTCAGGGGACTGGATGATAGGTGCGGAGGTCAGAGCGGATTTCAAAGTCTCGAAGGCCTTTAGGCATGCTTCATCAAATACGAATGAGGCATCTTTAGTAAGGAGCTTACAAAGAGGTCTAGAAATCTTGCTAAAATCCTTAATAAAACGCCTATAAAAACCAGCATGACCTAAGAATGAGCGAATCTCCTTAACCGTCCGTGGGGGCGGTAGGTTAGAGATTAAATCTACTTTTGCCTTGTCTACTTCAATTCCCTCTTTGGAGATGATATGCCCAAGAACAATTCCCCTTTGTACCATAAAATGGCATTTTTCCCAATTAAGCACTAGATTCTTCTCTCTACACCTCTCTAAGACTAGAGCTAGGTGTTTCAAACATTCCTCAAAAGAAGACCCAAACACCGAAAAATCGTCCATGAAAACCTCTAGGAATCGCTCTACCATATCAGAGAATATAGAAATCATACACCGCTGAAAAGTAGCAGATGCATTGCATAAGCCGAATGACATGCGTCGGTAGGCGAATGTACCGAAAGGGCACGTGAATGTCGTCTTCTCTTGATCAGATGGATCGACTGGAATTTGGTTATAACCGGAATAACCATCCAAAAAGCAATAGTAAGCATGACCGGCTAATCTTTCCAGCATTTGATCAATGTAAGGAAGGGGAAAGTGATCCTTCCTAGTCATTGAGTTCAACTTCCGGTAGTCAATACAAACACGCCATCCCGTCTGAACACGAGATGGAACTAACTCATTATGCTCATTGGCTACCACTGTAATTCCTGACTTCTTAGGAACTACTTGCACAGGGCTCACCCATTCACTATCGGATATCGGGTAGATAATACCCGCATCAAGAAGCTTGAGTACCTCGGCCCTAACTACTTCTTGCATCACTGGATTCAGCCTCCTTTGTGGTTCACGAGAGGGTTTTGCATTTTCCTCTAAGTGAATCTTATGCATGACAACTGATGGGCTGATTCCTTTCAAATCTGTGATGGACCATCCAATAGCTTCCTTATGCTCATGAAGGACTTCAAGTAATTTCTTTTCTTGAGCATTATCAAGATCAGAAGCTATGATGACAGGCAATGACTCTGTTGGACCTAGAAATGCATACTTCAGATTATCAGGTAAGGGCTTTAGGTCCAACTTCGGTGGTTCTTCAATGGAAGGAGGTCGAGGAGTTGATGAAAGATTTAGAGGCGCTGGTTTTGGTTGAAAAAAATGTGTACCCATGACAGGCACTGAATCTAAGAGCGCATTGACTTGCTCAATGGATTCATCAATGTCGAAATCACAACCAAAATGAGACAGACAAGCCTCTAATGGGTCCTCTCTACAGGTTTGCAAGAAAGATTCCTCTACTAGACTCTCAATCAAATGGACTTGTCTAGAATCATCATCATCAGTATCTATTGAGGTCTTGCTTATGTCAAAGATATTCAGCTCAGCTGTGAGGTTCCCAAAGGAAATTTTCATCACTCCATTCCTGCAATTGATGAGGGCATTTGATGTAGCAAGGAATGGTCGCCCTAAAATCACAGGAATTTGCCCTCTTGTGTTCTGAACAGGCTCGGTATCAAGGACAACAAAGTCCACAGGGAAATAGAAAGTATCTACCTTGATCAGAACATCTTCAATGACACCCCTAGGAATTTTCACTGACCTATCGGCAAGTTGAATTGTCATTGGTGTGGGCTTCAACTCTCCTAAATGTAACTGCACATACACCGAATATGGCAGTAAGTTCACACTTGCCCCCAAATCTACCAAAGCTCGCTCGAGATGATGATCGCCTATCTTGCATGAGATTGTTGGACATCCGGGGTCCTTGTATTTGATAGGGATCTTGCATTGGATAATGGAGCTAGCTTGCTCAGCCAAAAATGCCTTTTTAGGAACATTTGTTCTCCTCTTTTGAGTGACCAAGTCTTTGAGAAACTTGGCATAAGAAGGTACTTGCTTTATGGCATCAAGTAATGGGATGTTTATTTGAACTTGCTTAAACACCTCTAAAATTTCTTCAAATTGCGTACCTTTCTTATTGTCTTTCAGCCTATGAGGAAATGGGGCTTTAGGAACAAAGGTTCTATCTTCACTTATTTTCTTAACGAGAGGCACTTGGTTCACAACTTGAGGTGAAGGCTCAACCTCAGCTGAATTATGCTCTTCTTCTTTATCTTCCTCCTCGCTATTGATAACATTTCCCGACCTAAGAGTGGTGATGGCTTGAACTTGCCCATGTGTTGGTGCATTTGGTGGGTTAGTAGCTGTCCCACTTGAGGAAACACCTTTAGGGTTCGGAATAGGCTGACTTGGAAATTTACCCCTTTCTCTTTCACCCAATTGACTAGCAATTTGACCTATTTGACTTTCTAATTTGATTATGGCTTGAGTGTTCATGAGGCCAGTGTTCTTGACTTCTTGCAAAATTTGATTCGAAGTCTGGGTATTTTGGTTAGTCGCTTGAATGAACTGTTTTAGAGTGTCCTCCAAAGATGAGAATTGATTGGGAGTGACATGGGGTGACTGAGTAGGAAGAGTAGACTGATATGATGGATAAGAATTTATTGATGGACGGAAACCAGGAGGTGGCTGATATCGTGGAGCATTCGCTGATGGGGCACCCACATTAGACATGGGTTGAGTTTGTGCCCATGAGAAATTTGGGTGGTTTCTCCAACCCGGATTGTAGGTATCTGTGTATGGGCTGTTGAATTGCTTTTTGTAGTCATTCATCGCATTTACTTGTTGTGGCATGAATTCGGAGAATCCTACCATAGAGGGGCAAGTTTGCGATGTATGCATAGGGCTAGCACACACAGAACACACTTCAGCTTGGACTTGATTGACGGAATTGTTGTCCAACCGTAAAGCCAACGCTTCAAACTTTTTTAAGAGACTATCTAACTGTCTTCTAGTCTCTACGTCTTCAGATAGCTCATATATGCCTTCTTTCTTTACTTCCCTCTTAACTTGAGGTGATGAATTCCTATGAGAAGAGAAATCCCATTGCTGAGAGCTCTCGGACAGATTCTCAAGGAAATTGTATGCTTCATCTTCTTTCAGACTAAGGAAGGTGCCACTATTCATGGATTCGATCATGTTTCGGTTTATTTGAGTTAACCCATTATAGAAATATTGAACTAATCTCCATGTCTCAAAACCATGGTGGGGACATCTCAAAAGTAGGTCCTTAAATTTTTCCCACGATTCATAAAATTTTTCATTATCCTCTTGACAAAAATCGGATATCTGCCTTCGAAGTTCATTTGTCTTTGACATGGGAAAAAATTTAGTGAGAAATTTGGAAACCAAAGTCTCCCAACTAGTGATAGACCTAGAAGGTAATGAGTTAAGCCACGCTTTTGCTTTTCCTTTCAGGGAGAAAGGAAATAAACGTAGGCGAACCGATTCATCAGAAAAATTTTGGAATTTGAAAGTGGCACAAATTTCTAGAAAATCCTTAATATGGAGGTAAGGATCTTCTTGATCGATTCCATGAAAAATAGGCATAAGATGCATTACTTGTGGTTTAAGCTCGAAATGGTTTGCGGTTGTGGCAGGCAATACAATGCATGACGGTGGATTGGTGGTAATAGGTGAGAACAACTCCTTTAAGGTTTTCGTTTCTTCTTGTTCTTCAGCCATCGTTTCTCCCTCAAATAAAGGATTTAGTTCTAAATTTTCTATCCTAATCAATCTCTTATCACCACGCTTCCAAATAGTGCTCATACACTACTCCACTCCTAATTTTTTTTTTTTTGTCTTTTTAACTTTTTAAATTTTTTTTGTTTTTTTTTGTTTTTGTTTTTTTTTTTTTTTTTAAGAACTAGTAGAAGGAATTAATGTAAACTAGTGAGTTGGTGGGAAAAGTTATTTCAAGTCCCCGGCAAAGGCGCCAAAAACTTGTTGTGATGTTTTACTTACTCGCAAGTGCACGAATCGAATATCTAGTATAGCTCAGAAGTGCGAGGTCGAACCCTAGAGACTTGACGGATGGAACGTGTATTTCCTCACTCACAAATTTTAATTAAATCCTAATCTAGTTTAAAAATTATGGATTATGATTTATCAACTAAAAATGCAAACAAATATTAAAATAAGAATGCGAATAAATTAACCAATAATAAAATACTAGGGTAACGGAATCATATATTTGATATCATATTCCAACATTCATGCCCAATTATTTTGTAAAATCAATTTGTTAATTCTTCCATAGCCAAACATATGTATAAAATCAAAACACTCATTATTTCCATCAAAACACAATTTATATCCGTTTTTAGCAAATCATAAACTGAATCCAACAAATAATAACGAGAATCCAACTTTATTTTTTTTATCTCAATAAAAATGGGCATTCAATAGTAAGAATTATTTTTAACATGAAAACACTAAATCTATAAAATCAATTGGCATAAATTTGTGCAATGAAATCAACCAAATATACTCATCCTTAACCCTAGAAAATAACCTAGCCTAGCATGCTTGTAATTAGAACACAAAACATCATTAAATAATGTATGATTAAATTAACAGAATCGTTAATTAAATGTACCAACTAGTTGAGAAAATAAATAAATAAATCCTCAATTGCAATATCCCAAAATTATTAAACTACTATTAATAAAAACTGCTACACAAAGAATATATTTTAATGGAAGAATTGTACTCATAAACTGCTAAAAGAGGAGAAATATCAAAACCGAAATATCATGATCAACCACGAATTTGCTACACTTCTCTCGCAATTTCTGGACTTTTTTCCTCCACTTTGCTGCTGCTACGATCCACAGTGTTGTCGTGATGTCCTCATGTGTTGCGTAAGCTGCCAGGTTATAAATTCCTCTTCTCCCACGCAAATAGTATTTTTCTTCAGCTAGGAGTCTCTTCTTTGCTGCATTAATCCTTTTTTGACTTCTATTCGGAATAGAAGGCGACTGGCTGTTGACGTTCATTAAATAAAGTAATGGGCTGCATTAAATTTTCTTCAACTACTATACTAGGCTTGGCCCACAACTTGGCATGTTGCTTTTCCTTCTTTTGTTTCTTGCTGCTACGCGTTGCTGCTAAATCCCTTGTACTCCCCTAGCTTTGTTATTCTCTCCACATAAGAAATAACATCTTAAAAATCAAATTTCTCTATTTAATTTTAAATATCTGAAAAGCATTAAAAACACATCAATTAATAATAATATGTACTTTTCAAAGTGTAAATTAGTAGGATAAAATGTATTAATTTCTTGACACATCATTAAGCCCGTACTCGAGGTGATCAGCCTCTCGTACCTATGATTATGCACATCATATTACCGCATATCACAGAACTTCATATTTAAGACCTTCAACAATTTTATTCCTTGGAACATGATTGTTCACCTCAGTTTCTAAGAGTCCGCACCAAAACAATTTGGTTTGGTTAGCACTTATCAATAAAGAGTAATTTGAAATTTAATTGTACCAAAAGTCTAGCCGAACAAATGGTTTAGACTCATAATTATCAACTTACTACCCAACAATTTTGTTTCATTATGAATGGCATTTAAGAATAAATGTGTGTAACAAAAGAGATTTTCCATTGAATAATTCACAATATCAACTGAAATCAATATTCATGAAAATGGAATAATGATGAAACTCTAGGAAATAGAGCTCAATAAAGATTCTAATATCTAACACATGATTAATGGTTCAAAGTTAGGGTTTAGGAACTTGCCTCGATGTCCGATTATTAAATTAACGGCTAACTATCCCTTCTTGGGCAACCTATAATAATAACATAATCAAATCATAATTATTTAGTAACCCACGATATTAATTTATATAATTAATATCACTCATAACCTAATTATTCTACCCATCGGCTCTATATGGGTCTTTAAAATTAATTATAACCTATTTTGGTTATTAATCTTAAGTATGTTATTTTAATTCTCATTATTAAACATTTAATAATTAATTGGAATTATTCCTCAAAATTGAAAAATTATTAAATTTAATTTATAAAATATTTTTATATAATTTTCTGATTTTATATGATTTTTATTAATTTTAAAACATTTATTTTAATTAATTTAATCTCCAATGGCATTTTCGTAATTATTCTGAAAATCGGAACCGGGGGCATAACGGTAATTTCTCAGAAAATCGGTCGGCCGCGCGTTGCGCGCGCCGCCCTCCCGTCCAGCCAAAACGACGTTGTTTGCCCTGCACCCGGAAAAACTGGGCGCCGCGCAATGCGCGGCCTGCCTTTTCTGCCCAAAACGGCGTCGTTTATGGGTCGGTTCCGGAAAAAAAAAATTTGGTCGCGCGCAATGCGCGGACGACCAAATTTTTTTTCTTCCTTCTTCCTCTGTTCACAGCAGCCAAATAATTTTTTCTAACATTTTTGCTATTATTTTCCAACATATAACTACACTAAATATCATATAATTCACCCATACACATCAGAAAAATATATAGAACAATTATATAATTATTTCCAAATTTTTTCATATAATTATTTTATCTCCACAAATACTCAAATAAATCAATAAAATTGGTTTTATACATTTCTTTGAAGCTTTGTATGCACCCGGATGGCTCCCAATTATTTTTCTTGTCGGCGATAATGGTGGTTGTGGTGGCGGATGGTGGTGACGAAGAAAGAAAATGATAAAGAGAGATGTTTTTTGTTTATTTGGCTTGCTAAGTGTTTAATATTGTTATATTATCATTATATATTATATATATATAACCTTGCCAACTTTGCATTGTTTTAAAATATTTCCTTGATTCCACCGACTTAACTTAAGTCGGTGAGAAAATTTTACCACGCATAAGTACATTTTTAATACATTACGTAATTATTTCGGGTATAAATATTTTATATAATGTATATAAAATATTTATTTTAATTTACCAAAATTCATAAAATAATTTATAAATAATATTTATATATTTTTGGGGTACCTTATTTGATAAATTTTGTACACGCACAATGACATGCATGTACTTATATGAAGTATTTTATACCTCCAAAATTAATAAAATAATACCCATAATTTAATAAAATTATATTTTTCTATTTTTCAACTTTGTTATATATACATTACGTAAGCATACATGTATTTCTATTATTACATAATATATACATATATCATTTATTATATATATATATATATATATATATATATATATATATATATATATATATATATATATATATGTATTATAATAATTTCTTTTACATGCATAATTCACAAAACATTACATCTCATAAAAATAGAAATAATTCTATTTTACATAAACATAATTTAAATAATAATAATTCATATTTATTTATTATTCTTTTCACTATCTTATATATTTTATATAAACTATACAATATAATTTTGTATAATTTATATAATTATTAACATTTTTCCTTAATAAATTTATTTTCTTGTATAAATTATATATTACCCTCATATAATTTATATAATCACAATTCTTCCATATTTAATTATATTTCCTTATATAAAACAAATAATTTATTTCTATATATTTTATATAATTAATTCCCTTCTTAAAAAAATTTCCAAATATTTCTCATAATTATTGATTAATCTATAATTAATAATTTTGACTTTGTTAATTACCTCATTAACTCTTAATTTAATTTAGGATTAATTTTTAATATTAATCCTCTTTTCATTAACATACATTATTAAATTAATAATCGTAATAAAAATATACATCCATAATTAATTTACATAATTCACATTAATTGCTTAATTTAAATAACTAAAATACACGCATTTTATTTATTTAAACTTTTTACACGTCATAATATCCTGGATATTACACAATACATGCAAAGTATATAAGTCATTATCATAAAGAATATCTTTTAATCATATTCTTAAAGTAAATACAACTTAATCTTAGTACAACAAGTTTTATTCACTTAAGTTCTATTATAAATAAGAAACAATAATAACATGCCTCTTATTCTATCTTCATTTATTTACAACAATATTCTTATGGTGAATCTTTGTTAACTGCAAAAAAAAGTTTATTTGCAAGAATGAGCGCAACGACTCGACAAGTCTAACAGGTAGCACATACACAATAGATGACTCAACCTATACTTTATCATACTCTGACTTAATAGATATCTCAGTTCATTATTTCTGAAACTCAATAGACAACAATTTTGATAATAATGTTAGCATGATGTTAACTGGCAATTAACATTTCATACATAAGAAAATATATCTTCATAACTCAATTCACATTCAACATATCTTTGCACATAATAAATACTACATAATTTGCATATAAAATACAAACTATACATAACAACTTTCACATAACGACTGAAAGAACGTGCACAGAATCATTCTGAACAGGGTTTAGAACTTGTCTGATTTGATAATACAGTTACGCTAATTTCTTCGTTAATTCGTACGGCCTACATGGAATGTGAGTTCGACGTAACTATTGGTCATTATTAAAACTCTCTTATAATATTTCATGTTTAATTGTCTTGTTTTAAGTTCCTAATTATGTTTTGTTTATAGTTTAAAGTCTTAGTTTAATTGCACTTTAAATAACCTATACAATTGCAAGTTTGTATATGCTAATTAATTTATTACATAACTCGAACTTACAAGAATTATTCCATTCTTAAGTTCTATTTTGGAATTTATAAACTATTATAACATCTATTAAGTTGGATATTGAAAATAACTTAATTGCATTTGTTTTTAGTTTTCTAGAAACAGAACCAGCACTGGGGCACTGGAAAAGCACTTGATTGTAGCTCCGGGGTGCTACACTACAGAACTATCAGTGTCAGGGCACTAAAAATAAGCATGGGTATAACTCTGGGGCGCTACCCTGCTGAACTTGAACCCAACTTTTTAACTAAGACTTGATGCCACTAACATTGTAAATCTAGGCAATCTTGTTTTATGATTTAATAACATAAGCTAACATTACCATGACCTTCTCATACAATTGAATCACAAGATTCAAATTACACAAAAAGGATTTCAAAGAAGCATTACAAGAATAAAATAAAAATTAGTATCACCAGTAAATGCTTAGCTTGCTAAAACTGAAAGTAGTATGCCCTCAAGCCAAATCATATGTTGATATGATAAACATATACTTTGTAATATAATTCAATTATTAATAAAAAAATCATTTATTTAAATACATTTCTTTATTCATGATTGATTGGTTTAATTAATTAAATGGATAAACCCGTAGTTTTAGAACAATACTTGTAGAATCATAATATTGATTATGCTAATGAGATCTAAATTCTAGATAGTTCAAAACTAAAATATTCCTAATTGTGGGATTAGTGAATCTGAATAGATTAGTGTATACTATACTTGCTCTTATGAAGATGATGATTAATCTCATAATTATTTGTGTGGAGACACTAAAGCAAGTATGTAGGTGCTTATTAGAGAATAAGTTCACTGAACGTGATTCTCTTAAGGCCTGTCAATAGGAGTTCCTAATGAAATAGTAGTACACGTGATCATTGGACTTAAGATAATCATAATTTCTTGTGTATGATGAACTATACTTTGTTATATTTCTTAAGACTATTTGGGTATAATAAAGAATATGTTTGAGTATAATTAATTATACATGGAGATAAGTGAATGATCAACAAAAGATCTACCACTTATAGTAAAGGAATAGAATGTCCTATGTGATTCGATAAATGACAACTAAGCAGTCATTCGTCAAGGCATAATGAAAATTAGAAAGGAGTTTCTAATTTACATTAATTAGAGTTGTGCATTTTAGAATCAAAATGCATATAATCAAAGTAAATAAGACTTGATAGTAATTTCATGCCTTATATTTGATCGGGACATTATGTTGTAGAAGAATTGAATTGTATGGTAACTATTCGTGGAATAGGTTCTTTGTGATCAAATGTTGATATTTATATTATCCAAAAAGTCATGAGTTGCTAATGGAGCTTACCCTTATTGTGGAATAAATAAGTATTTATTTATAAATAAATTAAAGGAGTTTAATTTATTATTACAAATAATATTAGAATGATTCTAATTTATTTATTCTACAATCGATTTAATATTGAACCTAAAGAGACACACCGCAAAAAAGTAATATTTATTTTAAAAGTAAGTGGCATAATAGTAATAATAAATTAAGTGTTTTTAATTTATACAATGTTGATATAATAAATTAAATAATTTAATATTTTTAATTATGTATTTTGAAAATACTAATTATAAATTAATAAGAGGAGTATTATTATTATTATTATTATTATTATTATTATTATTATTATTATTATTATTTAGCTTCTAAATGGTTTAGAAATTTATTAATAAGAAGTACTTTCATTATAAATAATTAAGTTTCTAAATGGTTTCTGAATTGTAATTATAATAATAAATTATTTTAGTTCCTAATTAGATTAAAAGTTAAATTAAAAACTCTACTGCTAAATAATTTATGAGAATTGAGTAAATCTATAAATAAGAGAAGTCTTATTATAGATTGAGATTACTCATACTTTTCAAGTATTGGAGATTACTTCTAATAATTATCTACATGTAAGAATTAGAGAGAGAGAATTAGGGTTAACCACTCAGATCAAGCAGAATCTAAATTACTTCTTCAATCCATATTACTCTTGGTGGATCACCTTTAGAGGCTACACACTTGGATAGCTAACGTTGATCTAAAGATTCTAATCGGTGAAATTAAAGAGGAACGCGAATGATTTGAAGGTGAACTCTTAGCAAAGAAGTTGAATTTACAAAAGTATAACCTGTTATCCTTCCTCAATTAATAAGTATCGCATAAGAAAGATCCTAATTTTGGTTTGTAAAAAAAATTTAATATGATTTATTACCCGTTTTCGCTGCGCTATACAATTAAATTGTATGTATGCTAAGTTTTTACAAACTAACAGTGGCTTCAAGAGCCAAACTTATGCGAATTATTAATTATTTTGATTCCGTATATGTATGGGTATGTATTTAGAATAATTTTATTGAGCATTATTTTGTTGTATAAAATCATGAGCTTTGAAAACAAGAAGCAAAAATTGAGTTTTAGATATAGAAACAGTTAAAATCATAAAAAACTAGAAATTTGCAATCTAGTGCGGTAGCCCAGCGTCGGGGTGCTCAGATTGGCCTTTTGTCAAGCGTTGGGATGCTGAAAATCAAAAACTATTTTTGTAGCCTAAAGTTGGGGCACTGGAATAAGCCTGATTTCCAGCGTTGGGGCATTAGGTAGTAGATTTGTCTGTTTTTTTAAAAAAAATTCATGCAGTTTTCAAAAATTAAAATAAAGGGTTATTTTTGATGATTTTATAATTAAAATAAAGAGTTTATTTTAAACTTAAAACTGAATTTCATGCAATCAAAATTACCCATTAAATGATATCGATATATATATCGAATGATTTTAATTAATGAGATGAATAATAAATATGATGATATGTATGATGTAAATTGTGTATTGATACATATGATGATATGTATAATAATACAATGGATTGATTATGGATTATCGATCAATGTAATTGAATTTATTTTAGTTGGATGCTTAAATGAATTAGCTTTAATAAATAGGGTATGCGTACCTCATCTGTCTAATTTTTTGTTGTTGTAAATTCTATTTCCCTCCTTATGTACTTTCCTTTGATTGCTGATCAATGTTTCTATTTTATGAAAATATATTATAATAGGATTAATTATAATTATTTGAAGAAATTGGAGCCAAAGAGAAATGAGCGCTTGAAGACCCATTTGTAATGGAGCCCGGGTTATGAATGTAATAGTTATATTCTTATTTTTTCTTGTACCCTAGGTTTGACTTCTTGGTTTATTTGGTGGCTCGAATAAACCAAACTAGAATAAAGTCCATAATCAATTCAAGTAGAATATAGTATTCTATATGTGTATGCTAGTTATATATATATATATATATATATATATATATATATATATATATATATATATATATATATATATTATCAAACATGCTTCCCATGTTAAATAATAAGACGCGAATGTTATATATATATATGTGTGTGTGTTTGTGTGTGTGTGCATGACAAGACGAGACAATTAATAACAAACCCCTCAAGAAAATATATTAAGTTGTAACGTTCAAAGATATTTGGAATATCGAACGTGGCCTTCTAGCATGATAAAATAATAGAGTATTAAATATTTAATATGAGTTTGTTGTGCACACACAAAGCTTGTATTAAATATTTATGATGTTGGCTAAATTACATTGGATGTTTATAAGGAATTGAACGATACTGCATTATTGTGCACACACAAAAACAATATTTTTCTCTTCACTTATATGGAATGCTAGGTCGGACTTAACTTATATAATTTTGATTCGGATGTGCACACGCTTAATCATAATAATCTAAAAGGCAAAATTAAAAAGAGTTCTTTTTCTCCGTGCCCGTTCCGCATGCGCTTCGCGTGCCATTGGCGCTTTGCTCTCCTCTTATTATTTGTTGATGTAATTGACAAGGAGTTGTCTACCCGTTGAATAAATATAGTTTGTTACACAAAGCTGTATTTATATTGATGGGATCCTTATCTCACTAACAATTCTTTAACTAGATTTGCCGAATTATATGAGGAAGGTAATATAGTTTGATGAAAATGGTTGGAGATGCCAATTTAAATACAGACATAATTTATTTTGGTAATTAATAAAATGAATGTATGCTAAATGTTGTTATATTTCACATGCAGAATTTTATAAATGTTTAATTCACTTACAATACGGAGCATACTTTATGCTAACAAATTGACTAGACTGAATTACACGGACTAGTTAAGAAATTTAAGAATTATTCTCACTGTTGAAAAACTTTCATATGTCCTAAATTCGCTTGTCCCTGCAACTGTTGAATAAGAAGGCTCTGAGGGAGAGATTATTACTTTCAAGAAGTGGCAAGATGACGTATCTGTGGCTCAATGCATCATGCTCACATCCATGAGTAACAAGCTTCAGCATCAACATGAGAAAATGGATGCACCTACTATCTTACGGCACCTCAAAAATTTGTATGGTGAGCAAAGTAAGACAACTATATATCAGATATCTAAAGAGCTCTTCTGATTTCACATGACCGAGGGTACTACTGTAGAGACACATGACCTAAAGATGATCAATTTGATTGAACAGCTTGGACAACTAGGGTTCGTTATAGATGGGGAGTTGAGCAAAGATTTGATCTTGCAGTCATTCCCGGACACTTTTTCACAATTTGGTGTGAACTTTCACATGAATAAGTTGGACGTCAGTTTACCTGAGTTACTTAATATGTTAAAAACAATGGAGGGTTACTTTTTATCCAAGAAGGACTAAGTGTTGTTAGTAGATAATTCGTCCAATAAGAGGAAGAGACAAAGGATTCTTCTAAAAAGAAGAAAAAGATGGCTAAAAAGTAAAGGCAAAGACTAAGGACACAAAGAAAGCTAAATCTGATAGTAAAGGAACCTGCTTCCATTGCAACAAGTCTGATCACTATAAGAGAAACTGCAAAGAGTATCTTGCAGTAGCTAAGCAGAAGAAGCTTGGTGAAACTTCTACTACAGATTCAGGTTTGTTCATAATTAAAATAATTTTTTTTGTAAGTCAAAATTCTACTTGGGTATTAGATACTGCTTGTGGTTCTCACATATGTAATATTGTGTAGGGACTAAGTAGAAGTAGAAAGTTGAACATAGGAGAAGTTATCTTACGCGTGGGGAATGAAGCAAAGGTTGCTGCATTAGCCGTAGGAACTTATTGTTTAGCATTGCCTACGGGCAAGTCCATTAGTTTAAATAATTGTTATTATATTCTAGTACTGATTAGAAACATTATTTCGATTATTATGTTGGACAATGATGATTTTGATATTATAATAAAGAACAACAGTTGTTCTATTTATAATGATAATATTTAGTATGGTGTTAGTAAATTACTAAATGGGGTTTATATACTTGACTTGCATGAAAATATTTTATAAATTGAACAAACTAAAAAAAAAAAAAGATGATGTAAATCATACCTTTATGTGGCATTGTAACTTTGTCATATAAATGAAACAAGATTAAACAAGTTGCATAAAGATGAACTTTTAGAGCTATCTGATTAAAAATCATATCCAACTTGTGAATCTTGTTTCATGAAAAAAATGACTAAATTTTCATTTAGTAGAAAAGGAGAAAGAGTTACAAGGTTGTTAGAGTTGATACGCATATCTGTGAACCTATGACAACACACACTAGAGGAGGGTATTCGTATTTTATTACTTTCACTTATGATTTTTCAAGATTCGAATATGTGTATATGATGAAATATAAATATGAATCATTTAAATTTTTTTAAAGAATTCATACGTGCACTAGAGAAACAAACGGACAAAAGTATTAAGGTTCTTCGATCAAATCGAGGAGGGGGAATACATGATGTAATGATCCAAAATTCTATAGCTTTTATAATATGATCGTTAATGATTAATAAGAAAGATTTATGTGATCTAATCGATGTGTTATGTGATGATTAATATGAGTTATTGAATTGTGAAAGAAAAATATTTTTTCAAAAAATTTACGTAGAAATCACTATTCACGGGTAGGGCGTTTTCATTTTTTCGAAAATTCACATTCACTGATAGCGTTTATTTGGTATTCAAAAACATATTTACTATTCAAAAATATGATAATCGAAAATTGATTAAATCCTAACTAAGTCGGTTAGGACATAACTAGAAATGGAAAACCCTAATTGATCCTATTGGATTAAGAAACTAGTTAGGTTAACTAGAAACTAGGGCAAAATTGGTGAGAATTAAACTAGTAGCCCAACTTAAATTAGTGTTGTAGTAAATTAATGGTTCAATCATTTAATGCAATGAGGCCCAAAGTAAATTTTAGAGAAACCCAATAATTTATGGGATAAGAGCTGAAACCCTAGCCCAAATATGTATGTGTTAGTGTGTATGTGTGTGTGTGTGTGTATATATATATATATATATGAATTGGTATATATGTATATATACTTAATTAAACCATTAAAAGAAAAGAAAAAAGAAGGAAAATTTGGGACTTGTGGACCCCAAATTTCGGCAGCCCTTGGTGACCTTTGGGGAGCATGAAACTTCTCTTGGAAGCTTGGTTTAGCTTGGGAAGAAGCAAGAAAAAATTGGTGTAATGGTGTAAGAGTGTAAGAGTAAACTAGGAGGTCTATATGATGTGGTTGGTGGTTGTATACTTTCAACCTTTGTAAGTATACATTTTAGCCAGTGAAGTTTTATATACTACCACTCACCATAACATTTCATTAGTCTTTCATTTTCACCAAGTGTTGAGAGCAAAAGAAGAAAAACTAGAGAGAAAAGAAGAAAGATAGAGAGAAACCCTAAGATTAAAATAGAAAGATCTTATAGACAACAAGGTGGATTATCAAAGCCTAACTAAGAAGAAAGAAAGCCATAAGAAGGTTTAAAAGTTATTCGAAACCCTAGCTTTAGTTAGCTTTGATTCATGTTGTGTTTTTCTATGTAAATGCATGTTGTGGGAGATTTATATGTTATGGTGGATCATGATGGATCCAAGGTATAAGGATGGTGTGATGTTGGTTGTATGTGTTTATGTGTGATTGATAGCATTAGAGATGATTTATGTTGTCAAAAATCTTATTTTCAATAAAACCCTAGTGGTTGTTTTAAAAACCCTAGCTTTAATGACTAAAATAAAAACTAGTTTGATGGCATACATTGAAGATCTATGAGTACATTTCATAGATCTAGAAGATATGTGCATCATCCATTTAGATAGGTTTAAAAAAGGAGCCTATATGAGCTAAAAATGCTTTGTAGTCTAAACTATGTCAAAACCCTAGATTGGTTGATGTATGTTTCAAAAGAAAATTGAGTTTGGTTATGTGATTTATAGATCTATGAGTGTAAATCATAGATTTACAAGTCACATATATCATCTATTTTGATATATGCAAATAAGAGCATTAGTGAGCTCTAAAAGATTTGGAATGGAAAATATAAAAGGTTTTGGTGAAAACTCTAAAAATGAAAGAGTATTGTAATCTTTGATGATCAAGGAGTTCAAACTAATATTGGATTTGTGATCTTGTCAAATCTATGTGTTTATGTGATTTAGAGTCATGAGGTTAACTAATGTTAATCGGTAAAAGAAATGTATTTTAAACGAATCGTAGCGATCGGGGAGTGCCGTTACAGTTCAAATCCTGGCGCGGGCCGCACCAGGTGAATTTTTGGATTCTGCACACCTGACGTGGGGCAAGTCGGGTCGGTCCGGGTCAAGTCAACTTTTGTTGAGTCAGATCCATATCGGATCAGATCTAATATTGGTCGGATCAGTACAACCGAGTTAGTTTGATCGGGTTAACCTGGTCGATTCGGACCGAGTAGGGTTATCAAGATAAAAATTTAATACTTTTAAATCCTGGATAAAATATGTACGAGTTATAAAATGTTTGAACTATTAAAGGACATACGAATGTGATTATGGGATTGATTAAATAAAGTGTTCAAACTAGTGAAGGATGTACAAACGTACTTATGTGATTAGTTAAACCAATATGTGGGCCCGTATGTGACTAATTGGTAGACAACTTATTAAATGTAGGACGAACGGAGAACGATAATAATTTATTAGTGTTAATTGACCAAAGAGGCAAGTATTTTAACCAGACTTGTTCTTAAATTTATACTTTATAAATGAATGTCATGTTTGCATGTAAGTGCTTCGAAAAGATTGTTCAACTATAGAGCTGTTTTAAAAATTAAAGTTTGTTATACATGAACTATTTTGCTATGTAAGTCTATATCATTTGTTTCGGCTAAACCATTGAGATGTGATTATTGAATTCGTAATTACTCTTTAAAGCTAATCTAATCCAAATTGTTGGTGTGGGATCCTATGTTAAAAGCTAAGAACGAAAAACCCTTATAGTAGGGTTAACTAAAAGCCTGATAATCGAACATTATTATTTCGATTGACGCTTAAATTAGATGGTTATATGGTGCAAAATATAGGGTATGATAGGTTGATCCCCTAAAGTGCACATCTAAAGTAACTTGGTCTCATGACCTACCCAAAATTAACAGTCTATGTGATTGTTAATGTTCGTCAAGAGTTCTTGGTCCTATGACCATTCAACTTGAAAGCTAATGATTTTAGACTTAAAGAAATATTGTTCCTATTATTCAAACCCCTTTGTAATTATTGAACAATTGTTGAAGTTTATTAAAAAAAATATTTTTACTCACGAGATATTTTGTTCTTAAATTGTTTTATACTTGCTGAGCGACTTAATTACTCACCCTTGCTTTAAACATAATATTTCAGCTAAGTCAGAGAAGGCAATGAATCTGATTAAGATAAAGAAAAAGAAAAAGCAACCAAGTAGATATTGTTTAGCTTATGTATTCGTTTATGTTAAATAGTAATGTGTAATAAGACTTATTAATTTTTTGTCTTTTGAAGTTATAATTTGTAAAGGTTATAGTAAACTAGGACTAGAGTAAGCTTTTTTGTATTTAAGTTATAGTTAAGATAATGAATGATGATGTATGAGTATGTTTATGTAGTACCGTGAACACCAAATTCAAGGTTAAGGTAATCCGGATTTTGGGGCGTTACAAGTTGGTATCAGAACTGATAAGTTATAAACATTAGGTGAGGAAAAATCTTAGGAATATGACCGTAAGAAAGATAGGGATACTCACTTAGAGTGTTAAGGGATGAATTATGGCAATTCATCACAAATAAAAATTTGCAAAAATATGTGTTATTTGAAAAGATAAAATATTATTACAAGAAACTGATTAAGTTGTTAATGTGATTTTGTAGGATGCCAAAACTTGGGGAATGTGACACCCCCAAATCTGGGCCCACACAGCCCAAACTTGAGTCGTCAAAAGACTACAACAAAATTATTACAACAAAGCACAACGTACAACAATACAGTGTATAATAATACACAACTAAGTCTTCACTATTATTGCCACACTATTTTACAACATGTGAAGACTATGATAGCTATTCCTCGGACCCTCACTCCATCCCCCGGCTAGACCCAGCTACATTCTCATCTCCTGTTGAAAAACGATGGAAAGGGTGAGCTCAAATAGCCCAGTAAGAAATATCATGACTAAGATAATGACAAATAAATTATCATTAGCCTTCAACAGTTGAGTTCTTGATAGAATACAATAGAGTACAAGGTTTATATCAAAAACTGCAGTTAAATTATTAAACAATGTTCAGATCAATAATAGCAGCGGAATGAGCAATCTATTAGAAGAATAATGCAGGCCATAATGTCCACTCGCTTCTCTTTTTAGTAAAAACATCATCAACTTTTATCATCTGAAATACCATTAGTCATGATAATAAAAATTCACAGTTCCTGGTCATAATCATGCAAATCAATAGTTCATCTTTGCACTACGGGCCAAAGATATTCAATAAAGCACCAGCGGTCATGATTATACCAGATTCAGCCTTTGGTCATAATCATACCAAACAACAGTTCATCTATGCACTACGGGCCAAAGAGAACTTTCAATATAATACCAACGGTCATGATTATACCAGATTCAGCCTTTGGTCATAATCATACCAATCAACAGTTCATCTTTGCACTACGGGCCAAAGAGAACATTCACCACGTGCCATAAAAGACACCGAACAGATGTATCGCCTTTAACCTAGTATATCGCCTTTAACCTATCATCTGTTCAACAATTATATCACATCTGTGCCCCCGGCCACAGATATTCACAACAGCTTGATTCTTGATGGTTAATACAAATAACAGTGATACAAATGATGAACAGAAGAAACAAGATAAACAATAAGTATCGGAAGTTTACTTTGTGCAGATTCAAACAATGTCCAAATTGTCAACATGATGTGGAGTGAAATTTAAAAATGATATTCAAGATCCACAGTTCAGAATAACGGTTACAGTTCAATAGAAAGGTTCAGAAAAATAGGAAGGTTCAGTTGAAATGATATTAGATGAAGCGCAAACTATTAAAGAATATGTAATCATTTCAGGAAACTTTACCAACAAGAGACAAATAAGAAATGAATACGAAGAGTAATTCACCAAACATGTGGTAGTCCGCGTAGTCAAGTTATTCTCAGAGATTAATAAGGAATGAATACGAAAGGTTATTCACCAAACATGCGGTAGTCCGCGTAGTCAGGTTATTCCCACAATTTAATAAGGAATGAATACGAAAGGTTATTCACCAACAGGCGGTAATCCGCTCCGTAAGGTTATTCCCACAAATTAATACATGGAAATAAATGACATATCTTATGAGTAAGAAAGAAACAATATTATTTTCGAGAATCAAATAATGATAATCCCTTACCGTGGTAAGTTTAAATAATAGAATATGAAAGAAGATGATATTCCTTACCTTGATATTGTGAAACAAGTTTATAGCCGAACAAATCCTTCCTTGTTTGTAGCAGTAAAGAATCTGACTTTTAAGTCTTCTAGAGTGTTTAAAATCTCTTTATGTTTTTAAAATAATGTTACTCTCGGAAATATAGACGACATAGACTCAAGAATCACTCAATTCGGAGTTAATATGAATGAGTTATGAATTTTCAAAACTAAGATTGAAAATAGTGACGAAAATCAGAATAGGTTACGGTTTTTAGTATTTTAAGGCATGAAGATGATTTCAGATGATTTTTCTTCCTTCTTCAAAGTTGTAGAGGACGAAAAACTGAAGAGACAAGCTTTTAATTCATTAAATTCTGACAAATAATGAATTTACTATGATTTTTCGAAAGAGTTACTGTACATAAGAAAATTCCACTCGGGAATTCAAAGAAGAATGCAAAAGATTTCAAAACTAGGAATGACTTAAGAACATTTAGAGAGAACTTTCACAAGAAGTATTTAGAGAGAGAAAGAAAGAACAAGTAAGAAAGTTTATGAAAAATCCTTAAGTTAAGGCTTCTATTTATAGCCAAAAATCTTATCATATCCAAGATTTTCTAATTTAATCCAAACCGTTCATTTCATATAACCTAACTTTATATTATAAACAAATAATTTTATCAATTCAATTATTCAACAATAATTCACACTTTAATCTATACCATTCATTTCATATCACCTAACTTTATATTATAAACAAATTATTCAACAATAATTTACACTTTAATCTACACCATTCATTTCATATCACCTAACTTTATATTATAAACAAATTATTCAACAATAATTTATACTTTAATCTACACCATTCATTTCATATCACCTAACTTTATATTATAAACAAATAACTTTATCAATTCAATTATTCAACAATAATTCACACTTATTCATTATTATGACTAATTGTTATAAATACAGTATAGTTAGCTTTCTGAGTTAGATATCAAGTCAATTAATTAATGAAATACAACTGTTTAAATAACACCGTAATAGCGATAACAATAATGCAGAAAGTATGTAAAAGAAAAATACGTTACTGTGTCATGACAATTATTGATTCAATAATGTGAATTACTGTGCATATGTTACTGTGACAATTATTAGGTTCAATAATTTTAAAAACAGTGCAGCAACAATTATTGAATTGATAATATAAAATATTATGCAGTGACAATTATCGATGAAATGATGCGTAACAGTTACGGTGTCAATTATTAGACCAATAATATGAGACACTATGCAATACCGTGTGTTACTGTAGAGTGCCGTGTGCTACAGAAAATACCATAAACTACCTTATGCTACTATTCTTTTATCACCGGTATTTTAACAATTCCGTTGACTATTTTTATTTAAAAAGTTTATTTCTGTCGTTTTCTATATCCGACAAATATTCCGTTGTGGGGTCCACCAATAATTTGTTATTTCGGCGCCGTCGTACGGCACGAATATTCCCCGACAAAACGAATATTCCCCGACAAAGCGAATATTGTCCGACAAAATAAAATTTGCACATAACATCCTTAACTTTCAATTTCGTAAATTTAACCACTTACTGTTTCACGAAAAAATATATATGAAGAAAAATTAAATTTTATATTTCATAAAATTTGGGGTCATACAGGGAATCCAGTTAGGCAAGAAAGGAAGAACCTCGCGATATACATGTAATATATGAGGAACTAGTTACAGTTGAGCCGATATCGGCAGTCACAGTTGAGGGTATAGAATTTGAGTCCGAGACGGATCCCGAGGAGGATCCTGAGGCAGAAGACGAGAGAGACTAACTAAGAGGGTTCTTTGACGAACCGATAGGGAGTGAAGAGCTGGATGGGTATAACGAGGAAGACTCGGTGGTTAGTCTGCTAGATCAGATTTCAGAGTTTGTGTATTGAATTTATGAGTTAGAAGTAGAGAAGCAAGAGTTGGAGTCGTCGGTGGTCTTTTACAAGGCACTGGGAGCTGAAAGTAGTATACCCTCAAGCCAATCACATTTGATGTGATAACTATATACTTTATAATCTTATTCGTTTATTAATAAAATTTTTATTTAAAGACATTTCTTTATTCATGGTTAATTAATTGAATTAATTAAAAGGATAAACCCATAGTTTTGAGCAATGCTTTTAGAATCATAATATTGCTTATGCAAGTGAGATCTAAATTTAAGATAGTTCAAAACTAAAATGTTCCTAATCGTAGGATCACTAAAATGGAGATTAGTGAATTCGGATAGATTAATACATACTATGTTTGCTCTTATAAAGAGGATGATTGATCTCATAATCATTTTTATGGAGACACTGAAGTAACTATGTAGGTGCTTATTAAAGAATAAGTTCACTGAACGTGACTCACTAAAGAAACACCTAATGGAGTTTTACTTGCCTATTAATAGGAGTTTCTCATGTGATAGTAGTACATGTGATCCTTGGAGTTAAGGTCATCATAGTACTTTGTGTATGATGAGTGTAATATCCTGGATATTTATAAGGTTCGAAAATTGGAATCGAACACGATTAAAGGTTAAGGTTCAAAACCTATATTGGTGGAAAGGTAAAGGAGTAATTAAGCATTTAACCAAATTTATACATTAGAAATTAAATTTGAGTAAAAATGAACTATGAGAATTTAAAACCTAGGGATTGGTTAATATATATATTTTGTAGTATCTAAAGAGCTATGTATTTATACGATGTGTAAATACAAAATCACGAATAAGGAATAAAATACAAGGAAAGAACTTTTCATAAATAGAAAGTTTTCATAAAAGGAAAGTCTAGAGAAAATGAGTGATGACCATTTTTCCTAGAATATTTTGTAATGACTATGGTGTTCTAATAATCACCTAGAGACCATTTTACCCTTGGTTGATGATGAGCAATGACAAGTTTGCCCTTAGGGTGAGATTGGATTTTTAATTGGCCCAAACTCTAATTCATTAGATATTTAGGGCCAAATTATTATAAATTTATTAGTTGGCCCAATGTAATTTTAATTAGAGGCCCAACGTGGGTTGTAGAAAAGCCCAATATTGATTTAATTGACTAGCTCAAAAATGGTGTAGCAAGCCCAATGGAAATGTAGAGAAGTCCAATTGTGGGATTTAATTTCCAAGCCCAATAATCTAATTAAATTGTGTAGACAACTTAAAATAATAAGTCTAATTGGATTATATAATTTGTCCGAGAAAGTTATTGAATTAAGTTTAATAAAGGAAGTTCGATTAATGGATTTATTAAATTAACGGACTAACCTAAGATTTATTTTAGAAGGAACCCTAATTAAATATTCAATTAGTATTGAATATTGCAAGTCCAATTGGATTACGTAAATTAAATTAAATTTGATTATTAAATTATTTCTTAATTATTTAAACAAGCCATTTAATTAAATTAAGTGCTGAACTTGTAAAAATTTCTATATGTTTGGGTATGTTATTAATCTAGCCCAATGTTTTAATTAATTTGGAGCCTAGTAAATTAATTTAGTAGGCCAACATTTGCAATGGATTAAAGGAATATAGTTGGCCCAAATGATTAAATTCTAAAGCCCAAATTTTGACCTAATTGAGCAAGCTTTTAGAAGGTTTAATTTATCGATTTGTGCAATAAAAATAATTAGAAATTTGGTCAATTTAAGGGGGCATGACCGGTGGAATGGGAGAGGTACTTTGGACTCCAAATATTATTCATTTTGTTTGCTTGCATTATGAATGGAACACTCAATGCATTTTGCTAGAATTTGGAAAATGGTTGAGGTCTATTCTATAGATATATGTCATATATGTATAGATTTTTCCCACTATAAATAGAAGACTTGGTTTATGTGGTTAAGGTTACAAAAAATTTGGCAAGAGTTCTTCTATAGAGAGTTAGTGAGTCTAGTGAGTTAACTCGGTGAGTGAGTAACTTTAGAGAGTTCTTTAGTGAGTTCATTATCGAGTCAAGCGAGTCAAGTCATTCTTAAATTAAGGAGGTGATCTTGGAGGTCATCACACTTCATAGCATATGTTGGGAAAGCAAAGAAAGCAAGTCATCAAATTTAAGAGGTATAAAACTCTAAAACTCTAGTTTATACCTTCTATGTGATTTAAAATGTTATTTGAAAGGTAAAAATGCCATCTTTGTGATCTTTATGCTTGGATCATAGCTAAACATGTTCATGTAGGGTTTCATGGAGTTTAAATATATATTCATATACATTAATGTAGAAATATTTGGTCAAAGGCGTTAAAATAGATGTTTCTGGCAAACCTAGTTGAGCCTTGTGATTTAAAACCTTTCATTTTGAAAGATAGAGGTTGTGTATGAGATTTTCTTCTTTGATATGGTAAATATATAAGTTAAGAACAAAACCTAGTTGGTATAATGTTCATATGAATTGTTATGGTTAAGATATGATTTTTAAACTAAGGAAGCTCATTTTAAGAACCCAATATGCAAACAGCCCACTTTGTGGCTATTTTTCATAACCAAAACTTTTTCAAAAATTTGATCCAATGATGGAATATTTTAGTTTAGAAAGATACAAATCCATCGATACCAATTTGAGGTCATTTGGATTTGTAAATTTCATTTTATGCAAGTTTTAATTAAATGAGTAAAAGTTGAAAAATCTGAAATGGCAATTCAGCAGATTCTGCCACTTAGGTGCCGAGGCCCTAGTCACTGTTCATGGGCAGTGCATTTTTCGTTTCGGGTCGGGCCATACGAGTTGGGCCGGTTTGGGTCATGTAAGTCCAAATTGGGTAAAAATATTTAAAAATTATTATAATTAATTTGGGACCTAAGTTTAATAATTATTTATTATTTATTTAATAAATAATAAATAAAATAAATAAAAGCCATTATAATTAATTATTATTTAATTGATGTTAAATAATAATTAAAGTAAATAAATATAATAAGGTAATTATTTATAATAAATAAAGGATGATATGAAGATAATAAAATAATTATTTATTATTTGACTAACATTAAATAATAAGTAAGGTTAATTAGTTAATTAATTATTATATAAATGATATTAAATAATAATTAAAGAAAGATGAAGTTAATAAGGTAATTATTTATTATTAAATAATAAATAAAAGATGATTGGAAGTTAATAAAAAAATAATTTTTTATTATTTAATTAATATTAAATAATAAATAAGAGTAATTAGTTAATTAATTATTATTTAAAGGGTATTAAATAGTAATTAAAGGAAGTTAAAGTTGATGAGGTAATTATTTATTATTTATTATATAAGGATAATTAATTAGTTATTATTTAAAAGATATTAAATAATAATTACAGGGAGCTGAAGTGAATAAAATGATCGTTTGTTATTTAATTTATATCAAATAATAAATGGGGTTAATTAATTAAGATATTATTATTTAAATAATCATTAAAGAATTTGAGGATAAATAAATAATTAATTATTATTTAAATGATATTAAATAATAATTAAAGAGAAATAAGGTTAGAGAAATAATTGTTTATATAAAGATAAATAAACAAGTAAAGTTAATTGAGTTAATTATTTATTTTATTAATATTAAATAAATAATGTGAAGGAATTAAAGGTAATAAAGTGAGTAAACAATTTACGTGTGATTATTACCAAGGTTGTAAATTATCATTAAAAGATTTATAATTAATGATAAGTGGTTAAATATTATTAATGGATTAATAACATTGGTAATTAGATGAATATTATTAAGGGCTTAATAATATTAGTAACCAATCAAGGTGTTGCTCAGTACTTGAGTTGCGTTAGTAATTTAGTGATGTATTATTAATATATAATAATACTGATCGGTAATTAAAATATTATCCAAGGAGGATAATATTGTCTTATAAATTATGAGTTAATAAATAGGGAATTCTGTGTTTGTGCAGTCAGTTCTTTCGTGAATGACAACTGAATTCCTATGCGCTTTACTGATTGACAGATAAGCATATTAGGTCTTTCGGATGCGGTAATTTGATTTGTATGAGCGTTAGTGATGAAACGCAAATTTCAGACTGGAAGCGTAAATCAATGCGTATATCAGGCAAGTTTTTTAGTATTATGTGCTATACTTTCTGATGTGATAAAAAATAGTAACTGCAAGTGCACAGCGTCAAATTGAAGAACGGGCAAGTACATGTCGAACCACAGAGATTAAAATAATTTCAATGTTCCCTTAATTTATATTTCAAATAAATTAGAAATAAAAAGTGGTGGAGATGATTGATTAACTAAATAATGCAAATTAAAAATTAATAACGAAAACTAGTATTGAGAAAAATTACTTAGGAATCCGAATCCACTAAATACTAACATAATAATTAAATTATTCATTTCCTTAATTAATTTCCAATTAATTGGTCTTCCCTTAAAAATAGTGATTCATATAATTAATATGGGCAAGCATAGATTATGAAAATTTAAGGATTAACTATAACTCATCAAAACTTCATTGAGCAAGCATGAATTATGAAAAACTCATATCTTAACAATAACCTATCAAAACCTCGCAATTAATTTAGAACCAAAACGAATTATGCGCGAAGGTAAAATTGAAGAAATAAACAATTAGACATTAATATCGGAACAAAAAGAAAATAATTAATATGCAATATTTAATTTCATCTTCATCCTAGATATTAGAAATTTAGCTATTCATAGAATTCATAATAACAAAAAACAAAATTTAAGACTACTAATATAAATTATATGAAACAAAATAAAAACTAATCGAATAATATTAAAAAGAAACTTTATTAAACTAATGAACAATTGTTATAAAAGTAGCAAAACAACTCCATGCTCCTACTCTTAGAAGAAGAATAAGAAAATAAATTATATCCTACTCTCTAAAATAAGACTCCTATTTATAGAGAAAATAAATTGAACCCTAATCTAATTTGGAATAACTTGGACTTTTCTTTCCTTCTTGACTTCAACTTTTACATGGTATCCAACTCTTTATTGGAGTCCAAATAAAAATCAACTTGCAAGCTTCTAGAACTCATTTTTCAACTCAACTTCAATTATTTATCTATTTCCTACAAAAAAAATAAAATGTATTAATTAAATTAAATAAATATATTAAATAATAAAAATAGGAATATTAAAATGCATAATTATGTGTCTATCAAATACCCCCATACCTAGCTTTTACTTGTCCTCGAGTAAAACAAAAAATAAAAATAAAATCTAACTACCCCATTTTCGTAGAAAGACACGATTGCACTTAGCATGTGCAACAAGCCTTTAAACCCCAAGGTTAACCCAAGTGGACGAGTTGTATCTCGTGAGGGTTTGCAGTGAATATACCCACAAAATTCAAAATTTAAAAAAATAAAAATAAAAATCTTTATAAGTTTAACCAATTATGAAATTGAAAGAAAACTTCTAAGTATTCATGGGCATTACACATAAATAAGATCAAATTTAAAATCACACTTTCACCTTATCAAAAATACTCCATCTTCATTCTAAATATCATCCCTTATAAAATTATTTTCATGTGATGCATGCATGTGTATGTGATGTAACTCTTAGTAGGGACTTTTACTTTGAAAATCAAGCAAACTCAAATTTTTTCTTTTTCTATTTTTTTTCATTATTGACTTGTGCAATGTCTATTTTTCTTAGGCTTTTCAGAGTTACTCATTTAACGAGCGTTTGACCAATGACTCCCAAACCAGTTGGCTTTAGGGCACTAGGTGTAAAGACATCCCTAAGGGCTTACTAACTCGAGCAACAATGGCCACAAAAATCAGACTAGTCAAACTGCTTATATCCATCATACTTTTCAGCTTGATTTTTCTTTTATTCAATGGATATTGAAGCAGTATTTATTATTTTTCAACTCTTTTTTTCCCCTTACAACGAGTGCGTTTTATGCTCCATCTCGTTGATTCTTTTTCCTATTTTTATTTACAACAAGTGCGTTTTACGCTCCATCTCGTTGCATTATTATTTTTTATTTCTAATTTTTTCCTTGAAATTATTTGACTCATAGTTTATACCCCACAACTAAGAATTAGTGCGAACATGAAGTGCAAAAATGCGTATGAATTTTAATTTTATTCAAGATGACATTTCAAACTAGGACATTGTATCTTATCAAAGGTTCTAGCGTTCTAAATCTTTTAATCCTACTCAAAGTTTTTTTTACTCCACAGACACTTATTAGAATTAATCCAACTAATAAAAAATCAAACAAATTTTTTAATTAATTTTTTTTCCTAAAAAAAATATAAATAAAATACTAATCTTAAATTTAAATAATAATAATAATAATAATAATAATAATAATAATAATAATAATAATAATAATAATAATAATAATAATAATAATAATAATAATAATAATAAAAATAAAAATACGTAACTCCCCTATACCTAAATCATGCATTGTCCTCAATGTACGCAAATGAAGAATAAAGAACAAAGAAATAAAAGAATTGTACCTCGCATGGTGGGGTATAATGCTGCAAGAAAATGTAGTGAGAAAGAAAACAAATGCACATATTTACAAATTTCATAAATCCGAAAATGCATGTGATAGTAAAAGAGTGATGCAAAAAGGCAAGTGTGTGTGAACTTTTCATGATTTTCAGGTGGTCTAAGAAATTGAAAATAATCAAAAAATTTATCACAGTTATGCTTAGAATCGACCTCAAGAAATTTTTTATTTATATTTTCAAAACATGAAATGATTGGTTCATTTTTGCCTTCAAATTTTATTGACTCATGTGTAGTAGACCTCAACAACTCATTGACCTTATCTAAATATTCAGACTCATCCCAATTTTGATCAAGGTGATTTAAGAAAAAGTCTATTGGATCATCCAAAACTATAAGTTTATTTTCATTCATTTCTTGGGTCATGGACAACTCTTGGATCATGTTTACTTTCATAGGTTGGTTAGAAAAATGACTAGGTTCCTTTCCCACATTAAATACATTTAAGTCAATTGTCATGTTCCCAAATGTCAATTTCATTAGTCAATTTCTACAATTGATTAACGCATTAGAAGTTACTAAAAATGGTCTACCTAAAATGACAGGAATTTGACTGTTGGGGTTGGCAACAGGTTGAGTTTCAAGAATAACAAAATCGACAGGGAACACAAAATTGCCAATCTTAATGAGTACATATTCAACTATTCCCTTTGGCACTTTGATGGAACGGTCAGCTAATTGGAGTGTGACTCTTGTCTTTTTTAACTCACCTAAGCCCAAGGTTTGATACACAGAAAATGGTAAAAGGCAAACACTCGCTCCTGAATCAAGTAAAGCTTTTTCAATTAAGGTGTCACCTATGACACATGAAATAGTAGGACAACCAGGGTCTTTATACTTCACAGGGACTTGACATGATATGATAGAACTAACATGGGTTGTTAAAAAAACTTTCTTAGGAACATGAGTGGTTCTTTTGTGTATGCACAAATCTTTTAAACATTTAGCATATGAGGGGATTTGTTGAATATCATATAGAAGAGGAATATTAATTTTCACTTGTTTGAACACTTCTAGAATTTTTTCTAACTGGGTTGACTGCTTGTTTGAAATTAGTCTTTGGGGGAATGAGGCTTTTGTTTTAAAGACTTTTTCATTTGACTCAGAAAATATGGTTTGATCATTTTTTAACAATTGTTTGTTAGATGGCCTACTGACTCAGAAGTGGTGAACTTTTCAGGCTGGGCTGACTGTGAAGATGGATTATTAGATTTATCAATTAAATTTTCCTCTTCTTCATTATCAATACCAGCATGATTGTTAAAATGATTTCCAGACCTTAAAGAGATTACAGAATTCACATGATTGACTTGGTTTTGGTTGTTTTCAAGTGAATTAGCATGATAAGGTTTTTGATTAGGGACTGGAAATTTCGGGTTGGTCTCGGGTTGGCTAGGAAACTTTCTCTTCTCTCTTTCACTAACTATAGTGGCCAATTGACTCATTTGAATCTCTAATCGAGATATGGCTTGGTTACTGTTTTGCATGAAATTAGTTTGAGAGTTCATTAAAGTTTCCTGAGATTTCATTAAAGATTCCATGCTTTTCTCTAAATTGCTAAGTCTCTTTTCACTTTCATTAGGGAAACCTGGTGGACATTGAGTTGTTGAATTTGAATTTTGGTACGGACCAGGATTCGGCTTTTGATAGGGTTAAAAAGTTTGATTTTGAGACCGATCGACCTGATTTGAAGAGTTATTTGGGTATGATCCTTGGTTCCATGCAAAATTAAGATAATTTCTCCAACCTGGATTACAAGTGGGTGCAAATGGGTCGTTCCTAGGTCTTTGAGACATTACATTGACTTGGTCAAATTCTTCAAGTTGGTTTACATGTGATGTATCCCTAGTTTCTAAAGCTTCAAGTCTTTTAAGTACACTCGTCAACTTAGCTTTGGTAGTAATTGAATTGTCAATTGTATGAACACCCCTAAATGAGCTAGATTTATCGGTCTTTCGAGTGGTTTCCCATTGCATGGTTTTTTCTGCTAACTCTTCTAAAAACTCCCAAGCCCGTTCCTCATCATTTTTTAGAAAATCCCCTTGACCCATTGACTCTAACATTGTTTGAGTGGAAAAATCTAAACCTTCGTAGGCAATTTGACACAATCTCCATTTTTCAATTCCATGGTGTGGACACTGGGATAACAATTTTTTAAATCTATCAAAATATTTCCAAAACGACTCGTTTTCAAGTCGGTAAAATTGATGAATTGCAGTCCTAATCTCGGAAGTTTTGTGATTTGGAAAATATTTATTTAGAAATGTAACAACAAATTCCTTCCAGGTTGTTATGGAATTATTCGCTAGGTTATATAACCACTTTTTAGCATTATCTTTTAAAGCAAATGTGATAAATCTTAGCCTAATCGAGTCTTCAGACAATTGTTGAATTTTCATTAAAGCAAAGACTTCCTCAAATTCTTGAAGGAATAAATATGGATCTTCTACCCTAGTGAACTTAGGTAACATATTTATAAAATAAGGTTTAAGTTCAAAATTATTACAAGTTACTGGTGGTAGACCGATGCATGAAGGTTGGGCAGAGCAAGAAGGATAACATCGATCCCTTAAAGAAAAAGTTTGTGCAACTTCCATATTTTTAGAAGTGAGGTTGAAATCGGAATAATCAATTCTTCTTACTAACCGAGATGTTGTATCCCTAACCCACACTTTTTGCATATACTACTTAGCAGATAAGCACGTAAGTAAATAAGCACGCAAAAATGAATAAAAAAAGTAAAATAAAATAAAAACTACTTCTAAGGTCAACCTAAATGAAATCTAGACAACTCCTAACTGTTTTCCAAGTTACTCTTTAAGGTCTACCAAATTCAAAATTAATTACACCGCTAGCCAGATAAGTGTAAGAACGGCGGGAGTCTCTCCATGGGTACGATGACTAATTAAATAACCGAGCGTTCTTTAGGCGTTTACCTTTTGAACCACTTGCCTAGACACCAGTAATATGATTAATTAGGAATTCAGACTCCTCTTAGAATTCCTTGTCCTAATTGAGCTCGAGAGTCTTAGGGGCCAACGTCTACTTGATTTTATTAAGTCGGTTATGCAAAGTTAGATTGTTTGTGGGCCAAGGAAGGATGATGAAATCCCCATCTTATCTTGTTATGGTTTGTGCCCTTAAAGTCAAATTAAAAATAAGAATAAACAAATAAAATAAAAACTGTAAACAAATAAAATGTCTTAAAACTATGTGAATTACGAAAGAATGAGAAATTTGATGTACTTCAATCCTCCAGCAATCACCACAATTTATATTTAACAAAAATAAAATAAAATAAAAATAAAAACTTAAGGAGGATGTGCTCTACGTGAGTGAATGCATGAATGCGGCAATTAATTTTTAAACTAAAAATAATATACTAAACTACAATTTTTTTTCTATTTTATAAAAAAAAAATAAGAAAAATTATGGAGATACGAAGTACCAAGAAACCGCATCAACAAAATATCTATGTTTTTGCTTCTTCGATTACAGAACTAGCACCACTAGCGGACCCGAAGGGCAAGAGATATGACCCAAGCAAAAGATGCGCCTATCACTCGGGGTCCCCGTGACATGATACCCAGGACTGCTGGTCACTAAAACACAAGATCCAAAACATGATTGACAACGGGAAAATCGTGGTGGAACAGCCGGAACCCCCAAATGTAAAGGCCAACCTTCTTCCTGAGCATAATGGGGGAGGCGTGAACGTAGTGGAAACCAGTGGGGCGGAAGGTCCTTTGAAATTGAGGTATGTGAGAAAGATAGATGAAGAGATTGCTATGACCAATACCCAGGAGGGCACGCGAAGTGAGCCCATCAAGTTGCCTGGGATAATTCGAGGTACCAAAAGGGAGCCTATCCGGTTGTCAGCTCCAAGACCCCTTGTTATAACAGCCAGGTCACAATTGCCGATTACCAGTTTGAAGGCTGTTCCATGGAATTACGGGGGGAAGACCGAGGGGGATGCCAGTTATGCATCAGTCAGTTCTAGGGGAAATCCATTGTATCTACCAAGGTCAGTCCTTGAGAGCACGAAAAAGGAAAACGGGAAAATCTCGGAGGAAAAAGCCTTGGAGTTTTGGGAGAAAATGAATCGCAGCAAGGCGAATGTGGTTAAGGCACTGGAGGTGCAACCGTCCCTGGCATCCATCTTAGACCTGGTATTGGCATCCAATGATCATCATCAGATATTAAGCAAAGTCCTAGAAGAGGCTCATGTCCCCAAGTCCATTAGTACGGAGAGATTCGGCCACTTGGTGGGCCACCTGTTGGACAGCAATGTAATCTCATTCACCGACGACGATATCCCCGAAGAAGGGAGGGGGCAGTGGAGGCCGTTACACATTGTGGTCATCTCCTCCGGGTATGTGATGAACGGAGTCTTGATTGATGGTGGGTCAGCCCTGAATATTTGCCCGTATAATACTCTGGAGAAGATGAAAATCAACCCTAAGCGCCTGCGGGCCAGCCAAGTGGTGGTGAGGGCGTTCGACGGGTCTCGAAAGGACACGGTGGGAGAGATTGAGCTACCGGTGGAGATCGAGCCTTATACTTTTGACATTTCCTTCCAGGTGCTAGATATCACTGCCAGTTATAACATGCTATTAGGGAGGCCCTGGATTCATATGGCAGGGGCAGTTCCCTCCACCCTGCATCAGCAAATAAAGTTCGTCGTTGATGGGCACTTGGTAACGATTGCAGCAGAACCTGACTACCCTGTTCCCTCTGAAAAGGGCATGCCCGTGATCCATGTGGATGAATCGGTCGAACCAATCAACTATCAGGCATTTGAAATTATCACCCCTCAATACCGGCAGTTGGGAGCTCCGAATTTAAAGCCTAAAATGTCTCCCGAGCTCACATTTATTGCCCGGAAAATGATGGCGATGAACTTCCAGCCGGGGCAAGGGCTGGGCAAGAACAGTCAAGGAATCACCGAACCCATCCAGATACCAGTGCAGTCGGGCAAGGCGGCGTTAGGGTATTACGGAGGTATAAGGCCAAAGAACTCATACAAGAAAATTCCCACTCGGATAACTGGAGTCCTAATCCCAAGAACCAATAATGAACACTCCCCGAGGGTAGTCAAGCCTGCATTTGAAGCAGAGGGTAAGGTGGAAGCTCCCCTGGCCAAAGGATTGGCTCAGCAGAGGGAATTCTTACAGGAAATCATGGAGCAGTTTGAGAAGAAATGCCATCTCCCGGGGCAGTCAGGGCCCAATGAAAAGGGAAAGGAGAAAATGTTTGAAGGCAAGCAGATCATGCCTTTCATCAATTGGACTGGGTTAGAAGTTCCCGAGGAAAGTGTGAATGGAAGCCGAAGCCAAGTCGCCGCCATCATTGAGGAGGTTCCAGATACAGAAACCCCCTCCATCACTAGCTCTAAAACCGAAGTGATCCCCAAGAATTGGACCGTGCAGCCAGTAGTATCCAGAAAAGGGTAAATGCAGGAATGTCCGGGAATCCTGTCCAGTAGGGGGATCAAGGGGTTTTTAAGACGGTATTTTTGTTTTATGTATCTGCACGTCTATTTCATACTTTTGTCATGATTATTGAAAAAGGAAGTCATGTACTTAATGTTTATATATATGACAAATATTTTTGTTTCATGTCAGGTGTACCGATTTGAGTCATTCTAGCCTAACAAACGATTTTTCAAATTTGAAAGACGATTATGATTTTGATATAGAACTGGATTTCGATTTGATGGGAATTGAGCAAGACGAAGCAGGTGATGACGACACTCCCGACGAAATCAAAGAGTGGGTCGAGGATAGACCCAAACCCAACCTAGACCAAACCCTTACCATCAATATAGGAGCCCCTAAAAATCCCAAAGAGCTGAAAATTGGGACAGACCTGACTCCCAACCAGAAGCAGAGGTAGTTGAGTTATTAAGCCAATATGATGATGTGTTTGGCTTGGTCACATGAAGACATGGTCGGTTTGTCCACGGATATTGTGGTACATCGATTGCCTATCAAGGAGGGTTTCAGGCCAGTTAAGCAGAAGCTGAGAAAATTAAAACCGGAGTGGAGCTTAAAGGTGAAGGAAGAGATAGTCAAGCAATTCAAGGTTGGAATCATCATGGTGTCCACCTACCCAGAATGGCTTTCCAATATAGTCCCAGTGGTGAAGCCCGGAGGAAAGGTGAGAGTATGCGTTGACTATAGGGATCTGAACAAAGCCAGTCTCAAGGATAATTTCCCAGTGCCTTTCATACACACCTTGGTGGATAATACGGCTGAGTATGAAATGTATTCATTTGTCGATTGTTTCGCGGGATATCACCAGATAATGGTGGCAGAAGAGGACCGAGAAAAGACTGCCTTCATCACCCCCTGGGGCACGTTTTGTTATAGACGACTTGCTTTCGGCCTCACAAATGCAGGAGCCACTTATCAGAGGGCAATGATGGCCCTATTCCACGACATGATGCATAAGGAGATAGAGGTTTACGTGGATGAGATTATTGTGAAATCAAGGGCGGAATCTGACCATGTGACGCACCTCAAGAAGCTATTTGGGCGGCTCAGGAAGTATAATTTGAAACTCAATCCAGCAAAGTGTGCCTTCGGAGTTCAGTCATGTAAGCTCCTTGGGTTCTTAGTGAGCAATCGAGGCATCGAACTGGATCCGGCTAAGATCAAAGCCATTGTGGATATGCCAGCACCTCGTACAAAGAAAGAGATAAGGGGATTCTTGGGGAGGATAAACTTCGTCAGTCGATTCATATCCCATCTGACAACCACCTGCGAACCGATCTTTAAACTGTTAAGGAAAGATGCCTCCCGAGAGTGGAACAGTCAATGCCAAAAAGCCTTTCAGACCATTAAGAAACAATTAACATAAGTACCAGTGCTGGTACCTCCGAAGGACGGGATCCCTCTTTTCATGTATATATCCGTGAACGATATGGCGATGGGTTGTATGTTGGGGCAGAAAAATGAATTCGGCAAGGAGCATGCCATTTATTACCTCAGCAAGAGATTCAGCAGCTGTGAGCAGAATTACACACTGATCGAGAGAACATGTTGCACCTTGGCATGGGCTGCTATGAGGTTACAACATTACCTTCACGGACACACTACTTATTTGATCTCGCGAATTGATCCCTTGAAGTATATATTTGAAAGACCAATATTGAATTGTCGATTGTTGTGGTGGCAGTTAATCCTACAGCAATTCGATATCCTCTATGTTACCCAGAAAGCCCTGAAGGGGTAGGGGATTGCAGATCAATTATCAGAGATGCTGACAGGGGGAATGGAGCCTTTAGAAACTTCCCTACCGGGTGAAGACATATTGTGGGTCCAACAAACGAGGTGTGATGACGAAGGGCAGTTTTGGAAAATGTATTTCGACGGTGCCATGAACGCTGAAGGGGCTGGAGCTGGAGCGGTCCTGGTTTCCATTACGGGCGAGCAATACCCTGTTCTCACCAAATTACAGTTCAGTAACTCAAACAATACGGCTGAATATGAAGGATGTATATTGGGACTAAGATTCGCCCACAATATGGGAGTGAAAAGATTAGCCGTGTTCGGAGATTCAGAGTTGGTAATCAGACAGGCGACATGGGTGTATGGCACTAAGGAGCTTCGATTACTTCCGTACCACCGGTGTGTAATCCGATTGATGCAAGAATTTGAAGACATAGCCTTCCGACACATTCCCAGGGGGCGGAATGACTTTGCCGATGCATTGGCCACCCTGGCTTCGTTAGTCCGCGTACTCAAAAGCAAAGCCACTCCCCAGATTGAAATAACAGTACAAAATGCTCCCGCTTACGAAGAACATATATCGGAGTTATCAGAAGATGTGGTTCAGCCAAATCAGCCCTGGTATCATGACATTCAGAAATACTTGAGGGATAGATCTCTCCCCGACCAGGCGAACCGAACAGAAAGGCAGAGAATCCAGAAGATGGCAATGAAATTCTATTTAAGCGGAGATTCCCTGTATAAGAGGGATGTTGGTTTGGGGTTGTTGCGATGTGTAGACGAGACTCAAGCACAGAAGATCATGGGCGAAGTACACGGTGGGGTATGTGACCCACATATGAGTGGACTGATGTTAGCCAAGAAGATTTTGAGAACGGGGCACTACTGGTTATCACTTAAGGCTGACTGTGATGATCATGTCAAGCGATGTTATCAATGCCAAGCACACGGTAATGTGATTCATGCGCCTCCTACTGAACTGCACTGTATGACTTCCCCTTGGCCTTTCTCCATGTGGGGTATGGATGTAATCGGACCCGTGGAGCCCAAAGCAAGCAATGGCCACCGGTTCATTTTCGTCATGATTGATTATTTCACTAAATGGGTGGAGGCAGCTTCTTTCCCCAAAGTAACGCAGGAAGTCATAGTCAGTTTCATCATAAACAATGTCATTTGTTGGTACGGACAACCTGAAATCTTGGTTTCCGACAATGCCAAGAATCTGAACAACGCCCTTATGAAGGAGTTGTGCGACAAATTCAAGATTAAGCATCTTAATTCTGTCATTTATAGGCCCAAAATGAATGGGGCCGTGGAGGCGGCGAATAAGAATATAAAGAGAATTATGGCAAGAATGTTTGCCAATCATCGGGGTTGGCCAGATTTGCTGCCCCTCACACTGTTTGCATATCGGACATCAGTTCGCACGTCTACAGGGGCAACTCCTTACGCCTTGGTATATGGGATGGAGGTCATTTTGCCAGTTGAGATGGAGACGGTGTCCCTCCGAATTTTGCTCGATGCTCGAGTTGACGAGGAGGAGTGGATACAAAATCGATATGACCAATTAGCATTAATAGATGAAAGGAGGGTGGCTGCTATATTACACGGTCAATTGTATCAGCAATGCATCTCTCGATCGTACGACAAAAAGATACGGTCCTGAAAGTTCAAGGAAAATGACTTAGTGCTAAAGAGGGTCATGCCCTGTCAAGACGAAGCCAAAGGGAAATTCGCTCCAAATTGGGAAAGACCCTTTGTGATCAAGAAAGTCCTATCTGGAGGGGCCCTCATCCTACAAGAAATGGATGGCGAGGTATTTTCGCAGCCCCTGAATTCTGACTCAGTGAAACGGTTCTACGCTTAAAAAAAAATAAAATAAAATAAAATTTCTATCTCCCTTTGTAACTCGAACTACGTAGGACCTGATCTCCTGACTTTGTGGGAGTACGTAGGCAGCCATCATGGCACGGTCCGTTCTATACAAAATAATAAACCTTGTCCCTATACCAAACCCATTTCCAGAAAGCCCCGAAACCCTACTTTGACAAATACATTCCAAATCTTATCCAAACCTAGCCATATAATCAGCCCAAAATCCAAGACTCACTCCGATGAAATCAGAAGGACGTGCGGCAATATCCGTGGAGTCCCAATCAAGACTTGAGGAAAAAAATAAGGCAATATATCAAAATCATAATCGGATGGATAAAATGAGGATCCAATGAAGGGCGACGATGCACCAAAAGGGGAAATGACTAAACCATAAATATTTCTCTATTTATACAAAACATTTTGATTACAAAGTCTGTCTTTTTAATAATAATGATGAAACTGACATAGTCCGTGCAGGGAATAAAATCATCTACAGGTCAGAAACCAGCTGGAGCAGGATAGATAGATTAGTCGAGGCATCATAAACCTCAGGCTCGACCGCAATCTGTTGTCCCATCATGTCGATCCGAGTCAAAAGAGCAGCAGCACTGTTAACAGTCGCAGAGTGGGCCTCCATGATAACTCTGACATGCTCTATGATACTATCTCTGGTAGAGAGGGCGGCATCCCGGGCTAGTACAGCAGCATCTCGCTCAGCGTGGGCGGTATCCCTCTCAATCTCAGTAGCACTCAATCATTAGTCTCTGGGTTCGATCCGCCAAATCAGGGCAAGGGACGTGTACCGAGGCAGGAACAACCTCAACATCAGATCTGGGCGCTAACTCTGAAGGCTCCGGGGGAATGACCGCATCTAAACCGGTCTCATCTGGGAAAAGTCCTCGAGAACCATCCAATACCCCAATCTGGTCAAAGTCAGCTATCTCAGAATCTCCCCGCAACCATAGCAGGTAGTTGGGTTTTGTCTGACCAGGATGACTATCCCTAAACTCGGCCGAGACCCTGTGTGACCAAAGATCGTATACCCTCAGCATCTCCCTCTCCGTCTGAGTCGATATGAGAAATCGGTAGTCAGCTGCTCTCGCAAAAAGATGGAGATCCTGCATCTGGTCAAACTGCCCCTTGACAGCTAAGGGATGATAAGTCGTCACCCCCCTCAAACCAAGAAGAGGGAGGAAATCAAAAAGGGGCACATGAGTCAAGAAGCTCAGGAAGGAGCAATAACCCAAGTAGATCAGGAGATGGAAGGGCTCCTCAATGGCCGATAAGAACTCCCTCCATGAAGCCGCATCAGTGCATCGCCGGGGACAGAATGAGAACTGCATGGCCAAGCTGTGGCTGAAACAAAACCCATGACGACGAAACTACCCGATGGGTCTGAGGTGGCTCATGAACCATACATATAACAAGGTAGAGCTTCCCCTGAATATGTGGCCAGAGAAGGAATGACAATACGAGGCCGACAGGTAAGTCTCTGCAAGTATCATGGGAAGGATGGTGTGATCCTCCTGAAGGGCCTGAACCACTACAATAACCCGCATGTCCAGGAGGTCATCCCCGTCAGGTATGTATAGAACTGATATGATATAGGCCATCAAAACATCCACTCTCAAAGCGCCCCAGCGCTCCTCAGACACTGAAAAATCACTAGGGAATCGAGAGAAGCTATCCACCGAGCCAAATCTGTCAACCAAGAATGGTAGAGGAACAAGGTGGCTCGAAGAGATCACAGATAGCAGAGCTGTCCTCCGTAAGCATGTAAAAGTCAGGAACTGACGGCGCATATGGCCCAAGGTAACCCGTGCGCAGGGACCATCCACCGACAAACCGGTGAAGCGAGCATACTCCTCAAGGGTGGGGGTCAGATACTCCAGCCCGAACCTGAAAACATGTCTATCCGGGATCCAACAACTGAGAATATTGTCAACAAAGCCCGACGGCACCTGGAATGACAAGAGAGACAAGGAGTGTCCCAAAAGACCCTCTGCGATGATCCGGTCAGAGGGAAGCAAACTATCTAGCCACGAGTGGAGCCTGCCAATGATCCTCGAGGGGGCGCGAGGGCCCACGCGAACCACATCCAGAGATGACATCTATAAAAAGCAGTATCAAAAGACTATACAGGGGTCAATTTCTTTATCCACTTATACAATAAATCGTGTATCATACAGGCTATAATGGAATAAATGAATCATCAGAAAGTAAATGATTGTGCATAAAATAAAATAGTTCTGTACATAATACATGAAATGAGAAAAATGATAATAAAATGAGCAGGTTTGAATACAGAGGTCCTAGCCTATCAGAATCTAATCAGTGAACTCTATGCCATCAATGAAGGCATCATCCTCAAACTGATCTGCAGGCAAGTCCCGTGGAATAGAAGTCTCAGCCTCAAAGTTCAGGTCTGGGTAGGAATAAGGCGGAACTGGGGCATCCGATGGGCCGAGACCCGCACCAAAATCGAATCCATACGGGTCTGCGGCATAAGCCTCCTCTAGATCTCGGCCCAAGCTCCGAACAAAAAATGATAACTGATCCACCCGCCGAGTGAGGGAAGCGATCTGGTCCGAGTGAGTGGGGGCCTTAACACACTCCATCCAATCTGTCATCATCACCGACCCGTGAACCAGGTCTCCGAGGCCCGGGTCTGAGGCCCGATAGTGCGGGGTTTCCACCATGCACTGAAGTTCTCGCTTGTATGAGGACCGGCAGATAGCATGTATCCATCCTCCCCGGCCGTCAGGGCCTCTGGAAGATGGGCGTCCATGAGCCAAAATCTCCGTGAGGGAGGGGCGAAAGGGATACGAGCCTCTCCGGAAACACATCTGATGGCGCGTTCCCCCAGATACAGCTCCCATCCACCATAGGTCAGAAGTGGAATACGACGAGTGGACAAGGCAAGCTCCTGATCCGCGGCATAACCACCGACGAGGCCAGCCGCCAAATGATCCGCAGTGTAGGGAACCCAGGTCACGTCTGCTGACGAGATCAGATCTAACTGCAGTTGACAGTGAGCAAAGCTATCTGACATTGGAGTCTCCTCAAGAGTACTGTGATGCCACCGACGACCCCCTGGATAAGTCTCCGGACCGAGGGTAGTAACTGGCTGCAAGCAGGGTAGCCTCTCGTAAGCCCAGAACTGATAAATAAAATAGGAGAATCGTAAGTATTGGGAAAGGACAAAGGAATGAAACAAATCAAGGACGATACAATAAAAAAGACCTACTAGCAGAAAGGGGTAGAATCCGAGCCAGGCATTCGTCTGTCCCTCTGAGCGAAGACGAAGACCCTGGAGGAAGTAAGCGAAGGTGAAGGAGCCCCAATCATAATCCCCGATCTAGTCAACCTCCCGGGTGGCTCCGACGATACTGAAATGAATAGTCGAGGAATTGTTCCCTAGAAAACAGCCCCTCATGATGGTCAAAAACAAGCGTCGGAGCAGAAAGTCACGAGCAGACCGGTCCTCAGGGAATGGCTCAGAAAGGACCCCTCCAATAACATCCACAGCCAAGGCTCCCGATTGAATGCTACGGGCCTTAAAGACCTTATCCTGAGGAGAGTACCTCAATAAGGATCAAACGGCTACGGGGGTGATGTCCGGCTCCAGAGGAACACGGGGTCCATAGAACTCCACCCCGGTGATATAACGCCAGTCTAGAGGGGTCAACAGCAACTCACAGTCCAGAAGATAAAGCGACTGGGTCTGGTGGAACCAGCGCTCAGATATGGTCCTCATATAGCCCCACGGACACCGGCGAGGGGCGATGGTAAAGAAATGTCTGAACCCCCAAGAGTCTACCATCCCCTTGTAGTCAGAATGCAGCGCGTGGTAGAGGGTGTAAATGCTGAACCAGTTGCCCCGAGGCTGGGTAAACTCAGGAACCTGTGACAGCCATCAAAAAATCAGTCATGGTAGCCATACGGGTTTGAATGAACTTAAACGGCGGATATACCTCGTTAGCCGCAAGGTAGGCTAAGGGGTGACTGCTGAGATCAGGACCGAGCAGATCCGGTATCCTGGCACGGGCCCCTGGTAAGGTTCGACGCGTGGGGGGAGGGACCGCTGTGCCAGAAGGACCCGCCTCTGCCTCAGCTGGGGCATCCTCACCAACATCAGGCCGAACTGGGCGAATGACAGACTCCGCCAGTCTACGAGAATGACGGGTCAGGACTGGAGCTAGAGCTGAGGTGGCCACTCTACGACAACGAACACCGGCAACCCGGGGCACTGTGGAGCCACTGGGAGTATCAAGATCCATAATGAAACGACATCACGAAAAGGAGGTACATCCTTAGCCCGTTATCTTTCAAAAATCTTCTTGCATATTGCTAGAAATAATAGGGCAGCGTAGCATTTTATGAAATTGAAAATGCATAAATAAGTCCCTAGGGGTGCGCTAGATTTTCCAAAATTTCGGCAGAGTTTCGTTTGTAAAATGGGCATCCCATGCACGATCATGCATGTTTAATCAAGTCAGGCAACCAACAAATCCAAAATGCAAGTAAAAATGATGCATTATGAGCATAAAATGACTAAAACAATGGTTTTTCAAGTAAATAAAACATGTCTGCAAGACCTGTTATTTATCTATGCTGCGTGTAACACAAATATCACATATAGGCATGCATTGCTAAAATTAAAATATCCAAACAAGTAAATGTATAGTCAAATGAAAGCGAAAATCAAAGAAAAATGAGTTAAAACGTTACCCAAAGTGTGTAGACTGATTTAATCGGAGCAGATTTGGCAAAAAGGTGTCCAAAAGAAGGAAAAGCCAAGTGGGGATAAGGAAAACCGAAAACGAGGGAGAGAAAAGTTAAAGAAAGTGACAGATCTCGGGGGGGTCACGATCTGAAATAGGAATCGATCCTAGCTGTAGTTGCTTCTGCAGCTGGCCGCAGATGCACCTGCGGCTGGTCTCGGTGCCCCCTAAACTTCCCTTTTGTTTACCCCGAGCCAACGTGAAACTTGTTACGATTTAAAAACAAGATTTTAGAACTTGACCAAATCAAAAACGACCCGTTAGAGACGATACCTGACTAAATCAAAAACGACCCGTCAGAGACGATACCTGACCAACTCAAAAACGACCCGTCAGAGACGATACCTGACCAATCCAAAACGACCCGTCAGAGACGATACCTGACCAATCAAAAACGACCCGTCAGAGACGATACCTGACCAACCCAAAAAAGACCCATCGGAGACGAAACCCGAGTGATATTCATTCGTAAACTTTGAATCGACCTCTGCACGATCATGCTGAATGTGACATTGCATCATCTTAATATATGTGTTGCATCGTTAAACACGTACTGTCATTTCCATGCGTCAGGTGCCTACTTCTTTATCATGTTCATTTCATATGCCATTCCATAAACATGATAAAGAGGGGCAGCTGTAGACACCCAAATTTTGCACTTGTGTACTGACCTTGACAGGAGGGCAAAATCGTCATTTGACCCAACATACGAACAGGAAAGGTGGACCCCAACCCAAAGTCACCACGACCACTTACGATCAAAGCTGTCAAACGAACAACAAGCGTCAAGTCATTTGAGGCAAGATACGCAGTTGATCCAGACGAAACCCGATTCGGTCGCCAAAGACGACAAATGACCACTACACTTGCGACAGTCGGAGGGGGTCTCACTCTTTGAAAGCCAGGCACCAGAGATATTTATACATCAGGTTACAGCCTTCCAAAATAAAACAACAAAAATTGACGATTCAAGACTGCGTGGCACGGAAATCGAGAAAAGCAAGCTGAGTAGCTGCAGGTGCACCTGCGGCCACCGACAAGCGTGACACTTGCACGTCTCGAGGAGACAACCCGACAGCCAAGGATTCGGCGCGGGCGGCCACAACAAGCAGCCGCAGATGCACCTGCGGCTAGGGGTGTTCAAAATTTTCGGTTTTTTCGGTACCGGTTTTTTTTGGTACCGGTTTTTTTGGTTTCAGTTTTTTCGGTTTTTTATATTTTTCGGTACAGGTAGCGGTATGGGCATTTTTGAATTTCGGTTCGATTCGGTATACCAAAAGAACCGAATTACATAATATAATAATAAATTTATATTAATTATTATATAATTAATAATAATTATATGTATTATTATATATATAATAATATATATAATTAATAATAATTATATATATTGCTAATCGGTAAAAACCGAACCGAAAAAACCGAACCGAATTTGTACCAAACCGGTACCGAAACCGGTAATTCGGTTCGGTTTTCGGTTCTTATTTTAGTGGTAATTTCGGTTCGGTACCGGTTCCATTTTTTCGGTACCGGTTCGATTTTTTACCGATGGACACCCCTACCTGCGGCTGCCTTCAGTCACCTATACAACGCCATTTTTGATCTGCAGAAGCAGATGAAGCAAAATTTTCTAAACTTAGGAGAGAGAAAACACGCGAGAAGGCGAGAGAGGAGCTCGGGTTTTGTTAAATACAAGTGAGAAACTTATTTTTTCTTATCAAATATTCAAGTATTCGTGTGGTTTTGGTTTAATCGTGAAATATAAAGCTTTTGTTGATGTATTGCAAGGTGAAAAGGGTGTTTTGGTTGATATTTTTTGCTTGTATTGTTATTATAATATTGTGTTTTGGGTTGCTTAATGTAGTATGTTGTCGTACTGTTGAGAATCTGTGGATTAGGGATTATTAGCGAGGGTTCCGTCGGAACGTAATTTCCTTCTAATGTCCCGATGATATCCGAGCGGTGATATGTAGTTCGTTGTGTTAACGGGTAGTTTGTTGTTTTGGGATTGTGATTTATTTGATTCGTGTAGCATAGTATCAAGTTGAGTATTGTTTATCTTGCTCTGGTATAGTTGTGCAGCGATTTTGGTGATTGTAAGCCTAGGGAGGAGATCCTTGTGATCAAATCCCGATGATGGACAACTTTTGGTGTATGTAATCATTGCAAGGGTATATTTTGTATATATGTAAATATTGGGCCTTAAAGCGAGATCGAACCGTAATCGGGTTAAGGCCCCATAATAGTAAAATATGTGATTGTGGGTGTTTGGGGTTATTTAGACGGCTCACATGCCCATGGATAGCCCCGACACGTTTTGAATGCTTGTTTTGATTTACGACACGAAAAACGGTTTTCCAAAATAGGGCAAACGATGAAGATTTTCTAAAAATGATCAAATTAAGATATTAGATTCACGAGGTTTAAAAATTAAGAGTTTTGGCGAACTTTGATCCTTGTTTGACGAAAAGGCTCCCTTTGGTTTTGAAATGTCATCAAAGATGTTTTCGTAAAAAAATAGGTAACGTTTTCATTAAACTTTGTGCATAGGGTTAAAGAGTTATAGAAGTTGCCTTCATTTTATTTGAATTTACTGTTAGAAGGCAATGTATAGTCTCGATTCCTATTTGACAAAAGTTTAAAAGCTATTGTTTTCTAAAAATGACATCTAATAAAAACCCTCATCGTTTTCGAAATTAAAATCAATCTTTATTATAAAAAATGAAGCCTTGTCATTCGGATCAAAAGACGTCTAAACGCTTTTCGATAAAACACGTTTTCCATAAGAAATCAAAGTGATTTTCACGCAAAATTCACCACAACCATCACCTAGGCACGCACGCACACACACGCAACTCACACATTTTTTGGATTTTGAAAGGATAGGAAAACATCGAGATTGCGGTAACTGTGTTTTCACGGAAGTCGGGGGGTGCCTAACACCTTCCCCTCGCTTAAGCAAGCCCCCGAATTCTATGAATCTCGGTTCACAGACCAATTAAATCGGAGTCATATATGAGCCCGCGATTACGAAAACAAATTAGGATGAGTTGGTACATCCATTTTCAAATATACCAACTGGCGACTCTGGTCAATTGGCTCATTAAAGAAATCGACCTTTTGAAACCCCGTTGACACTAAGCCGACCCTTTTCAAAAAATCACATCTCAATCTAAGGGTTAAAATTGGAAATGGCTTTTAATATTGGGATTTTAATATTAAAAAATGAAACGACTAAATCCTGGCGTCGACAGTAGGAATAACTATATGGGTATGGGTAATTATATTATAAACCAAAGTTAATGATAAAGATAGTTAATGAATTAAATTTAATCAAGTCAAAGTACTTGTATTAATGTGTATTAAAATTAGCACTACTGACGCGGCAGAGGTAGGCTTCACCGCCGCAGCGGTGAAACTCTTGAGTAGGTGAAAATTAGAACTACCGCCGAAGCGGTAGGTTTCACCACTGCAGCGGTGAAACTCTCGGGTGTATGAAAATTAGAACTACCGCCGCAGCGGTGGTACAGACTGTTTGAAAATTAACTTTGAATAAGTTAATTTAGTAACCCAATGTGGTAGATTAATTTAATGCAAGTCTAATTGGAGTATGTTATAAGTCCAAGCGATGTTTTAATCTAGATCAAATAAATTAACCTAGTAGTCCATGTAATATTTGAACAAGCTCAATGCTTGTTTTAATGTAACATATGGTATGTAATGTTAGCCCAATGTAATAATTAAATTGAGCCCAAACAATGATAATTCAAAGTCCAATTGAATTTAATTAAATGACCCAATATGGAGCCCAATACATGGTCAAATGGTTGGTCAATATATATATATATGGATGTATACATATAAAGTTGTATATATATATATATATATATATATATATATATATATATATATATATATATATATATGTATATAAGATAAAAATAATTGGATTTTGGAGCCAAAAAGGGGTATTTTGCTGAGATTTAGAAGGGAGCCCACTTGGGGGTGGCTTGTAGCATTTGTATTGCTTTTATTTCACTCAACCAATAGCTTGTAAGCAAGCTTGATGCATGTCAATCACTTGGTCAATAAAGCTAGTCATTCAAAGTAATAGTAATCACCAATTTAGCTTCTAATTGCACCAAGGTTGGTTGATTAAGAAGTTAATGAAGTACTCCTAGAGTTCTATAAATAGAAATCACCAACACATGAGCAATGTTGGTCATTTCTATGCTTGGTAGTATTTTTAGAAAGATGAAAGAATTCTAGAGAGAAGGGAGAGCATTGTTGGAGATTTCCACCAAGGAAAATTGCTAGAGGATGATCAAGGTGGAGTCACTAGCCAAGATCATGTCAAGAGGAAGGAGAGCATCCATGTCTAAGAGGTTATAAAGTGCTCTAAACTTTATTTAGTTCATTTTTGTAGTCTAGATATGATTTAAATGGTTAAAATATATTTTTAACCGATCAAAAGTTATTTTGATGATCTAGAAGTCTAAATCTATGATATATAGGTAAATTCATGGTTTAATATGTTTAAAACAAGTATTGGTATGTGTGGTATGCAAATAAATGGAAGAAAATTCCATATTGCGATTTACCGGTAAAACCCTAAGGGATTCGATCTCTAAATTTTGTGTCAAACGTTTTCAAAAATGTGATTGAATGTATTTGAACACTAAATCAATTTATATTGAATCTATTAGTGATTAATTGGTATATAAAGATATAAAATAAAAACTAAAGTTAACACAATTAAAAAGTTAACTATTGGTAATATTTGAAGAATATTAAAATATTATTAAATGATGAATAATATTAGTATAAGATTAAAAGGTTATTAAATATGTAATAACATTTGTATATGATGAAAATGTTCTTAAATAATTAATGACATTATTAAATAAGTAAAATATTATTAAATGGTTAATAATATTAATAATTGAGTAAAATATTATTAAATGGTTAATAATATTTGAACTTAGTGGTATATTATCAAAGATAGATAATATGTTGGGGTATTTGGTACATTATTAAATGTCCGAATCATTAAGTTATGTAAAAGAAGAAAGTTTAATTGAATTAAACAAATGTAAATAGTCCATTTGTAACTAATTTAGACAACTTATTAAAAGTGGGTCGTACGAAGATTGTATAATGAAAGCGTAAGCTGGTTAAGCATGTCTGATATGTCCAAACTGTATTTGGACTAGGGTTTTGTCCGGAACTTAAGGGTTCGTTCGTCGGACTTCTTAAGAGTTAATAATTTGAAGTTAAGGTCTTAAGTTAAGACTAATTAAAAGTCCTGGTAGCTAATGATTATGTCAATTTGTTATATAAATTGTAGGTTGAGCAAATGTCGCAAATAAGCGTAAATGGTAGAAGCGACTAGGCAAGTTTTTCAGAAGTTGCTTCTATATGCCTTGACATGCTATGATGTGATATTAAATTGTTAATAGAAGGATATTGATGATAATTGTGATATGCATGAGGTATGATTACATGTAAAATATGAAGCATGAAATGCTAGATGTTATATGTGATGCATGAGCAGTATGACATAAATTGAAATGCATAAAAAGCATAATGTAAGTATAAATTGCAGAGTATATGTGAAGCATGTAATGTGTTATGTGTAACTGTTAAACTTGCTGAGCCGTCGTGCTCACTCTTGCTTAAACCAACATTTTCAGATAGTACAAGTATTTGAAGTCTTGATAAGAATTAAGAAATATGAATGCATATTACATTCACTGAAGGTCTAGCACGACCATTGTAGATATCAGTCCGAATTGGATAGGTAAAATGATTGTGTAGTATAAGAATTGGTTGGTATGTATTATGAGTCTTAGATACTCAAATTGATTGTAATAGAATGTCGTATCATATATGATATTGAGATATACTAGGAATTTGTAAAGATTGCGATGCTGGAATAGAAATAGATGTTGTGAAATTGTAAATAAATGATTATTTAGCAATTATAATATTGTCATATTTCATGAACAATAGGGAAATGTAGTACTAGTGTTGAACTGGATCCGAGGTTCAAGGAACCCGAATTCGGGGTCGTCACAAGTTAGTTATTATTTATTATTAAATAATAACTAAGGATATTTGATTATTTATAATATAATATAATTATTTATTATCTGATTAACTTTAAATAATAAATAAATCTAGTAAGTTATTACTTATTATTAAATAATAACTAAAGCTTACTATTTAATTAATGTTAAATAGTAATTAAATGAAATTAGATTTAATGAAATAAAGAAAATGTCTTTTAACTCATTTGTTTAAACAATTATAATAAATTGTTTAACAGTTTAATAAGTGTTTAACACTTGAGAAAATTGATATAAATTAATTAAATTATTAACCTAAGATTGATTAATTATTTTATAGGTTAATGATAGTATATTAAATTATTTGTTATGTAACTTTTATTTGCTAGATAAATAACATAATTGAGCGCATAATTGTACAATGTTACGTAGTGCTAATTGATAGACCAATGTTGTTAATATTAGGTCATTCAAAGAGAATTATTTAAAGCTAGTTAGCTGTAGATCGACTATCAGGCAAGTTCCCTAACCTTACTTAAATTTTATATTGAGCAAGTTCCTCTTAACTCAAACTTGAGTTGCTATGTTTCAAGCATGCTAGTGGTTTAATTCTTTATAATTATTCCACCTCTTTAAATTATTGATTCGCACATTGTGCATGTTGTATATGTTCATCAGGTATGAAAGGCTTATTACCTTCATTACCATAAGGTTCAGTTAAATTTGTTCATGGTCATTATTGACACTCAACATTAATTGATTCAGTTATTCAATTATTGAAATTATGATTCGTACTATTTCACAATTATTATATTGTTGAAAATCCGAAAGTTTATTCTTTCTTTCAATCATGATATATCTTTATTGTACTTAAACTTGCTGAGCAAAGTCGTTACTCACCTTTGTTATATCATGATAACAAATTTCAGATTAATAAGAATGTTCGAGGAAAGACGGAGACAGAAGAAAAAGACAAAATTATAGTGTTATGCATGATAACTAATTTGTTATATGATGTAAGTTAATTGTGTAAACCTTTTTATGAATCTAAAGGTATATATGTAAGTTAAGGTTAGAAACCTTGGAAAATATTGTAGAATACTCTAAAATAAATAATTTATGTTTATATTTTCCGTATTAGTTAGAGAACATGTATGAAGATGATGTAACGTGAAGTACCAAGTCTAAGGTTCAAGGTACCCAGATTTGGGAGCGTTACAGTTATAAATATAATAGTTACATCAGTATGAATTTATTCTTGCACTATAGATTTGACATTTTAGTTCACTTAATGGCTCTAGTGAACATAACTAGAATAAAAATTCATAATCAATCAAAGTAGAATATAGTATTCTATACGTGCATGCTTATTATGTATATATTATATATTATCAAATACGTATTTTATATATATATATATATATATGTGCATGCGCGCTAAATAAGATGAGATAATTATTAACAAATCCCACAAAGTTAACAATATTAAGTTGTAACGTTCAAAGATATTTGGAATATCGAACGCGACCTTCTAGCATGATAAAACAATAGAGCATCAAATAATCAAAAAAAATTGTTGTGTCACACAAGGCTTATATTAATTATTTGAGACGTTGTTTTATTACATTGTAGATGTTTATAAAGGAATTGAACAATGTTGTTTTGTTGCGTCACACAAAGATAATATTGTAATACCCCGCAAATTTTCTTACTAGCTACAGGTGACCTCATGCGTTAATATACAACCTTCTCCTTACTAACCACAACATTATATAATAATATGTTGCTAAAAACTCAATAAATTTAAAGATTTTACAACATCTTTATTCACATTAATGCTTTCCCTCAGAATGAAAATCTTTACATTGATTTTGCAAAATCAGATCATTTATAAATCACGACCTAGTGTATTACAATCATAGTGAGTATACAAAAGCTCACACTTCAACAATAAGTCGCTATGACTTTCTGTCGACTCCTCTTAACTAAGTGAGTTCACAATTATTAGCATTCGTCTTAATGTATAACTTTCTTTCACTACCATTACAAGGTATTAATTCAAGAATAATACAAAGCTATAATTATCCCAACCTATTACATCATGAGATTTAAACAATTATAACAACAAGGTTTTATAACCAAAAAATAACTTCAATCATTTCCTTTGTGTTTACTAGGATTTTCAAATTCCTCGCACCTCGCTGAAAATGTTTGATTATAGCAAGAGTGAGCACGACGGCTCAACAAGTCTAATAGTTATCATATAACACATAGTTCATATTTAAATCACGCTTCATGCTCTATGCTTCGCATTTTATATAGGCATCATGCTTTCTATGCTTTGCATTTATTCAATTACTTTAGGTTTACAATGCATCTCAATATTTACAAGTTATATAAGTCATATAACACACTGAATTTCATAGTATCAATTGTATTGCAACTATTCATATCAGATGACTGTACGAAGGCATATTGAAAATTAATTTGCACATACAATAAGTGCATACATAATAGTTTATATATATAGCAACATGTTTGCAAGAACATCACATAGTACTAAAAAACTTGCCTGATATGCGCATTGACTTACGCCACTATTCTGCATCTACATCCATCATTAACGCACATACAATTTAAATTACTTCATTTAAAAGACCTAATTTTGAATATGTTTAACTTTCAATTAGTAAAACACTTAGGGATTCATATATCATTCTCAAATGAATTGACACTTAAGCATATAATTCCCTATTTATTAACACATAAATTCCAAGACAATATTATCCTCGGATAATATTTTAGTTACCAATCAGTATTATTATACAATTAATAATACATCATCCATTTACTAATGTTATTAAGTATTTAACAACATCTTAATTGGTTACTAATATTATTAACACTTTAATAATATTTAATCACTTACCATTATCATTAATCATTTAATAATAATTTAACCATATACTATTATTATTAAAAATTTAATAATAATTGATTTGTTTAACTAATATTATTATTTAATAATATTTTAATCATTTAGTAATATTTAAAAACTTAAACAATTTAATGAAAATTCTTTAATCACTTTATTAATTCCTTAATTCTTTTACTTTATTTATTATTTAAATAATAAATAATTAATTTAATAATATTTAATCACTTTATTTATTATTTAATATTATTTAAATAATAAACAATTATCTTTATGTATTATTTATTTTTAATTAAATAATACATAATTATTTTATGTTATTACCATTATTTTTCTTAAATCAAACGTAATTATCAAAAATTCTTACTTGACTTATTATTTTTATATCTCTTGGATATATTTAGTATATTTCATTTAATACACATAGTAATTTCCTTTTCATTTTCCAACGTCATTTACTATTTTTCAATAGGTCATTTCTATCCGAAATTTGTAATAATTATTAGACTTTGAGTTTTTATTAGAAATTCGGAAATTCATATAGTAGCTTCCTGCCATCATAGAATACTCCCAGATAAATTTTCATAATTTTCTGAGTTACACATTTCAAGTTATAGCAGTCATAATCATTTAAAACTTAAAGAATCGACGGGTATAACCCACTAATCCGAGGTCGGATCAAGCTTATTTTTGGAAAGTTGATGATTTATACCATATACTATCATGTATAAAAAATGCAGAATTTTTAAGACGGGATAAGTGGCCAAAACAAGCCATGTAAAATTCTGGGCAGTAGGTTTTTGGGATTTTTCCAGCAGTGAACTATTTTGCTAGAAAAATAATCAAAAATATCCCTTTTAATATTTTTTAGTCATTCCAGTTGAAAAGGTTTTTTATCTTATAGATCTACCATCCAGAGTTGACGGATCTCAAAAATGAGTTACGGAATGTGAACAGTAACTCCGTAAAGCAGGTTGTCCAGTTTTAGGATTTTTCGGTAGAATCAATTTCATGCCTTTTATCAACTTTTCCAATATAAATGCATATAAATACTCATGTTAAATGCATTTAACCATATATCTACTAATCTAGCATGGATTTAAACATAGAGAGCTTTAAAAATAGTTTTCTACCATAGAAATTATATAAAAAACATAAGGAGCTTGAAAACTAAGGTTAAAGGTAGTTTTATACCTCTTGGACCTGATAGCTCTCTTCCTTCTTGCTAAAAAAATGAGACTAGGCTTGGATGATCTACTTTTGATTATCTAGACGAGCCTTCTTGATGATCTAAGGTTTTTTCTTCCTTTCTTTTTAGCATTTCTTTCTAACTTTTCTTTCTAGTTTCCTTTTGCTCTCGCTTAACTCTCACTTTTCATACTTGGTGAATGAACAAATGAAGTAAACTCTCTCATACTTGGTGGAGTACTCTATATATAGACATTTCCTCGATCAAGCTTAGCCCCTCTTAATCCCCCAACCTTGATTAATTAAAATTAATTAAACAAGAAAACATAGATCCACTTTTTAGGGGAAAAGACATTGCATGAGAGGAAATTAGGGATTTGTGTTTTCTAGGCATGCATGGAGCTTTGTGCTAACCTAGCTATTTTCGCTCCATTTTCTCCACCATTTAACCAATGTAGGGTTAATTCTCTACTACACCTAAACCATAATGAATCTACTAACTTCTCCTTAGTTAACTCTCTACATATATCACTAATACATTTCCTCATTTGGGCTCTCACATTAATTTGCTTGGACTTAATTTATTAATTCAAATGGCTACTAGTTACTTCCTTTAGGGCTTCCAACAATTAAATCAACTGAACTTGATGTTGGGCTATCGTAATTAATTCATATATACATATACACAAAACTATGTATGTATTTCCATCATCCTTTTTTTTTAATCGTTAGGCTAAGTCTTAGGCTTCCATTTACCAAATCATTGGGCTTGGAATAAATTCTATTATTGCACTTCTGCATATTTATATTGGGCCTCTAATTAATTTAGGGTTTGGGCCAATTAAATTAAATTTCACCCCCATGGGCAAACTTGTAATTAATCTTCACTAATTAAGGGTAAAATGGTCTCTAGGTGATTATTAGGACATCAAAGTTATTACAAAATACTCTAGAATAAAATGGTCATCTCTCATTCTCTCTAAACTTTCCTTTTATGGATACTTTCTATTTATGAAAAGTTTCTTCCTTGTATTCCTACCGTATTCGTAAATAGTGATTTTCGCTAAATTTTTGAGAAATATTTTATTTAAAAATATGCATCGCTGCGTCATATAAATGCTATTTGGGAATGTGAAATTTCAAAAAACGTAAAGACATTTTTTTGCGTGAATAGTATTTTTCTGCATTTATTTTTCGAGAGATTTTCCCCCTTCAATTAAACCTTAACACGTATTCTTAGTCACTTAACATTCAGTTTAGGTTATAATTTTAACCTTTAACTATCTACAATTGCTTTTACGAGTCATATTAGGTCTTTAAGGTATATCTTAGAAATTATGTTCCTTAAGTATTCTACTCCGCACTTCACACATTGATTAGATCTGAGAAGTCGATCTTTATTGATCTCTTCTGATCACTGCACAGGTATTACTGAATATCGGATCCTTTATTTCTTTCGTATTGTGTTCATCTTCGTGAACGACTCATTTTACCTTTATGTTCTTCCCGTATTCCCACTACAATTGTGAATAGAATTTTCTGTACCTATACGCCGTATAGATACCTAACTTAGTGTATACCCTAACGTATACATCATCAACCACTTTGAGGTTTTTAAACTTCGAACACATGTTTTTCTTTTAACCCTAACATTCGAATTAGGTTAAATGCTTAGTCATTCTTACGCATTCGTCTTTTCCTCAGATTAGGTTTTTGACTCAACCCTTAAAAATAATTTCATCATCGGAATTACTACTACTATCGTTTTGTTAAAGTTTGGTTCATTTCTAAATCCTCACAACATCTGCCCATCCGATCAATCTCGTCGGTTACCTTATCATAGGCATTGCATTAGCTCTCGTTTTATCTATACTGTTTTCCTCCGTGGCAAGACTCTTTTTTAGTCCAAGTCTTATTTGACTTGTCATGGCTCATTGGTACTTGATTATATTTAGGTATTAATCATCTACGTCTTCGTTTCACAATTGAACTCTTATTCCTTTTATTCATCGTCTATGGATTTACTAGTGCTAGGTATTTATAACTTAACCTTTAATCACTTTTGAGTTATCGAAAGCCTAAAATTTTTACTAAATGACTATCTACTACTTCATTTTCCAAGGATTTTCGTAGTCTCAAATCACATAAATTACTTCAGACCGTATTTATCAGTCTTGTGAATTTTCGGTTCATCACAAGTATTTTTCTTTTCGCTTATATGAAAATGCTAGGTTGGACTTAACTTGGATAATTTTGATTCGGATGTGTCCCACATGATCATAATAATCTAAGAAGTAAAATACAAGGAGTTACATGATGATGTAATTGACAAGAGTTGTCTACCTATTTATTTATATATAGTTTGTTATGTTACCCAAGACTATATACATTAAAAATAGGATCCTTATTTTCACTAGCAAATCTTTAATTAGATTTGCCGAACTACATAGTGAGGGTAATATAGTTTGATGAAAATAGTGGGAGACACCATTTTAAATAAAGACCTAATTAACTTGGTGATTAATAAAATAAATGCATGTTAATGTTGTTAATTATCCACTTCAAGAATTTTGCTATGCCTAATTCACTAACACATCATAACATATTGGATGCTAATAAATTAATTGAACTTAATTGTTCAGATTGGTTAAAGAAATTTGAGAATAGTTCTCAATGTTGAAAAGCTTGCAAATACCCTTAATTTGCCTGTCACTGCAAATATTGCAGACAATGCCTCTGAGAAAGAGTTTACTACTTATGAAGTGGCAAGATGATGTAACTATGACTCAATGCATTATGCTTGCATCCATGAGTATCGAGTTACAGCGTTAACACGCGAAAATAGATGCGTCTATTATATTGCTGCATTTTCACGAGTTGTATGGTGTGCAAAGTAGGTTAACTAGATATAAGATATCTAAGGAGCTCTTTCTATCTATAATGACCAATGACACTAAAGTACATATACATGTCCTAAAGATGATCAATTGGGACAACTGAATTTTGTCATGGATGGAGAGTAGAGTCAAAATTTGATCTTGTAAACACTCATTGACTCCTTTCATAATATGTTGTGAACTTTAACATTAATAAGTTAGACGTCAGTTTAACTGATTTGATTAACATGTTAAAGATAGTTTTCCTTCCAAGAAAGACTAATTCTTACTGGTAGATGAATCTTTTAAGTGGAGGAAGAGGGCCAAAGGTATTTCTGAGGAGTCAAAAAATATAAAAGGCAATAGAAATGCGCTAAACAAAGGACATAAATAAGAGTGATCTCGAGGACAAATGAGCTTGTTTTCAATGCGATAAGCTAGTACACTGGAAGAAGAAGCTTGGTGAAGCTTCAGCTACGGAAATAGATTTTTTCATACTTTCTTTAAGTCAAGTTCTACTTGGGTATTAGATACTGATGAATGGATTTTATACCTACGAATCGAATGCTTTTGGGCTTAATAATTTGCTATATTTGAGTATTTTTAGATGCATTTTACTTATTTTTATGTTTCTTTTAAACGGCTTCGGGGGGTCAAAACGGTAAAATATGAACTTAATGGAATTTTTGTAATTATTGGATATAGGTCGTGGCCGAGGCCAGATTTGTAGTGTAATTCCGTGACCGGGGCTGTGGTCGGTGAACTCAACTAGGATGATTCGTGCGCTTCACAGAGGTTGAGCCCAGTAAGGAGTATAATGTTGCTACGATTTAAGAGCTGCTATGAGGGTTTTAGAGGGTACTTCTGAACATAACGTAGAGTAGAGTAGAACAAGGATTGGGTGAGCCACTCTTGGAGACTTGAAGAACTCAAAGGAAAAGCACGTGAAGATCAACTTGAAGGCTAGTAATGGAGGAAATTTGATAGAGTTTAATATTCTCTTTAATCTTTTATTTTTATTCTTTAGGATGTTTATTTCTTTGTTGAATTTATTTTTCAATTGTCATATTATGTGGAACTAAACTTCTTATTAGGATTTCAATGGAATCAATTGTTGAGCTTTAATTGATTCATCTTGATTTTATTTAATTAATCGATTTAGAATTATTTATTATATCTTGCATTAATTTTAATTGTCTGATCAACAATTATCTGATTTCTTGGACGGAATTGGAAAAGGAAGTCTAGGAATAGATCTGGGTATAATAACGTGTGAACTTATTTATTCTTTTTAGGAAGAATAACATAATAGTGCATATGATAAAAATATTTATGTGCCACATGTAATATGATTGAGAGTATGTGCTTAATGAATCTATTTTAAGTGTTTTGCATGAAGATAGCAATATAACTGAAATATGTCTTTTTAATAATTATTGAAAAAAATTAATAAATAGATAGGCAATATCAGTTGACAATCAATATGATTAATTGATTGGAATTAAGATGATGACATTTTGTGATGCAATTAGGGAAGTTGTTATCCAAAACCTTTACATATCTAGTGATCCGTTCTTGTTAGATTGTTTTAGTTTTAGTTTTAATTTTAAATATTTCTTAATCAAAAATTGGTGATCGTTTAAATAGAATTAAATTGATAAAAAATTGATAATTAGATTAATTATTAACTATTTCCTATGGGTTCGACATACTTCTTACTACTTTATTACTTGATTGACAGTGTATACTTGCACGTATTGTCATTATATAAATCGGACAACAGATATCGGCTGATTATCTCACATATGCAAATAGTTGCAGATACTAAGTAGAAGTAGAAGGCCTATTTAGTGGACATGGAGAGATGGTTGCAGAGTTATTAGAGTTGGTACACATAGTTGTGTGTGGGACCTATGACAACACATAGGAAGGTCTTCATTCATTACTTTCACTAATTATTTTAGATTTCGATACATGTATTTGATGAAATAAAAATCCAAATCGTTTGAAAGGTTCAAAGAACTCATAAGTGAAGTATAGAAACAGACGACCAAAAGTATTAAAGTTCTTCAATCAGATCAAGAAGGGAATACTTAAGTAGTAAGTTTTTATATCATCTCAAAGAGACTGGTATTCACTCAGAATTGAAATGGTGATGATCCATGATAAGTTTTATTGACCTTCAAGTATCCTTCTGGGGCTATGCCTTAGAAACGACAGTATATCAACTAAATAAGGTACCTTCTAAATCCGTCCCTAAGACTCTATATGAATTATGAACATTGAGGAAATCAAGTCTTAAGTATGTTTAGATTTTGGGTTGTCTAGTTTATGAATGATAAGCTTGGGACAATATCTGACAAGTGTAAATTTATGGGATATACTAAAGAAAGTTTAGGGTATCACTTCTATAATCCTATTGATTAAAAGGTGTTTGTTAAAACACGCGACCTTCTAAAAAAAAGAGTTTATCCTTAAAGGGGTCAGTGAGAGTAAGATAGATCTTGAAGAAGTTCAAGAACCATAAAAACACTATAGATCACATGAAATAGTCTATTCAAGTAGACAAACCTATTGTACCACAACCAAGTTGTAGATTTGGTCTAGTACCGAAGATACCTGAGAGGTATGAATTCATCATAGATGATGATGAAAAGGTACACATCATAGTGGATGATAATCCAGTTAAATATGATGAGGTATAAGTAGTAGAGACTTAAGATAAATAGCTGCTAACCATGAAATTCGAAATGGGTCTTCCGAGAAAGACTAAAGCAAATGGCAAGGTGGAGACCTATAAGACCTAACTAGTGAAAAAATAGTTTCAAACAAGGTCAAGGAGTTGACTATGATGAAACTTTTCACTTGTAGTTGTAGTTGCAGCTTACTATACGAGATATAGCAAATGGACATGTAGACACCCTTCTTCAATAGAGGATATATGTATGATACAGCCAGAGGGATTTTTTTTTTAAACATGAAGTAAATCAAGTATGTAAGTTACAACAATTTAATTAGGGATTGAAGCAAGTTTCTCAAAGATGGCACATCCATTTTGATGAGACAATCAAAAGAATTTGATTTTATCAAAAACGAGGATGAACCAAGTGCGTACAAAGGTTAGTGGGAGCGCTGTGATATTCCTAGTATTATATGTTGATATAGTACTGATAAGGAATGACATACCAATGTTATAATCAGTAAAGATGTGGTTGTATAAACACTTCTTCATCAAGGACTTGGGAAAACATCCTAACATTCTATTTGGGATAAAGGTCTATAGTGATAGATTATAAATGATGCTCGACTTGACCTTAGGAATATACATTGAGTCGATGATATGTACTAAACCTGATGTTGCTTATATATGATAAGTAGTTATCACTTCATTCCTAGAGAAGAATATTAGAAAATAGTTTCTAATGGTTGGTCTAATTAAAACTAGAGGACTTAATATACTTGATTTTTCATACTAACCAAGACAACAACAAATTCGTTTTAAGTTATGTGATTACTTTGAACGGTGGTATAGTGAGTTGGAAAAGTTTCAAACAACAAATAGTTGCTGATTTAGTGACAAAAATATAGTATATAACTATAAGTGAAGCTACAAAGGTGATTGCTTGGATGAACAAGTTTATTACAAAACTTGGAATGGTTCTTAGCATTAAAGGAGTTTGATTCGCCAAAGAACTTAGGTCTCATCTAAATCCAAATGTGTTGCAACATTTTCGTATGATTAAATGAATCAATAAAAGAGGAGATGACACCATAGAGATGCTAGACTCTCAGAACAACATTATAGATCCATTAATTAAAGCATTAACTAAGATATTCGTACAGTCTCCACTTAGAGAAAAATGATATGAGCTACCAAAGGGCGATTGACTTTAGTACAAGTGGGAAATTGAAAGTAGTATACCCTCAAGCCAATCACATTTGATGTAATAATCATATACTTTATAATCTTATTAGTTTATTAATAAAAAATTTATTCAAAGACATTTCTTTATGCATGGTTAATTCGTTGAATTGATTAAATGGATAAACCCATAACTTTGAGCAATGCATTTAGAATTATAATGTTGATTATACTAATGAGATCTAAATTCAAGATAGTTCAAAACTAAAATGTTCCTAATTGTGGGATCACTAAAATGGGAATTAGTGAATCTAAATAGATTAATATATACTATTCTTGCTTTTATAAAGAAGATGATTGATCTCATAATCATTTATGTAGATATACTAAAGCAAAAATGTATGTGCTTATTAGAGAATACGTTTACTGAATGTGACTCATTAAAGAAACATCTAATGGATTTTTACTTGCTTATCAATAGGAGTTACTTATGTGATAGTAGTATATGTGATCCTTGGACTTGAGATCATCATAGTACCTTGTGTATGATGAGTCATACTTTGGCATATTCCTTAATGTTTGTTGGTATATCAAAGGGTATGATAGGGTATAATAAGTTATACATAGAGGTAGGTGAATGGTTAACAAAGGATCTACCACTTCTAGTAAAGAGAGAGAATGTCCTATGTAATTTGATATATGTTAACTCAAAAATCCTTGGCCAAGGTGGAATAAAAATTAGAAAGAAGTTTCTAATTTACATTAGAGTTGTTCATTTGAGAATTGAAATGCTTATAATTAAATAAAATAAGACTTGACAAAAATTTCATATATTATATTAAATTGAGACATTGTGTGGTAGAAAGATTGAATTGTATGATAACTATTCACGGAATAGGTTCTTTGTGATCAAATGTTAGAATTCATATTATCTGAAAAGTTATTGATCGCTAAGGGGGCTTACCCTTATTGTGGAATAAATATTATTTATTAAATGAATTAAATAGTTTAATTTATTTATATAAATAAGATTAGAATGGTTTTAATTTATTTATTCTTCAATCGATTTAATATGAAGAACCTAATATGACACACGACAAAAGAGTTATATTTATTTTGGAAGTGGATGACATAATGGTAATAATAAATTAAGTATATTTAATTTATACTATGGTGATAGAATAAATTAAATGACTTAATATATATAATATAGTATTTTGAAAATAGTAATTATAAATTAATAAGAGGAGTCTTATTATTATTACTATTATTATTATTATTTAGTTCCTAATTAGATTGGAAATTAAATTAAAACCTTAATTCTAAAGAGTTTAGGAGAAATGAGTTTCTCTATATAAAGAGGAGCCTTATGATAGATTAGGGCTACTCACTTTATTGGAGTATTATAGATTACTCCATATTTTTCTCTACAACTAGAAGAGAGAGACAGAGAATTAGGGCTAGCCACACATGGTTTGAGAAATCAAGATCTACATCTTGAATTCATAGATCTCTTGGTGGATCACCTCTAGAGGTTAAACATTTGGGTAGCTAACATTAATCTATGGATTCTAATCAGTGAATTTGAAGAAGTACGCGAATGATTAAAGGGAGGTGAACTCGTATTTGTGAAAGATTTATGTCTTGAAAGATATAATCTTTTATCATTCCTCAATTAATAATAGTTGCATAAGAAAGCTCCTAATTTTTGGTTTGTAATTTTTTTTAAATATAATTTATTCCTGCTTCTGTTACACTATTACAATTTGATTGTATGTATATTCCATGTTTTTTGTAAACCAACAAGAGCTTGGGTACAAGCTTCGCGAAGCTGAACAAGAGTTGGAGAAAGTGAAAGAGAAGAAAGAGACCTTCAAAACCTACTGGGAGGAAGAGGTCAGGGATAGGGTTCTGTTGGAGATGCTGTGGAACAAAGCACACGATAGGATCAATGATCAGGAGCAAAAAATAAGGTCTAGGAAAGCTAAGATGGACATGATGAGCTATACATTCCGGATTGCCTTTGTAAAGTGGAAGGATCGGGTGTATAACTATCCCACTGAAAATGGTCACACTCATAGGACTTTGAGCCGAAAGAGGATGATCATGATGGGGGATGAGGAGTACCGCGATACCAAGAGGCATAGCATGCTCCACTAGTAGTCTATGTAATAGATATGTATTTAGTATGTTTAATTATATCAGTGTGTAGTAGGTAATCCTAACTTTTGTAAAACTAGTGGGAAGTCTTTTGTTTAAAACCGATCTTTTATTTTAATAGAGAGTTAACTTATGTAAATCCTAACTTCTAAAGTGTTAGTGGGATAAATGGTATTTACAGTAGTATGCCACTTGATGTAAAGTGCTAGGAACTAATTCGTCGCATATAAATATAAATATGTATATGTTTATATGGCTTGTAATAATTAAATTATTCCATTAACTGTTAAGTGTTTTAAAAGACAATATGATAAAAAGTAAGTGATAAGTTAATAATATAAGTTTTATTAAACAAAAAATACCGCCTAGACGCAGATAACAAGTTCCACCAACACCTAAGGAATCAGTTAACACCGGACTGGAGCCGGTAAACCCTATGCAGGGGTTTGTAGACTTATTGATAGGGGCACTACAGAATCGAGCATCGAATGCGGTGGGTCTTCAACCTCTAGTAGCCCATTTAGCAAATTTCAAATACTTTAAAGCCCTTAGAGTTTAAGAGAACTATCAACCCAATAGAAGCCTATACATGGGTTATTGAGATGGAGAAGGTATTTGAGGTGACGCGAGTTGTGGAAGAGCAAAAGATAGCTTTTGTAACATTTATGATGAAGGGGGAGGCCAATTACTAGTGGTAGGCTAACTGAATAGAGTAAGAGCGAGGGTTGTGCTATGGGATAGGTTCAAAGAACTATTCTTTGAAGCCTACTTTCCCCAGAAAACACAAGATATGATGGAAGTGTAGTTTCTCGAGCTGAAACAGGGCAATATGACAGTGCCGAAATACGCAACAAAGTTTAATAAGTTGGTGAAGTTTTCCCTGTATCAAGTAGACACGGAGGCAAAGAAGGCGAAACATTTTGAGTAAGGACTGAAACCCTGACTATACAAAAAGGTGTTAATGTTCCAAATCAGAACGTTCACCGCAATATTGGAGAAGACTATACTGGCCGAAGGAGGCAGCGATGCGCTGTCTAAATACAATCAAGATAATAGGGGAATGAAAGGATATGGAGGGAACAAAGATGGAAATAGTGGGGGAAGTAACTCGAACAAAAGAAATTGGAGCGACAACAGTAGCTATAACGCCCCCAAATCCGGGTCCCTCGAACCTCGGGTTCGGTGCTCACTATTCATCACTTGAGAAACATTCATAACTAAATCTTCAATAACTCACAAAAAATATACATAAATTCATTACAAAACGTACCATCAATCCCAGGTTCCACTAACTTTAAATACATCACTATTACCTTATAATACAAAAGGTTTACAACATAAAATAAAAACTAATTACTTTTACTCATTCACCATTCCTTTACCTTTGTAGTCCTTAGATAACTTGAGCTTAGCTGAAAAATAGTTCATGATATAGCAAGGGTGAGTAACTACTTTGCTCTGCAAGTTTAAATAAACAATAAAGGATATATCATGAATGAAAAAGAATTAACTCTTGGAACTTCAACAATATACAATAATTGTGAAGACATGCAACTTTGAATAACAACTTTCAATTGATTTAACATACTATTTCTTCATGCTGAAAGGTCACAAGACCTCAAGGTCTTGTGAGTATTTATAATGCCCTATAGACATCAGACTGTCATTTTGTTTTGAATATTAACAACCATTTTAATTGTAATATCCAAAGATGGGTACTCTAGGTGATCAGCCTATTGTACATTTATGTTGTGCACATTATAACTATCCAATTTCGTTTTGACCAGAAGTATTCCATCTGACCATAATTTTATTCTCTCATAATGATTTATTCATTTTAGCTTTTCCCACCAGATTCCGCACCACAACAATATGTCATATTGAAGAGTAAATTGAAGATGATTATACTTATAAGAAGGAGATACTGTAATATCCTGAATATTTATAGAACTTATAAATATGATATTAAATGACTAAAGTTAGTTGTAAGTTAATTTCGAAGACGAAATTTCTATAAGTTGGGGTGAATGTAATATCCCAAATATTTTAAATATGATCTGACAAGATCTAATTAAGGTTGTCAATTCAAAATCTAAGAACGATTGCGCAAGTATACCTTGAGCTATCTTAAAGAAAATATACGACTCAAATATGCAATCGTATACGACTGTAGGTTAAAACTTTTAACCTAAACTATATATTACGTGATTAGTAAATGTTGAATTGAGCTTTTAAATGTGATTATTCTATGTGTAGAATTTTATATTTTGGTTCACGTAGTTAATCTTAACGCTTAATAAAATCAAGAAGTCAATTTAAGGTAAAAATCTAAATTGAAAAAAGAGTTAAAACCTAAACCCTAAACCCTAGAAAATAACTTAGGCTTTTGAGGGAAATGTGTGCGTCAAATTGACATTCTGCTTTAAGATTCATCATTCCCACATTTTCAAAACACGTAATAGTCAATAAAGGTTTTTCTCAAAAAACGTGAAAAAAAATACTATTGACGAGAAAATATTTTTTATTCATTTGATTGTTTCTTTTATCTGTAGGACTTCTTATATTTCACAACATAGTGTTAATATGAGATTTATATGTCAAGGAACTAATAAAATTTTTTAGGAAAAAATACGAAAAAACACAAGCTATGAGAAAATATTTTTTGTCTTTTCTGACTATTCTTTTCGATGTTTTGACATATTGTATTTCACGAAATAGTGTTTATATGAAGTATAAATACTATTTAGCTAATAAAAGCTTTTCTCGAAAAATGAGTAAAATACTATTCATTCGGACGCTGTCTTCCGAATTTTGAAAATTCACAGTTTTGAATAGCATTTTTGCGGACAACGGAGATATTTTCACAAATAAAAATATTTACAAAAAAAATGACTGTGGCGTTATGAAATTTTAAAATGGAACAAATACGAAAAGAAATACGTAAAACACGCTTTATGAGAATCTAAAATTAAACCAAGGTATATACTACGAGGCTTACACGAGACATCATATTTATAATAAAGCCTGCCAAGAACTAATTTTAAGTTGGGAATGAGTAGCACACTAATGTTTGCCTAAAAAAGAAACTATGACTAGATTGAGTATCAATCTTTTTGTATTAATGGTTGGACTCTCAATTCTATTATAGAACTGAGAGTCCACAACAGTTTTAGATTTTTTAATCTAGAAATATTGGATACAGTATTCAACTGTTATATTAGTTGCACCGTGCCTTCAGGCACGGGTTATCCCTAGTTTATACTATATGATGTATTTTATGAATAAAATACGTTTAACAAATTAAAACTAATATTACTGATGCGAAATATTTTAAATTATTCGCACGCGCTTTATCTGATACATCAAAATTTCAACCAATCAGAAGAAATAATGACAAAACAGCTCAGACAGCTTCTGGAAACTAAGTGGACGATTTTGGCTTGAAAATGACTAGATATTATTTTTATTAATTAAATAATGTACAAAAAGACTAAAATGCCCTTGGCTTTTAATCTAAAGACCAAACTACCCCGACTCTTGGTTTCCTATAAATAGAGATGCCATTCCTTCACAAATTCACACCATTTTCACCAAGCTAAAGAGAAAATATAGAGAGAGCTCTTGTGAGACAAGAATCAAGTGCAAAAAAATTGTTAAAGCTTGCACTTCAAGAGGTAAATCGTTAGTTGTTATTATGTTCGTTTAATTTTGTTTAAAAGCTCAAAAATGCAAGTCATAGCCATGTACAATTGTCGTTCTTCGTGTTCTTCACATGTTCTTGAGCATTTCTTCATTTTGTAGGACTTCTAATGTCGAATTTTATTTCATAGTTTAAAGTTCAAGAACGTACATCGAAAACAATTATCGTTCTCCGTGTTCTTCGTGTGTTCTTGAGCAATAATTATAAATTTTTATAATCAAGTAAACAAGCCATTATAATGACCAAATATTGTCAAATATAAAGTGTCATAATCACATATTTAAGAAGTTATAATGCTCAAATAATTTCAAGTATGAAATCCAAAAGTTCAAGAACATAAGTCATTACCATGTACGATTTTTCGTTCTTCGTGTGTTCTTGAGCAAAAGTCATAATTTCCTATATAAGTAGGTTTATGATTTTATAATTTAATGTTATAGAGTTGTGAAACATGATGGATTAGCAAATTCATGCTTGTGGTATCACGTTTTACCAAGCTAAACCAAGAACGAGAAAACTTAGTTCTTCGTGTTCTTTGATTCGTTCTTCGTGTTCTTGAGTAAAAGTCATAAAATCATATATAAGTAGGTTTATGATTTTGTTATTTTAATGTTATGAAGTGTTATTAAGTGGTAGAACATGTTATCTTAGAAAATTAATGTTTGAGATATCATGTTTTACCAAGTTAATCAAAGAAAATATGAACTAGTATGCATTCTGACTTTATTCACTGATTTCTGAAAATTTTCTTTTGGAATCTGCCTTATCAACCTAAAAGAAAGTTTTAGATCATGAAATTTTAAGGAATTTAGACTTAAGAATAACTCAAAATATTTTATATGACAAAGTTATGGCAGTTACCGAAAAAGAGGTAAAAGCTAAAAAATTTAAGGGACCCTCGAGTTTAAGCACTAAAAAAAGTGATTTGGAGTTAGCCAATTTTCCTAATAATATCACTAATGAAAATAGCCTAGTTAAACTATCCTAAGACTTATTCAAAAGTAAAATTGGGTAAACTAACTTTCGAGGAAGCGCATGTAACCATTTTTTGTAGGCGTTTAACGATTTTTCAGGAAACCTTAAAATGGTTTCAAGGTAAGTATTCTAACTCTTGCTATGTGCTACTTGTGTAGTATTGTTAAAATAATAAATGAGATGTGTAATGTCATGAGATAGATATTATGTGCAGTCTTTAACTGATGTTTTCAAGTCTTTTAACTCTTGCTATGTGCTACTTGTGTAGTATTATTAGAATGATAAATGAGATGTGTAATGTCATAAGATAAATGTTATGTGAAGTCTTTAACTGATGTTTACAAACCTTCTAATTGTTATGAGTTATGTTTATGAGTTATGAACATGATTTGTACACTTAGTGTGTCAAAGTGATATAAATTGTTGGAATGTGAGTTATATGTGATATTTAATGGAGAATTATGTTCAGTTAATGTATATTAAAGTTTATATGAAAGCATAATCTGTGTATGTGCTATCTGTTCGACTTGTTAGTCGTACTCATTCTTACGAATAAAACCTTATTTGTTGATTAAAAATAAAGGTTAAAAAGATCGTGAACATAAAGATAAAGCGTATAATAGGTTTTCATGTTTATTACTTGTATTTGTATAACTCATAATGATTGTTATAATACAAACAAACAAACATGTAACCAAATATTAAATGAATGATATAATTTCTTATCATCAGAAAGTTGTTATGTCTTTACTTTGATATAACCTAGAATTATTAAAGAACTATAAATCTGAGTGAGGGTATTGGTAATATAGACTGATCATGTTATGCCAAAACTCTGAATTTCAGATAGATAGTAAAATATTAATACAATGTTGATATGAACTACTTATTAGAATGAGGATGGTAAGTAACATTTGTGAGTACTGTAAGCATCCGAAACAAGACTAATCGATGTGAAATTGTCAAATTCATCGTTAGTTTCCTCGGACCCAAGTACAAGCTTGTTATTACTATTTTGAATGCCAGATAAGTAAGAATATTGATATGAAGAGATATAACTATAACCAAATGTGTTTCAAGTGAGAGTTTTAACTAGTATGGTATGTTCTGTACAGAAAGAGAATTTTGCACCAGACAAATATACAAACATTTGTCGCGGATAAAGATACAAACATTTATCACAGATGAAGATATAAACATTCATCGCGAGATTCTCTATTCCCAAGAACCATCATAATGATTTAATGCCGTGAATCTTAAATATGAAAAGTTATAGAATATTTAAATCTTAAGGTTAAAATTGAATCGTTTTATATGGTGTTATCCATTTATACGGATGTACTACAAGTTGATACTTGTAAAAAAATGAGACCGATATTAAGTTAAGATCCAAGGACTAAGTTAAGAGAAAATTTTAATGTATAATCTAAAATAGACTAATTCAACCAATACGATTATGAGATTATTGGTTAAGTTGGTAAATGTATGGAGTTTAACGCACAAGGTCCGTCGTAGCCAGTTCGGGAATTTTTGTGGGCGTTACAACATATCTAGTATATTTAACCATAGATCTTCATAAATAATTAAGATTTACCATCAAAGAGCTTTAAAATAGTTTTTGAACCATAAAAATACATTTTCTATTACCAAAAAACTTTTTAACCATAAAAATTTCATATAACACATATATACACATAGATCTACATATTCATATTCATCTTCAAAGTTCCTCCCTTATACCTTCGAAACCTTCATGGTTCCACATCACAAAATTTCTTCCACAACCAACTATGGCAAAATAAAAGCTCATATATAAAGAAAATAACAAGCTCGAATTTTGAGAGACTTTTAAACCTTTTACGGAAATTTTCTTCTTGACTTTTTGATACCCGAAAATAGCTAGCCTCCTTGATGACTTAACTTTCAACTTACAAATATACACTAACACTTTGGAGAAATATAGATGAAACTCTCAAATAAGTTCTTCCTTCTCACCAGAACTCTCTCTCTCTCTATATATATAACATGGTAAATGTTAGCAAATGAGCAAACAACCTTTACAAGTCTTAACTACTCCCTATGTATAGAAGTCTAGGACTTTCCCTATTAAGCTCCTAATCAACTAACATTGGTAAAATTAAGAGATTAATCTCACTTATTATTGCATAGATTGACCACTTAATAGACACTTGTGATTGACTAAGGTTGGTGATGATTTGGAGAACAACTCTTGTCCTTATTTTTTACCAAGCAAACAAGCTACAAAATCACCCTTAGGGGCCCCACACTTGGCCGGCAACTTTGTCCATTTTTCTCCAATTTTCCTTTTTCTTTCTTTATAGATATATATATATAACAGACAATACATGCATTTTTTTGGGATCCACATTGGATCATTAAATTAAATTCAATGTGGACTTCTAATTTATTTTTATTTGGGCTTAAACATTAATTTATTTGGGACTAGTTTACCTCTTTTAACTTTCCAACACTTAGATTACTTGGCTAACTTATAATATAACCACTTGGGCTTATCCTATTAAAATATATGCTTCACTAAATAAATCATATAAGACTACCACATTGGGCTCCTTATTTAATTGACACTTGGAGTACCCATATAATAATATTAGGTTAATTACATTAATCAAATTAGACTTTCTACATAAAAGTCATTTGGACTATTTAATTGGGTTAGATTAATTAAAATCCTCACACGCATCATCTGTTAGACTAGTACTTCCTTAATCTATTATCTTACTATACTATAATTAAGTCTTTCACGACTCACACATGTCCTTTAGGCTTTAAATAAAATTACCCACGTTGCCTACAAATAATACCACTTTAGGTTAACATAATTAATTCATTTATTTCTTCTTCTTCATTAATCATATAAGTAAATCCACTTGTTAATTATTAAACTTCTTATTTGTCATTCAAGGCCAACATTCAAGCTTTGTGATCTCATCATATAAGCTCTTCTTACATTTTTTTTCTTTAGTTAATTAAATTAACTAACTTACTACCTCTCATCACACAACATACACACAAATGAACATAACTTCACACGTCATATTTTCTCATAAATATAATTAAATAAATAAATAATTGGTTCATAATTTTCTTGGTCATTATATTTGATGAATAAGGTTTTTAGACCATATTTAGACAAGTTTGTAGTAGTATTCATCGATGATATCTTGGTGTATTCAAAGACACTAGAAGAACATGTTGAACACTTGAGAAATGTGTTAGAAACCCTAAGAAGAGAGCAACTTTATGCTAAATTTTTAAAGTGTGAGTTTGTGTTAGAAAAAGTTCAGTTCTTAGGTTATGTGATTGACAAGAATAGAATTTTAGTAGATCCTTCAAAGATTGAAACGATGATGAATTGGGAGCAACCAAAAACACCGACTGAAGTAAGAAGTTTCTTAGGATTGACGGGGTACTATAGACAATTTATTCAAGATTTTTCAAAGATAACAACCCCATTAACCAATTTGACAAGGAAGACTGTAAAGTATGTCTGGACAGACAAGTGTGAAGTAGTTTTCAGGAGCTGAAAAAGAGATTAAACGAGGTGCCAGTATTATTTTTACCAGATAATAGTGGGGGTCTTGTAGTTTATAGTGATGCTTCACATAAAGGGTTGGGTTGCGTTTAGATGCAACATGGAAAAGTAATTGCTTATGCTTTGTGGCAATTGAAGGATTATGAGATAAGGTATCCTACTCACGATCTAAAATTAGCAGCGGTAGTATTTTCTTTGAAAATATGAAGGCATTACTTGTAAGGAGAGCAATGTGAAATTTATACTGATCACATGAGCTTGAAGTATATTTTCACTAAGCGAGAATTAAATATGAGACATAGACGATTGTTGGAATTAATAAAAGATTATGGTTGTAAAATTTTATATCATCCAGGGAAAGCTAACATCATCGCAGATGCGTTAAGCAGGAAGAACCAAGAGAAGCTGCTGATGATAACAACTCAAGATGAGTTGCTTAAAGAATTTTCTAGACTTGAAATTGAGGTGAGACTTCCTTCAATCTCAACTAGGAAATTGTTTGTCATGGAGGATTATTATACTTTGTTAGGAAAAATAAAGGAAATCCAAGAAAATGATAGTGAGTATGAGAAAATGAAAGAGTCAACTAAGAAGGTGGACGACAAGTTCAAATAAGGCAAAGATGAAGTTATAAGGTTTGAATCAAGGATATGGGTACATTCGGTACACGAGTTGAAAATGAGATTATGGTAGAAGCACATAGTACTAAATTTTCAATTCACCCGGGTAGCACCAAAATGTACGAAGACGTAAGTCAGCATTTTTGGTGGCCAAATATGAAGAAAGAGGTGGCTGAATTCATTATTATGTGTTTAACATGCCAAAGAATTAAGGCAAATCATCAAAAACTAAGTGGGTTGTTGAAACCGTTAAAAATTTCGAAGTGAAAATGGAAAAATATTACAATTGATTTTGTAGTAAAACTCCCAACCACACAGAAGGGGCATGATACAATTTGGGTAATAGTAGATAATCTAACCAAGTTTGCTTACTTTTTACCAATTAAGATCAAGTTTACTTTAGATCGACTCGCCAAGTTATACATAAAAGAGATTGTATCAAGGCACGGGGTTCCAATCTCAATTGTGTCTGATCGAGATCCTCAATTTAAATCGAACTTCTGGAGAAGTCGTCAAGAGCATTTAGGAACACAATTGAGATTAAGCACGGCATATCATCCACAAACCGATGGACAAAGCGAAAGAACAATTCAAAAGTTGGATGATATGCTGAGAGCATGCATGATGGACTTGGAAGGAAGTTGGGAAGATCATCTACCTTTGGTGGAATTCTCATACAACAATAGTTATCACGCTAGCATTGACATGCCACCATATGAAGCATTATATGGAGGAAAGTGTAGAACACCTACGTGTTGGGATGACGTTGGTTTAGCAAACAGTAGAGGTAGTTCGAACGATATAAACAAGGTTACGAGTTGCAGAAGAACGACAAAAAATATGTGCATACTTGCATAAAAAGAAAAGAGACTTTGAGGTCGTAAGTCATGTCTTTTTGAAAGTCTCTCCATGGAAAGAGAATATCTATTTTGGGATGAGAGAAAAGTTTTGTCTGAGGTTTATAAGACTGTTTGAGATTTTAAGGAGAATAAGTGAAGTTGCTTATGAAGTAGCCCTACCTTCAGAACTGGAACATGTTCATAATGTATTTTATGTTTCAGTATTACGTCTCTATAAACCTTATTACAAGCATGTTATTAATTACGAATCAATCCAGATCAAGAAGGATCTAAGTTATGAAAATAACTCCTATTCAGATAATCGATAGGAAATAGCAAGTGCTAAGGAACAAAGTGATACCTTCAGTTAAAGTAATATGGAGGAATCAATCTGTAGAAGAGGATACATGGGAGTTAGAAGATAAGATGAAGATAGAATATCCCCACTTATTTTCTTGATTTTGTACTGTAATTTTGGGAACAAAATTCTTATAAGGATGAGTGAATGTAATGTTCCGAATTTCTAAGAATCTTGTAATCTGACTTTTTGTGAATAATAAATGTTGTGTTATACTTCAAGAATGTGTTATGTGATTGAATTGTGTTACAATCTATGTGTATATGAAATTCTATGTATAAAATTATGTACTTTAAAGAAAGATAAAGTATTAAAACCTAGAAATCAGTTATGCTAGTGACATCCGTCTTACATCCTTTTGGGACTTTTTACATTTCACAAAATAGTGTTTATATGATTCATAGAACCCTAGAAACCAATTAAAAAAATTGAGAAAAAAATAAATATACGTTTCCCAAGAAAATATTTTCTGACTTTTTGGCAATTACATTCGTCGTTTCGACTTTTTGCATTTCATGTTATAGTAATTATACAAATATTCAATAATATTTTTCCAGTGAATAAGAATAAAATACTATTAATTCAAATATAGTTATCCGAATTTTGAAAATTCACATTCCTGAATAGCATTTTTATTAACAGTAGATGTATTTTAACCAATAAAATTTTTATCCAAAATAATTTTTGGAGATTACTAATCTTAAATACGTTTCGAATATGTAGAAAATACGAAAGAAATACGCAGTATAATGAAAGTATCTGATAATGTATAAATACATGGAATATACAAAAAATATATATGAGATTAATACGAAACTTATACGAGGTATAATACAAGTATCATACAAATATTATATGATATATTATATAATATATTAAGTATAAATAATTAATATATTATACTAATTAACCAAACAATTGGAATCTAATTAACTATGTAACTAGTAAGTAACTAGGTTATGTTTTCCCCCAAATGGAGCCAAGATAAACAAACACAAAGTTAGGGTAACTAAACTAAGAAAATTGACGCATAATTACACTAACTAATTACTAACTAATTATCAACTAAATCTATGTGAAATTGAGTTAACCAATCAAAATCTAAGCTAGCTATCCATGTGATTATTTTTTGACTAATGAGAACAAAGTAAAGCAAGATGAAATCTAGGCCATTGGATCAAAATGTCCAACCACTTTATGCTTTCTATGAGGTGTCATAAGTTGTTAAATATGTGTACAAGTCCCTCTTGCAATGTGTCCAAGTCTCTATGTAAACTAACTATAAATTCAAGGACTAAAAGTGCAATTAAAGGAACTTAATTTTTCCTATAAATACCCACCTCCACCATTCATTTTCTCCACCATTTTCAAGATCAAATAAAGAGTAAAAGTACTTTATACATATATATTGTCAGCTTTTTAGTTAAACCAAGTTGTCTTGGGGCGACCTCTGCATGCGAAGCAAATTGAGATGAACATTCTTTTAAGCACCATCATGATTGGTCAGTATAGTGTATGTTATGCATAACATAGACTATTGTTAAGTTGATCCCCTATATATGTCCACTATATGGTTCTAAGTCGTATTGACTGACGAACGGTTCTTGGTTATATTACCACTCAACTTTGTCATGTTAAATAATTGAACTATCTTTTGTGAGCTATTTATTCACTCAAATTCTTATCGGTGTGAGGTCTCTTACATGCTAAATGTTTAAACTTGCTAAGCTATTGTATGTTCATTCTTGCAATAAACTTTAATTGCAGACATAGCCGAGAGCTTCGGCTCTAAGAATAAAGGAAAGAAAAAATGCGTAGACTAGGCTATCTTTACCAGTTATTTTGTGTACCTTATATTTTGTATGAAGTCTTTATAACTTACATAAATATGAACAAATACTATGAACCTTGTAACCGAATATTATATCAATAAAACTATTTTATTATCATCAACTGTGTTCTGTCTTTACTTTTATATGATTTAGAACTATTAAAACATTAAAACGGTATTGTTAAAGGACTTTACATCTAAGTGAGGGTATTGGTAATATAGACTGATATGTTATGTCAATACTCTAAATTTTAGATAGATAAGAATTATCAATATGAAGAGATATCTATTATTTATGAATCTATGTATCCATGTGAAAGTATTTTGCACATGAAATTTCTAGGGAAAGAGGTTACCTAATAAAGCGTCGCATTTCTCAGAAAGCCCCCTTAGTTATTAAAACAATTCCTTGTGTTGATACTATTTACTTTGGATATATGAAAGTTATAAATGATAAGATATCGAAAATCTTAAGGTTAAAATTATGAAAGTTAATATTAATTCTCTTGTAGTATTTTACAAGGATTTAGTATAAAATAATGAAAGATCTTTTGGAAATTAAGATGAAAACTTTGTTTATAAAACTGTTTAGTTGAAAGAGGATATTGGTAATTTGGACTATCATGTTATGCTAATATTTTGAATTTCAGCTAGATAATGTTTATAAATTAAGGGAACGTCTATACTTAGAACGATCTAGCATTGATAGTGAGCACTAAATCATCTACAACAAGTATAGTGATTTGGGGACGTCATATTTACTGCAATAAAATTAAATCTTAGATAAACAATCAATCCATTCTTAGGATTACATCAAATTCTCCTAAGTGTGTCGGAATTAAGTTCATGCATAACTTTTGCCCCTTATTTCTGCATAACAATTTCTATGTATATATTTGACAAAGATTACCTCTTTATTTGCGACTTCTATGTTATTTAGGTTTTCTAATTTCCCTTGGGGTAGATTTAATTTTCTAACAAAATTCTCAAACACAAATGAATAGGTAGCACCCGAATCAAATAATAGGTAAATATTTATATCATTGATCAGAATAATACCTGACACCACGTCTTTAGATGTTATAGTGTCTTTCACAGTCATATTGAAAATACGGGTTGTCGGTCTGCCCTGCTACACAGATCCACTAATGGTTAGCTTGTTGTTGCTGTTCTGGTTGCCACTTCCTATGTCGTTACCCTTCTTCACTAGACAGTCCTTGATTTGACGATCTGTTGCTCCACACGAGTAACATCCTCCTTTATTTGGTTGAGTACACTTTGGTGCAATATGCCCCTCTTGGCCACAATTATAGCACACATTATTCCCTTTCACACACTTCCCAAAGTGATTTTTACCACAGTTACCGCACGCCCTCTTTCTCTGTGAATTTCCTTGCTAGTTCTCTGAGCTCTTGTCATTGCTATCATAGTTCCACCTTCTCTTATTGTTGTTGCTACCACCACCAATGTGGTTCTTGTTTCTACCATCATTTTTCTTCTTCTGCTCTTGGTTGTACTTAGTTAGGGCCTCACTTTCGCCCTTTGCTATTATGGTTTTTTCTAGTAGTGTTAAAAATGAGTTGATTTGTAGAACTGTCACTCTGCTAAAAACCCAGGGTTTCAGTTCTTATTCAAACCTCCGTGCCTTTTACACTTCGGTGTCCACCTGGTGTGGAGCAAATCTTGTCAATTCATTGAACTTGATTGCATAATCAACTACTGACATGTTTCCTTGCTTGAGTTTTAAGAATTTCACTTCCATAATTGCCTGTGTGCTTTCAAAAAGTAGTTTTCAAATAATAACTCTTTGAAACAAGTCCATGTGACTATCCCTTCTCCTGCTCTGTTTTTGTTCGCCTTCCACCAATAGTTAGCCACTCTCTTCATCATAACGGTGGTGAATGCTATCATTTGATCATCCGCGACATGTGTAACCTTGAACACCTTTTCTATTTTCTCTACCTATGTTTGGGCTTCTAACGAATCCATCATTCCTCGGAACTCGAGTGGTCCTGTGACGCCCCCAAATCCGAGACCCTTGAACCTCGGGTTCAGTGCTCACGTTACTATTCTACCCTGTCATCACATCAATTCATTCTGAATAACAACAACAATTAATTTACATTCATACATAACTAATCCCAAGTTCTACATACCTTTATACATACAACACGTTGTCACAAAACATGACGTCAATAATTTACAACATATATATATATATATATATATATATATATATATATATATATATATATAATTCAGAAATACACCTATTGTTGGTTGATTTTGCCTTTTCCCTTATCTACGCCCGACCCTTCGGCCTTCTCTGGCTTAGCTGAAATATCATGAATAAAAGCAAGAGTGAGCTTAAAATAGCTCAGCAAGTAAATAAGCACAAGATAACATGATATTTCGGAATAATAAATAAAATGAAATTTGAAGTGTACATATTAATACTGTCTTATAAGCCTTCAATGAATGAGGATGGGAAGGTAACACAAACTGAGCATGATTATCTAAGAACATGAGATTTTAATTGATGTATGGTCACAAGACCAAAAACACGTTAAGAACAATATCGATCATCAAGATCGATACTGCCCATATCAATTATAATACGTTAAGAACAACACCAATCACAAAGACTGACATTGCCCGGGGGTACTAATATATCAATTTAGATGAGTACTCTGGGTGATCAGTCTATCGTACTTTTATATTGTGCACAACATACATCTAACGACGCAACCACGTCATAATTGTTTTATTGCCTTTATCCTTATTCCCCTTTTTAGTAGGGTTGTTCTGTTACAGCATATCATAGAGTTCGCACCACAACAATGTGGATTAGAGAACATAACAATCAATAGCTGAATTCAACATGAAACATTACATGCGTCTAGCCGGAATCAAAATTGGCATCGACCTTTTTACTATAGTAAATAAGGAATGAACTTTACATGGTAACATGAATGTATAACATGGATGTCTGCTCAAGAAACTGCAATTAGAAGTTCAGTTAGAAAACTTGCCTTGGTCCTCCTCTATCACAACTGGTAAAATATTATCCCGTTTATAACCTACATGACCATAATATTGGTTCATGCATTAGTTGTATACACATGCATGCCATGACTTGCTAAACAAGTTACCCGTTAGCTATACATAACCCTAATCACATAACACATTGTTCATTTAAGCCTTAGTATCTACCACATTGATTATTTTTATCAATTTATGGTTTACATATGTGTTTCTATCATTAAATATCAAAACATTGCATTTTGGAATTAAAATTTAATTTAATTTTTAATTTTTTTCAAAGCAGCAGGACTGCGCCCCGGCGCCGAAGACCTCTCCCCCAGTGAAATCCCCTCGGCCAGACAGCGCCCCGACGGCGACTGAAGGCACTGTCCGCGCATTCCTTTTAGTTGCACTGCGCCCCGGCGCCGTCTCCAGTTCAAATCTCCTCGCCCCGGCGCAGTTCTGCAGATTCTGAAATTTTTTTCTTTCCAAAAAATAAAGCTAACTTTGGCCCTAATGTGAATTTCCCAATTCCAACATTTCACATAGCACATATAACATGTAATTGACTTGCGTGGGTCTTTGAAACTTTTAAAAATCATTATTTGACCCTATTTTACCAATTAATTCGTTTTGGTCGTATTTTAACGTTTTAAAACGTTCGAATTGGTCAATTATCGCCATATGCACCAAATGGCTCCCAAATTGATTCTAACACGTGTATCTACGTATAACTTACATGTTTGGCCTCGTTTGACACTCAATTAACCAAAATGGCCAAAAATCACATATTGGTTGCATTATATCAAATTTTCAATTTCCACAACTTAGACCAAACTTCATTCTTGGCACTCTGTACTTCACATGCATTACCACACACACATCTAGCAACTTGATATGCTCACATAACTTCTATATGTATCTTCCAATGCACTTTACATATTATAATTTAGTTTAAGCACAAAATATAGCCTAATATTCAATCAAACTTCCCAAAACATGGTTTTCACACCCTCTAAGCTTCTTTGATCTTCTCTAGCATATAATAATGCATGTATCACACATCTTAATCCTCTCAAACTAGGTTTCCATCATGTTTAACAACATATAATACTTAATCGTGCTTTAAATCCTAACTTTTAACTTGACTACACATATGAATAGTACACTACCTTTGCTACACAACTTAAGCAACTAAGACTTCATGATCAACCAATTACATAGCACTTAGACTCACAAGACTTCACATAATCATCATGTAAAGATAAAGATACATGCATGGTTTCTTCTTTTCTTGCATGTAAACACATAAACCTCAATTATATAGCTTGAACATCCATGTTACCTTCTTATGGCTTTGTTTCTCCTAGGTAAGAACTTTGTAAGTCTTGGATGATCAATTTTTGGTACCTCTTTCAATTCTTTTGATCAACTTTTCTTGAAATCTTTGAGATTTTTGAACCCTAGTTCTTCCCTTTTCTTTCTCTCTTGAACTCTCTTGAAACTTTGCTGAGAAGTCTTGGAATGGATTAAGGTAACATGCTTGCAAGTGATATATATATATAAATTGATCAATTTCCAACAACTAACCATAATATGGTTAGCTTAAGTCAAGCTTGGTCAAGGTCAAAAAGTCATTTCCCCTCATTAATTAAGGGTATAATAGACATTAAACTAACTTAGGACACCAATGTCATTTTCCAATTTAATGAGGGTAGCATGGTCATTATCCCTTATCTCTAGGGAATTTTAATTCCCAACCTTCATAATTTACATAATTTTAATCCAATCCTACTCCTTTTCGATCCAAACTTGTTTCATAAATCTTACATTTAATTCTTCCATCTAATAGTCCATAATCCACTTGTCCCAAATTGCTTGTCACACCTCAAAAGATTTTAATTTCCAGTAATAACTCATTCAAAAATTAATATCCGTTTATAAATTATAATTTCATATATTTCAAAATGCGTATCATTACAGGTCCAACTAGTTTAAATTCCTTAAAATTTGTCAATGGAATGGCAGGATTTAGTGCTCCCAGGGCATTAACTGACTCTCCAGGTGATGGTGGGAGTGGTTGATTTCTTCTACGAGACGGCATTTTCTATATAGAAGAATTTTAAAGTTATTATTTTTTTGTCTTTTATTTTATTATTTCATTCTTTATCATTCTTTAAAGCATTAACATTTAATTGTAAACACTTTAATCATAAACATAACTGCATTTATATTTATATGTCAAATCATAGTGTATATCACTTTACATCGTAAGCATATTGCTATAAATGCTACCATCCCTGTAAGACTACAAAAGGTGGGATTTAAACTAAACATATCCCGCTAACTCCTAAAATTGGGATTTACAAGCATATTAACCCACTAACACCACAAAAGTTGGGTTCTACTTCATCTATATACAAGCATCATAAAAGATATTTGATATCTAGTTAACAGTGCATCTGTTAGGTATTTTTTATATGAATATATGCGTGCAAGTATACACGGTCAATAAATAATATACTAGTAAGTGAAGTATCATTCCCATAGAGAATTAAATAATAATAATTTCCAAATACTAATTTTATATCAAATTAATTTTATTTAAACAATCGCAATTAACTTGTGAAATAAAATTTAATTAAAATTAACAACTAAATTAAACTGATGAAAAGGATTAAATCGGATGTTAAAATACTTAATATCACAATTTTTCCCAATGCTTCATTTAAATCTCTTCAATCTCTTTTTAATTAATTAATTATATAGAATTGTTAACCGATAATTTTTTATAGTATTTATGTGCTTTTTCCAATAGTCATACAAACAAATTCTTCTAAATCTGACCCTAAGGCAACAGAACTAGAGAGGAACACCTTAATTAATTAAATCATTATATTCATATGTGAAATAGGTTAATTAGAATATTAAGCTAAGATTCTCTTTATGGGTGCAAAAGATACACAAGTATATTCCTATCCTATATACTAATCATATAAACCCTTTCAGATTTTATGAACAGATGTTATCATATTTAGATCTAAATATATACTTCATCTTCTAATTTTGTAAAAATTAATCTTAATTAATTACTACAGTTAATTAATTACATGAATGCCCAAAATATGATAAACAATTCATATATAATCATTACTAATTAAAAAGAAATCTAATTAATATAAACTACACATTGGGTTCAATTGCAATCTCAATAAAAAATTAATTCATAATTAAATAATAAATTATCCCTAAATAATTCAACATCTCAAAATTATAAATAAATAAAAAAAGAAGAAATCAAATATGTGTTTTTGATATCCGTCTGTCACTCGGATCACAATCTTTAATTCTCAAGTTCTGCCTTCAATTCTCGATTCCTTCGTGTTGAATATTTGCTTCTAAACTAATACAATTAATCAACTTTATTCTAATTATATACTAATATTGTAACAACCCCGAAATTCGACCCATTTATTACCTTAAGCTTCATGTTGATTAAACATTATTTCCTTAACGTCCGAATTTCGGTTCGTTAATAAATCTTTAAACACCATAATTGATCCATTAACTGACTTCAAAATCATCAATTACCAAATTTTCGGTATAAATTTTTTTTTTCTCAACTTAATCATTGTATTAAAACATTTGGATATTAAAAATCTTTACGTTTCGATCCTAGTCCCTGGATCACAACCTTCACTTTTTCTTTCTGTACCAATATCATAAAACTTAACATTCAAATTTTAATATTGTTCATATCCATAAAATCTTTCTTTGCTTCATAATTCATAAATAAACATCTAATAATCTCTATCCTTACCATCATCTTGAACAAACACAGTTCATAATTTAACATTATTCGTCCTATCCAGATCCAACATATATGTACATACAAAATATTAATGTAATCTTAACAAATTAATGAATATAAACATTTCATAATAACTTTCACAACCTTTTAGGAAAATCCGTCTCTATATAATCTGATATTCTTGAAATTCATTTTTTTCCTGCAAAAATGTTTATTAAGCAAGTAATGAGCACAACGGCTCAGCAAGTTCAACAGTTTATGCTTCACGTAGCACATAGCTTATCATGCTTGGTGTGTGTCATACATCATGTGCTTGTGCTTCTATTATAACAAAATATTTCATATATATTCATATCGTTGCACAAAATACACATTGTGGTCATATTAATCACGTATCACATAGCACATAACTTGTATGCATTTAAAACAAGAGTTGTATATCATAACAATCCAACATTTAACATAAAATGACTAAAAAACTTGTCTGGCGTCCAATTATTTAAATTGATAGCTCAAACCCTTAACTCGATCAACCTATGATCATAAAATAATCACATAATAATTATTTATCTCTTTATGATATTAATTTACTTAATTAATATCATCTTTGGGCCAATTATTAATTTATATGGCCAACTATAATAACCTCGTTCCTTAAAATATTAGCATAACTTAATATTTAATACCTTCACTACGGACAACCCGGCTCATTGGATAAAATTTAACATATTTGGTTGTCCAAAAATTTTATTTAACCATTTTCTAAATTATAACCTTATTAGATTAATATTTAAACATTTAAATATTAATCCCCAATATTTAATATTTTTACAAAAATATTAAATTTAATGCCCAAACATCATTTCTATATTTTTAGTATTTTTCTATAATTTTCTATGATTTTTAAACAATTTTTAAACATTCATTTCAATTAAAACTAATTTATGGGGGTATTTTGGTAATTTTCGCACCCATAGGGACATAACCGGAATTTTTCGGAAAGTCCAGGGGTATTTCCGTAATTTCCGTGCTTCTAGGGACAATACCGGAATTTTCCGAAAGTTCAGGGACATTTCTGTAATTTTACGCGCTCTGGGGATACGTTTGGTATTTACTGGAAAGCCCAATGGCATTATCGTAATTTTGCCACGCGCGGCCTCCCCACACCGACGCCAAACGGCGTCATTTCTCAGCAAAAATTCTGGGCTCCGCGCAATGCGTGGCTCACCCTCAGACGCGGCCCAAAAACGGCGTCGTTTTATCCCTGGTTCCGGCAAAAATTTGGCAGGTATACATCTAAAAATTATTTAGAATAATTATACTAATTATCTACAATTTTTCCATAAAATTATTTAACCATCTAAATACCAAAATAATTCTAATAAAAATATTTTTATACCTTCAAAGCTTAACGTTCTTCCTTTCATGCTTCTCCATACTTGGATGGCATCCTCTTGGCGGCTCATGGAGGTTGACGGTGGTGGGTGGCATGGCATGGTGGTAGAAGAATGGAAAGAGTGTGCGTTTTCCTCTCCTTTTCTTTTATTTCTTTTTCTTCCTTTTTAGTTACTATCCTTGTCTTTTTATAATTAAGAGTACTTAACCATTTTGAAGGAAATAAAAAGTCCACCGACCTTAATCACGCCAACCGACTTAGCCAAGAAATTTCGGATAATTCACATGCATTAATACAAATTTTATACATTACGTAATTATATCGTGTAATAAATATTTTATATAATAAGTATAAAATATTTATTTTAATTCACTAAAAATCATAATATGATTTATCAATAATATTAATACCTCTTTTGGGTACTTTTCTTGACAAATTTTGTACACGCATAACCACATGCATGTAATTATATGAGGTAATTTATACCTCCAAAATTCATAAAATAATTCACATAACATATAAAAATTATTTTTCGTAATTTTTCACTTCGTTACTTGGACAACATGTTACATTAACATGTTCACATTTCTGAAATATTATTTTTCATAAAAGTCATAATAATTCCATTATACATAAATAAAAATTTTTAATAACTTAAAACATTCATTTTTCTTATTTATTATTCAATTTCTTTAATATTTACAATAATTTCTTTATATATAAATTATATAATCTAATATTATATAATTTATATATTTACATTCTCCTTTCTTAAATAACTTCTTAAATTCCACCATAATTATTAATTAATCAATAATTTCACATTTATTAACTCTCTCATTATTTTAATTCTCTTATATAAATTATATAATTTATCCTTATATAATTTATATAATTATAATTTCCTTTAAACATCACTTTAAATTTTCTTATATAAATTATATAATTTATAATTTATATAATTATATTTCTTCTCAATAAATTTCTAAATTTTCACCATAATTCTTACTTAAATCAAAAATCAATAATTATAATTTTATTAACTTCCTCATTCGCTTTTTATTTAAAATTGGATTAATTTAATTATTAATCCCTTAATTTCCATAATTAACAATATTTATAATTATTACTTAAACATATACAATTATATATATACACAAATGTATATATATACATATCTAATTTCATATATTTCACATTACCACATAACCTCAATTAAATCATAATTTCTACATTTTCATAACAATTTAATTGTACACTTTATTATACCTTTGCCTGAAATTTCTTTTATTTTTCATAAATTGTTTTAAAACAATTTATTTACTTTTCAATTATTTTAAATCAACATCAATTATCACCATCTCTATACTGATTTAATTTTATCGGTTAAATCCCTTCACATACCTTAAATCACATAATATAATACTTAATTTAAACAACCTTGATAATTTTATCAATTAAATTCTCATTAAATTTTATTAAAGAAATCCTGAAAATTCGGATCCTCACAAATATGCTCTAATCTATGTTAATATATTATAATATATGCTAAAAATAAGAGTCTCATAGTGTATTTATAGGAGTACATTAATAATTTTAAGCAATTATGGAATTAAAATCTAATTTGAAATCAAATTAAAGCTAAAAATTGTGAATAATCCCTTTTTAGAATTAATGCACAACCAAACGCGTCCTTCGCATCACTGACCATTCAACTAACCGTCTGGCATGTATTTCGCGCCCATTCTCTTCTTCCTTCGCAGACGGTGTCGTTTCATTGTTTCAGCTTCTGCACAAACCTCCCGCGCATGGCGCGATTTGTCATTATCTACTACCAATTCAAGGCAACGTTGTTTCTGTTGCTAGGCTATTAAGCATCATGTGTGCATAGCGTGTTTGTTCCACTATTCTATATAATTATGATCCTGCCATCAGCATCTTGCAGAATTTACCATAATATCATTAAACATTTAATTCCTACAAAATAAAATATAAAATAATTAAAAATAATATAAAATTAATAAAAACACATAAAAATAAATAAATTACCTAAAATCAACTAAAATGCTTAAAAACTCACAAATAATTAAACCTAAAATTATTAAATAAATAAGAATAAAATATAATTATCAAATACCCTCAAACTTAACTCTTTACTTACCCTAAAAAAAAAAAAACTAAGACTAACACTTTACTAACTTGTGAGGATCCGAATTTTTAGGATTTCTTTAATAATATTAAATGAGAATTTAATTGATAAAATTATCAAAATTGTTTAAATTATTTATGATATAAGTAATTTAAAGTGTGTGAAGGAATTTAATTGGCAAATTAAATATGTACCAAGATGGTGATAAATTGTGTGGATTTAAAATAAATGAAAAAGTAAATAAATTGTTTGGAAATAATTTATGAAGAATAAGAGAAATTTCATGTAAAGGTACAATAAATTGTATAATTAAATTGTTATGGAAATGTAGAAATTATGATTTAATTGAGGTTATGTGGTAATGTGAAATATATGAAATTAGATATGTATATATATACATTTGTATATATATATATATATAAATGTATATGTTAAAGTGATAATTGTAAATGCTATTAATTATGGAAATTAAGGGATTAATAATTAAATTAATCCAATTTTAAATGAAAAGCGAATGAGGAAGTTCATAAAATTGTAATTAGATTTAATTAAGAATTATGGTAAAAATTTAGAAATTGATTAAGAAGAAATGTAATTATATAAATTATATAATAATAAATAAGAAAATTAAAGTGATGTATAAAGAAAATTATAATTATATAAATTATATAAGGATAATTATATAATTTATATAAGAGAATTAAAATAATGAGAGAGTTAATAAATGTGAAATTATTGATTAATTGATAATTATGGAAGAATTTAAGAAATTATTTAAAAGGAGAATGTAAATATATAAATTATATAATATTAAGTTATATATAATTTATATATATATAAAGAAATTAATGTGAAATTAAAGAAATAAAAATAAATGAGAAAAAATGAATGCTTTAAGTTAATAAAAAATTATGATTATGTATAATAGAATTATTATGACTTTTATGAAGGATAATATTTTAAAAACGTGAACATGTTAGTGTAACATGTTGTCCAAGTAATGAAGTGAAAAATTATGAAAAATAATTTTTATAAGTAATATGAATTATTTTATGATTTTTGGAGGTGTAAATTACCTCATATAATTACATGCATGGCGTTATGCGTGTACAAAATTTGTCAAGTAAAGTACCCAAAAGAGGTATTAAAATTATTTATAAATCACGATATGATTTTTGGTGAATTAAAATAAATATTTTATATACATTATATAAAATATTTATTACACGTAATAATTATGTAATGTATTAAAATAATTAAGTTGCATGCTAACTTATCCGAAAATTAAGTCGGTGGTGGTGTTGGAAAGTTAAGTCGGTGGAATGGATTTTTTTGCCAAAGTTAGCTTTGGTTATAAATAGCAAACAAAAGAAATAAAAAGAGAAAAAGAAAAACAAACAAACAAATAAGTAATAAAACAAAACTCTCTCTTCATTTTCTTTCTTCTCCATCCTCCACCACCGTAGCCACCATGCCACCATCGGAATAGTTCACCACCAAGAAAGGAGAAAGTTTTGGAGCCATCAAAGGAAGAACTTAAGCTTTGGAAGGTATAAATATTGATTAATATAATTTATTTTAGTATTATGTTGTTAAATAATTTTATAGAAAAATTGTAGAGAATTAGTATAATTATTCTAAATAATTTTTAGATGTATACCTATGAATTTCATTATTTTTGGAGTTATTTTGTGGTGAAAAAGTGAGCAAAATGGTGAAACTGTGAAAAGTTGGTGCACTATTACGGCAAAGGAAGAAGAAGAAAAAAAAGGGGTTGCCAGCATTTTGGAGCGTTTAGGGCAGGCCGTGCGATGCGCGAAAGAAATTTCTGGAAGAAGGGACGAAATGACGTCGTTTGGCGTCGGTAGAAACAGTCGCCGCGCATTGCGCGGGTGATCGGTACGGCTGGAAATTACCAACGTGCCCTTGGTCTTTTTCGATAATACCGAACATGTCCCTTAGCGCGGAAATTACGATTATGGCCCCTATCTTTTCGGAAAATTCCCGATATTTCCCTAGAGTTGCTGAATTTACGAAAATGTCCCTCGACTTTCTGAAAAATTCCGGTTATGTCCCTAAGGGCGCGGAAATTACCAAAATGCCCTCAGAAGTGAATTTTAATTGAAATAAATGTTTAAAAATTATTTAAAAATCATAGAAAATTATAGAAAAATACTAAAAATATAGAAATGATGTTTGAGCATTAAATTTAATATTTTTGTAAAAATATTAAATATTGGGGATTAATATTTAAATATTAATCTATTAAGTTTAAAGGTTAGAAAATGATTAAATGAAAATCCGGACAACTAAATGTGCTAAAATTTATCCGTTAAGCCGAGTTGCCCGTATTGAAGGTGTTTAATATAAAGTTAAATTAATATAGTGAAGGAACGAGGTTAATATAATTAACTATATTAATTAATAATTAACCCGGTACCCTAAAATAAACCGTCGAGTAGGGTTAATTACGTTATTGATGATATTAATTAATTAAATTAATATCATAAAAGGATAAATAATTATTATTTGATTATTTTATGATCCTAGGTTGTACGAGAAACTGCATAGAAGGGATATTTATTATTTAATTCCGCAATACAGGCAAGTTCTTCAGTCCTTTAATGTTAATTGTTGCCTGTTGTAGACACCCAAATTTTGCACTTCTCTACTAACCCTGGCAGGAGGGCAAAATCGTCATTTGACCCGACATGCGGAAAGAAAGGTGGACCCCAACACAAAGTCACCCCAGCGATTTACGGTTAAAGCCGCCGCAACGGACAACGAGCATCCGGTCACTTGGGGCAAGGCGAACAGTTGATCCAGAAAAGCCTGAGCCGACCACAAAAGACGACTAATGGCCACTCCGCTTACAATTATCAAATTCGGTATCAAGTCGCGGCCCTCCAAACTGGCCTCCCAGAACAATATGGCATCGTTTCCCAGGGATTTTCGGACTGCAAAAATACAGCCTTCCAAAATAATACCGCAGAAATTGGCGAATTAAGACCGCGTGGCACGAAAATCGAAAAAGCAAGCCGGACGGTCGCGAATGCAACCGCTGCCACCGACAAAGGTGACAGGCACGAGGCTCGAGAACGGCACGCGGCAGCCGAGGCGACGGCTGGGACGGCCACAGCAGGCCCAGCCGCAGATGCATCTGCGGCTGCCTGCTGAAGCCTATATGCGGCCATTTTTCCACCCGAGACCAAAAAGAAGAAAGAAAAAAAAGAGAAAAAGAAAGGAAATGAGAGAGAGAGAGATCGCGGGAGAGAGGGAGAGAGCCCGATTTTGGGCTAGATTCAAGCACTAGATTCATATTGTTGTGCTATTTAGTTTAGTAATCTTGTGGTGTAATCCATTTTGCGGTATAAGAAGCTTGAATCCGCGTTTTGCAAGGTGAAAAGATTGTCTTTTTGGTATTCTATTGCTTGTATTGTCAATATAGCTTATGTTTTGGGTTATGTGATGTAATATGTTGTTATGTTGATAAAGGATCCGTGGATTAGGGGTTGTTAGCGAGGTTTCCATCGGAAAGTAACTCCTCCTAACGCCCCGATGACATCCGTACGGTGATATCTCGTTCGTTGTGGTAATGGATAGTTTGTAGTGATTAAGTTGTGATATTTGGGTTATGTAATGTGATAGCAATGTTAAATCTCGTTAGATTTGGTTTAGGGTTGGTTGTGCCATGATTTGGGTGATTGTGAGCCTAGGGAGGAGATCCTAGCGGTCGAATCCCGATGATGGACGTTTTGGGTATATGTAATCATGATATAGGGTCCATGTATGTGTATTTTGTAATATCCGGCCTTAAAGCGATACAAAGTCGTGTTCGGGTTAAGGCCCCGTAATAATAATAAAATATGTGATTGTGGGTGTTTGGGATTGTCTGGATGACTTACATGCCCGTGGATAGCCCCGACACGTTGTGGGTGCTTGTTTTAATTTACGACACAAAAATGGTTTTTAAATAAGGCAAATAATGAAGATTTTGTAAAAAATGATCAAATTAGGATATTAGACGCACGAGGTTATAAAATTAAGAGTTTTGGCGAAATTTTGATCCTTGTTTGACGAAAATGCCACATTTGGGTTTTTAAAAATGTCATAAAAGATGTTTTCGTAAAAAAAAATAAAAATAAACGTTTTCATTAAACTTTGTGCATAGGGTTAAAGAGTTCTAGAAGTTGCCCTCATTTTATTTATATTAACTGTTAGAAGGCAATGTATAGTCTCGATTCCTATTTGACAAAAGTTTAAAACTATTGTTTTCTAAAAAGACATCTAAATAAAAAATCCTCAACGTTTTCAAAATTAAAATCAATCTTTCTTATAAAAAAGCAAAACCTCGTCATTTGGGTCAAAAGACGTAAAAACACTTTCCAGATAAAGCACATTTGTCATACAAAAATCCAAACAAAATTCACCACAAGCATTCACCTAGGCACACATGCACACACACGCAACTCACACATTTTAGGATTTAAAAGGATAGGAAAACAATCGAGATTGCGGTAACCGTATTTCACGGAAGTCGGGGGGTGCCTAACACCTTCCCCTCGCTTACGCAAGCCCCCGAACTCTATGAATCTCGGTTTGCGGACCAATTAATTCGGAGTCACATGAGCCAGCGATTACGAAAACTAAATTCGGATGAGTTGGTACATCCATTTCAAATATACCAACTGGCGACTCTAGTCAATTGGCTCATAAAAAATCGATCTTTCAAAACCCGTCGACATTAAGCCGACCCTTTTCAAAAGTCACATCTTAATCTAAAGGCTAAAACTGGAAAGGGACTTTTTTTAATAATAAAAAACGAAACGAGCGAAATCCCGATGTCGACACCTGTTATGATATGTAAATACTTGTTTAAATGCATATAAATTATGTGTTATGTGATTTGTGGATAATATGACAACTATGTGTATTTTAAATATCCAAATATTTTAATACAATGAATGAATTGAGTTGAGAAAAAGAGAAAAGAAAATTTATACCGAAAAATTGGTAATTGATGATTTTAAAATCAGATAATTGATCAATTAAGGTGATTAAAGATTTATTAACGTACCGAAATTTGGACGTTATGAAGACAATGTATAATAAATACAAGACTTAAGGGAATAAAGTCGGTCGAATTTCGGGGTCGTTACATAACTAAACCAAAATTACTCGACTAACTTGAGCAACAAATCAATATAAAATTTAAAAATTAGTCTCAAAGATTTTCTAAATAATAACTTAAAGATATTAAATAAATAGAAATAAAATCTAATTATCAAATATCCCCAAACTTAACTCTTTGTTTGTCCTTAAGCAAAAAAAATAAATAAAAACTAAGACTGACACTTTACTAACTAAACCAAAATTACTCGACTAACTTGAGCAACAAATTAATATGAAATTTAAAAATTAGTCTCAAAGATTTTTTAAATGATAACTTAAATAAAATTTTAAAATTATGCAAAGTCAAAATTTTTAACATATTTATTAATCTTATTCTATTTAAGACACTTCGTGTGTGTGTGAATCCAAATAAATCAAACTAATTTAAACTCAGATAAATTTATACAATTAAATGCCTCATAAAAGATATTACACAATAAAAGAAATACAAAGCAAAACTCTATAAACTTACTTTTTCACATCTTTCAGCTAATAAACAAGCAAATTATAACTAGAAGATCAAAAGATTTCAACGCATTAAACACACTAGAATCATTATTTGCATTGACCACATAATTTCCCATGTATATTACTAAAATAGGTGGCCATCTTTTTTTAGTTTTCTTTCTTGTTCATTCTCTTTCTTTTCTTTTCGTAGGTGAGTGCATTTTATGCTCCATCTCCCTTATTATTATTTTCAATACGAGTGTGTTTTACACTCCATCTCATTCTTGCATATGTTTATGAGTGAGTGTGTTTTACACTCCATCTCAACTAACCACATTTTTTTCCTCCAATTTAACTTGGGAAACTCAATATTAAATAATCCTAGAAAAATCACCTAAATCATCTCTCCCGAATTATAATTTGCTTAATATTTCACTTTAAGTTATGATCAAATAAGATGTAGAATTCATAAATAATTATCATAAGCATTCAATCGCATAAACCTTCTCAAAGCTAAAACTAACTCAACACAAATGGATATGTGCTTAAAAATTTAAAGGATCTCAAATAAAATAATAACTAATAAAAAGATAAAATTCAAACTACGCAAAAATTTATACCTTTTCCAAAAATTATTAAATCAAAATCAAAATTTATATCATCATCTATAAATTTAAATTCAACTATTAATTTATTACTCAAGAGACTCATCCTAAAAACTAAGTTACCCTATTTTCGTAGGACACACGATTGCACTTAGCATGTGCAATAAGCCTTTAAACTCCAAGGTTATCCCAAGTGGACGAATTGTGTCTCGTGAGAGTTTATAGTGAATTTACCTACAAAATTCTAAAAAATTTAACCTAAAATTTAAAAAATTTATTTCAAAATTTACCCACGCCCATAAACTTAAAACATACATTGTCTCCAATGTATAAAATAAATGAAATTAAGAACAAAGGACTCTCCTAAATATGTAGCATTTTTCATCATTCTTATCTGCTAAATCTGGACTACATCGACATAAAAAATCTGAAATAAAACAAAAATACAATATTAAAATAAATATTAAATAATCTAAAATCTACTACTAAAAGATCTACTAAAAATAAAATTAAAAAATAATAATAATAACTAAAACTTTGGTTACTTCCCAATAAGTGTTTGTTTTATAGTCTCAGCCTAACTAGTCTCCCTTGCTTTCAATCAGACTCAATTGTAAAAATTCTCTTTGCATGCCTCTGTTTAGTCTTTTCTTTGATATCCATGGCATCTTTATATAATTGAAGACCACCCATCGAATTTTTCTTAATACCATTCAAATTCAAGGCTCGATCATCCTCATACTTATCTTCCTCTTCCCAAACCTTACTCTTCTTCTTTTCAACCTCATCATCATCTTCCTTATCCAAAAGAGACCTTTTAAGACTTATTTTTTTAGCCATGTGTAACTCCTTTCCATTTTCTAATGTATTTGTGTCGCATAACTCTTTATCTTCCTTCTCAAAATTTATCTCTATATTGATAGGTAAAATATTGCGAAGGCAATTCTTGGCTAGATTGGCAAATTGTTTCTTTCGAATTTCCATATCCCGTATTGATTCTTCATTATGTTTAATACTCCTCTCGATAAACTCGGTAACCCTTCCAAGAATTTCCTCCAAATTTGATTTTTTCTCTTACTGCAGTAGAGGTTGTTGATATGAGAATTCATACGACTAAGGTTGATATGAAAATTCTAACGAGTATGATTGTTCTAGAGCAAAATATTGGGCTTGATCATTATTATTTCATGAATGATTCGGATAATCCTGCCAAATGATAGTAGTTTAGGGTGTAATTATATTGTTGTTGATTGTAGGTATTCTGAACGGATTGGTTCCCGAGAGCGTCAATTTTCCTTTCAATCATCGCAAACTATACAGTCCACTGGTCAGTTATTTCTGCCACACTTGGTTAAATTATCCTCTCAGAAGACCTTTGATAATTAAATACAGTCATCGTACCTGAAAAGAAAAACAAAATAAAAAATAAAATAAACTAAAAATATATAAGTTTAAATCAAAACTAATTTGACAAAAATTAATATTAGCAAAAATTATTAAATTAATTCCCCGACAACAGCACCAAAAACTTGTTGGGTATTTTCTATATGAATATATGCGTACAAGTATACGCGGTCAACAAGTAATACACTAGTAAGTAGAGTATCGTTCACACAGAGAATTAAATAATAATAATTATCAAATACTAATTTTATATCAAATTAATTTTATTTAAACAATCGCAATTTACTTATGAAATAAAATCTAATTAAAATTAACAACTAAATTAAACTAATGAAAATGATTAAATCAAGTTTTAAATATTTAAGATCACAATTTTTTTCAATATTTTATTTAAATCTCTTCAATCCCCTTTTAATTAATTAATTATATAGAATTGTTAACTGGGAATTCTTTATAGTATTTATATGCTTCTTCCGATAGTCATATGAACAAATCCTTCTAAATCTTACCCTAAGGCAACAGAACTAAAGAGGAGCACCCTAATTAATTAAATCACTATATTCCTGTGTGAAATATGTAAATTAGAATATTAAGCTCAGATTCTCTTTACGGCTGCGAAAGATACATAGGTATATTCCTATCCTATATACTAATCATATAAACCCTTTCAGATTTTATGAACAAATGTTATCATATTCAGATCTATACTTATACTCTATCTTCCAATTTTGTATAAATTAATCTCAATTAATTACTGCAGTTAATTAATTACATGAATACCAAAAATATGATAAACAATTCATATATAATCATTACCAGTTAAAAAGTAAGCTAATTAATATAAACTACACATTGGGTTCAATTGCAATCTCAATATAAAATTAATTCATAACTAAATAATAAATTATCCACAAATAATTTAACATCTCAAAATTACAAAAGTAAAAGATAAAGAAAAGAAATCAAATCTGTGTTTTGATATCCGTCAGTTACTCGGATCACATTCTTTAATTCTCAAGCTCTGCCTTCAATTCACGAATCCTTCACGTTGAATATTTGCTTCTAAACTAATAAAATTAATCTACTCTATTTTAATTCTATACTAATATGTTCTAATCTATGTTAATATATTATAATATATGCTGAAAATAAGAATCTCATAGTGTATTTATAGGAATACATTAATAATCCTAAGTAATTATGGAATTAAAATCCAATTTGAAATCAAAGTAAAGTTAAAAATCGCGAATAATTCATTTCCAGAATTAATGCCTAGCCAAACGCGTCCTTCGCATCATTGACCAATCAAATAACCGCCTAGCGCACATTGTGCGCCCATTCTCTTCTTCCTTCGCATACGGTGTCATTCCATTGTTTCAACTTCTACACAGACCTCCCGCGCATGGCGCAGTCAGTCATTATCTGCTACTAATTCAAGGCGACGTTGTTTCTGTTGCTGGACTGCTAAGCATCATGCACATATGGCGCACTTGTTCCACTGTTCCATATAATTATGATCCTGCCATCAGCATCTTGTCGAATTTACCATAATGCCATTGAACATTTAATTCCTACAAAATACAATATAAAATAATAAAAAATAATTAAAACACATCAAATTAAATAAATTACCTAAAATCAACTAAAATGCTTAAAAACTCACAAATAATTAAGCCTAAAAATATTAAATAAATAGGAATAAAATTTAATGATCAGTATCCCCCGACGAACTGCATCATCGTACTCCTCATCCCCGATGACCATCACCAAACTCCTTCTAATAGTGTGCTTGGACTGACCCTCCTCAACTAGATAATAGTACACCCTCCTTTGAAATCTGTCATGTGAAGAGCGATAGGCATATGTTGCCCTATTTGGATTCACCTTCTTTTCTCGCACTTCATCCTTTAACTCACTCATCTGTTGGAGAGAAGCATCTCGACTGGCCTCCATCTTATTTCTGGCCTCTATCTCGTTTTGCCAGTAGGCTTTAATAGCTTGTTTTTTAGCCTGTATCTGTTGCACCTTCAATTCTGCCCCTGCTAACTTCTGTTCTGACTCTACTAACTTGGCTTGTAACTCTATATCCTAATCAACCAACTAATGGGTTAATGCCCTAATGTACTCAACTGAGTCCATGTACTCCTGGACCTGCTCTTTTGGCTCTACCACTATATTCTTCAAGTCAGTATTCTTGCCCGTAAACTAATATGCCAACGTCTTGTACTGATCCTCCATATTTTAATGGGTCATATTTTCCTCTTCCAAATGATGAACTCTCTCCTTTAGCTCAGTATTCCTATCTGTCAGCTTCTCAATGATGTCACTAACAGTAGTGCACATGTCATCCGTATACTCAGCTAGCTCATCCTCCTCAGTTACTGGATCCTCCATAGGTTCCATCTCTGGCTCTAACTCCCGATCCTCTATATCCTGCATCTCAAGATCAGACTCATGATCCTCCTCGGGATCCACCCTAGCTTCAGCCACCAGCGGTTGTACAATATCCACGTGGATGTCAATAAATTCCTCCTTAACTGTGTGACTAGACTATCCAATTTCAGACATCCTATAATCACAACACAAATAACAAATAAACACACGACATTAGTATCACAATAAAATATATTCAGTGATGAAATGAAAGTATATTTAATTGTGTTACCAATTGACTTAATGAAACTCTTCGATCCATCTCCTAACGTACTCTATACGAGTTTAATTCTAAGGTTATAATATAGGTTTCGCATCCAAAAGTTTATAACCAACAGCTCTGATACCAACCTGTGACACCCTCAAATCCGAGTTTCATAACCTTGGGTTTGGTGCTCACTATCCATCAATATCAAACACATTCCATAAACTAAAGTGGAATATATATAAGCATACATTGTTCATTACATAAGGTTCTACTAATCCCAAAGTCTATTAACATTTACATAAATACAATCCATACACTTTAAGTGTTCAAAAACTATACTAATGAATTACAAACATTAATAAATTAACTAGCATGCATACTAATCTACTCTTGGACCTTCTCCTTACCCTTATTCATTTTAGAGCTTTCTAGCTTGACTAAAAAATATCATGATATAGCAAGGGTGAGCAACTACTTTGCTCAGCAAGTTTAAATAAGTAGTAATCACAAGTGATGTATATCATGATTGTAAAGAATAAATTTATGAGGTTTCAACAACATACAATATCAGTGAAAGAATGAGATTCAAATTCAATTAAAAAAAAAGAATTGAGTATTTATTGCTGAGTGGCTACTATGGACCATGAACTAATGCAAAGGCATATCAGTAATTCAACTGACCCTTTAAGTATTTTGGCATTCGAGGATATCAGCCTCTTGTACCCATATGTGTATATATAACATTTAGGCATCTGCACTCAAGTTCAATTTTTCGATAATATTTCCCTTATTAGGGTTGTTTGTTCTCAGTCTTACTATAAGAGTCTACACCAACTATTGATTTAGATAAGCTTTAACAATATTCAAATAACTAAATTTATACTTGCAATGTCTAGCTTAACAATTAGCTTAGACTATTCTTAAACAATTCATGAATAAAAGAACTTTAATTGCAACATGTGCGAATAATAATATCGATGTGGATTAATTTTCAATAATTAAACCACTTAGACGTCATTTAAAATAAATACAAGTCTGGGTATAGGGAACTTGCTTGCGATGTAGTCCATTGCTTACACAACTTAATTTAACTCCCTTTGGAACGACCTAACATTAATAAAGTTGATTTTCTAATTAGCATCTCACATGTCGATTCATACTAATAACATTTATCTACATATTTAATCACATAATTAAACATTTAGTCATACATTAAACACTTAGAAATATTATCATTCTTTGATAATATTTTATTCACATAATACCAATATTAATCATTTAATATTCGTTAAACCTTTGTCTAATATTAGTAATCAAATAATAATATTTAAGTCATTTACTAATATTATTAATTATTTAATATTATATTAAACACTTACTAATATTATTAATCAATTTATAATATTTTTATTCTTTTTTTAATATTATTAATCATTTAATAATATTTTATTCATTCACTAACATTATTAATTATTTAATAATATTTTATTAATTTTCTAATATTATTAATCATTCAATAATATTTTATTAATTTTTTACTATAATTAATCATTTAATAATATTTTATTTATTTTTTAATATTATTAATTATTTAATAATATTTTATTCATTTTCTAACATTATTAATCATTTTAAAATATTTTATTGAGTTTCTAATATTATTAATAAATATATTAGTATTTTATACCTTTACTAATATTATTATCCATTTAATAATATTTTAATTATTTAATTTTTGTCAAATATTAATATTATATTAAATTATATTTTTTGACCTATTTCATTCTCAAAAGATCTGATCCCACTCATTTTCGATGGCCCGACCCGACCCGGAAATAAATAAATAAAAATTGAATTTTCCAAACCGTCGCTACAACGCTCGATTTATAATTACCAGGCGGCGCTGTAGTGCCCACTGGCAGAAACTTAATGTGATTTTTTTTTTCCAATTTTTCACTTTGAACAACTTTGGTTCAATCTTCAATAAAACATTTTATACGCATTCAAATGACACCAAATTTGATTTGTTATCTTCATAACTTAATATTTTTTCAATATTTCATGGATCGATCACATTTTTTAAAACGTTTTTGATATAAAAATTAGGATCAATCAACTAGAGTTTTGAAAACGACATGTTTTACCATAATGACCAAAACTTGCATACTTCGCCACATTTTTTGAATATTCAATATGGGTTATTTTTATGACTTCTAAAGCTTTCTTTTGAGCTATAGAACTCACAAAAATAATATTCATAACTCATTTTACAACATAACAAACCATAAAACAAATTAGGGTTTTTACCGAAAAGTGTAAATATGCACTTTCCTTACATTTACCACATAACTAATGTATCAAACCACATATTAAGAACTTTTAACCATAGATCTACATATCTAGTGTAGATCTAACATCGTAGAGCATTAAAATTAGTTTTGAACAATCAAAATACCTTTTCTACCTCCAAAGCACATTTTTTACATATATATATACATATTCATCACATTTTCTCCATCAAATCTCCTTCCTTATACCTTCATGGTTCCACAACACAAAAAACTCCCACACCCAACCATGGAAAAAGATAATCTAGACATTTTAAACCATGAAATGAAAAGATATAAAGACAAGAACACTTTTAAACCTTATTGTCTTTGATGCCCTCTTCTTTTTCTTTGCAAAGTTTGATATGAGACTAGATGGCATTCACATTTACTCTCCTTGTTTTACCCGAAATGTCTAGCACAATAACTCTCAAAGTGTATCTCTATTGACTATTTTGCTATTGAACTCTCAAATGCTCTCATTTTCTATACTTGGTAAACTTATAACAAAAGAGCCAACTCTTTCAAGCTTGGTAGAGTATCCTATTTATAGAATATTGCTAAGTACACTTAGACTCTCTAATCAACCAATACATAATTAATTTAAAGTACTAAACCTAGAGGAAACAAGATCCACTTTTCATGGAACCTAGCTTGCATTTGGTGGAATTTTTCCTTTGAGTAATTTAGGGAGAAGTTTGGAGCTTCGAACCGCTTAGGGGCCCCTCTTTGGCTAATAATTCTCCTCCTTTTTCCCCCCATTTTGATTTATTTTAAATGCTAAAGTACTTATACACACACACACACACATACACACACACACACACATACACACCAACTTCTATAATTGTTGACCAATATTTGACCTTTTTTTGGGCTACACACTTGGGGTTTAGAATTTATTCAATTGGGCTCATCATTTCCACTAGCTTGGGCTTTCAATAAATAATTCCACTTGGGCTAGAGAATTTATTTAACATAGGGCTTGGCATTTAAATTGATTGGTTTACCAATTTAATTACATGAAACTTAATTAATATCATTATTGACTTAATCACATAATCCAATTAGACTTGTTAACACAAAAATCAAATGGACCATTAATTAGGGTTTCTAACTTATCGATCATCGATATTAAAAATCTTAAGTTAGTTCACTAGTTTAATTAATCAATCAAGTGGACTTCCCTTTAATTACACCTTAACACATAAAGATATGATCAATCAATCATGAATACACAGAAAAACTTAATTCACACAAAAATTTACTTTATTGACAATTAGTTATAATTATAATTACAATGCGATATACAATTCATGGTCATTTCGTATATATATATATATATGATTTCAACATATTCACATAACATCCTTTAAAAATAAAATTCATATTATTAAATAAAAAATTTGTTTACACTAACTTGTAATATTAGGGGATATTACAGCTTCCTTCCAACCATTTTAGAAGGTTGCTCATTTTATTCTAAGTGTTAGGAAAGTTCTAGAGAGAAAGAAAGAAAAAAGAGGGAAGGGTGAGTTTGAAAAATTACTAAGGGTGAGGGAGATATTGTTAACAAAAAGGAAGTCTAGCAAGATAGAGCAAAGGAGTAGAAGGTGGAGATCTTCAACAAGTTCATAGCAAGGAGGAAAAGAGCTACAAGAAAGTATAAAGATCTTTAACCTAAAACTCTTAGTTTTGATAACATATTTAGTTATGTAACTAGAATACCATGTTTGGTTGTAGGAGATCTTGTGTGACGGGGAACCATGGTGGGTTCCGTAATGACCACGAATTCTATTAGACATTGTAATTATACTTATTAAATAATTATCAAGGAATTAAAAATTTTGTTCTAATTAATTGTGCATTAGATAATTGAATGAATATACTTGTGTATGTGTATATTTATTTAAAGCAATGAAGCAATATGTTATAAATTATTTAAAACAAGTCTAATTGGATTATATTTTAAACCAAAATGAGGTGTTAAACTAGGTCAATTAAATTTACCTAGTAGTCCATATAATTAATTAAACCTTAGTCCATGTAATTAATTAAACAAGCTCAGTGCTTATTTTAATTAAAGGAAGCATAGTTTATTTAATGTTAGCCCAATGAGATAATTAAATTGAGCCCAAACCAATTAAATAGATGAGCCAAATATATTAAATCCTAGAGTCTAATGTGGAGCCCAATAGGAAGTCAAAATTGGTCAATGTATATATATGTGTGTGTGTGTGTGTGTGTGTACATATGTATATTAAATGTAGAAAAAATAAAGGAAAAATGGCTTTAAAAGGGATTAGAAAGTCCATCAACTAGTCAATCAAAGTAATAGTAATCCTAATTAAGCTCTAAATTGACCAACAATAGTGAATTAGGAGAGTTGATGATTGATTAGTAAAGTGCTATAAATAACATGCTCCACATACTTGTTGTGTTGGTTAGTCCATTTTTTAGCATTTCTAGAGAGAAAAAGTTAGAGCATTTGAGAGAGAAAAGTGAGTATACACTTGTGAGTTGAAGGAGAGTGCTAGAGAAGGAGCTTAGTGAATGTCAAGTAGCTTCATAAACTACTTTAGAAGGAGAAGAAGAAGAGCATCCAAGACCCTAATGTTCAAAAGTGCTCTAAACTCTTTATTTTTTATTTTTGTAGTCTAGATATAATTTGAACGGTTAAAATATATTTTTAACCGATCAAAACTTATTTTGATGGTGTAGAAGTCTCAAACTATGTTATATATGTATATTCATGGTTTGATATATTTAAATCATGTTTTGGTATGTGTGATATGCATAAAAATGGTAGAAAGGTTTATATTGAACTTTATCGGTAAAACCCTAGTTGAGCATGTGATATTTAATGTTGTAGTTTGAAATGCACAAGTTGGAAAAATAATTTCTATGGCTATAAAGTTACCTCTATGAGTTTTTAAGAAAATCCAACTTGAATCTTTCAAAAATATGAAAAAACAAAGAAGTTATAGTTTTTACCGCAAAATATGGCGTTTTAAGTTTTTAATCTTCCCTTGTAAGCGACTTTACGGCTATTTCTGTTTGGAAATTGGATTCATAATCCAAAGAGAAATTATGGAAGGGGAAATTCTGATGAGAATGGACTCAAGAATCACCCCAAAATATTTTGAAATGAAGAAGTTATGACAGTTTTAGTGAAGGAGGGTTGAACAGTCCAATTTTCTGCCTTAATGGCGCGCCCCGCGCCACTTTTAAGCCTATCACGGCGCGCCCGTGCCATTTCAACAGATTTATGTGTCCGGGTCTGGTCGGTTTGGTCCGGGTCGGGTCGGGTTTTATGTGAAAATTTAAGTTGAACTAAGTGTAAAATGAATGTGTTTGTATAATAAACCAATAAATGGAGTTTATTAATAACTAATGGGTAGATAAATGTTTAAAATAAAGACTAAGGATAATACAATTAAAAAATTAACTATTGATATTGTTTGGAGATTATTAAAAAAGTTATTAAATGATGAACAACATTAGTAATTGAATAAAATATTATTAAATGATTAATAATATTAGATAATGAATAAAATATTATTAAATGAATAATGATATTATATAATGAATAAAATATTATTAAATAATTAATAATATTAATAATGTAATAAAATATTATTAAATGATTAATAATATTATAAGATTAATAAAATATTATTAAATAATTAATAGTATTAGAATATGAATAAAATATTATTAAATAATTAATAATATTAAATAATGATTAATATATTATTAAATGATTAATAATATTAGAAGGTTAATAGAATATTATTAAATGATTAATAATATTATAAGACTAATAAAATATTATTAGATTGTTAATAATATTATATAAGAATTTGAACTATATTAAAGAATTAATGTAGGTCTTATGTGATTAAAATATTATCAAGTGATGATAATATTTTTTAATTATTTATATAATTATTTGGTTAAGTGTTAAAGGGGTAAGATGTATAGAGGTTATCATATGAGTGTATATATGATACTAATTTAAAGATCAATTTGATTAATTATTAGGTCTATTCAGAGAGAATTAAATTGAATTGGTTAGTAGTAATCTACACACGAGGCAAGTTTTCTTTATCCTTACTCAAATTTATATTGAGCAATTTCTTTAAACCTATTCAATTATTGTTGAGCAAGTCTCTACACTTATATTTACTTGCCAGAACTTTAAATGGTTTAATTCTTTAAAATTATTCCACATCATTAATGTTATTGTATTCGTACATAGTGCATTTACAAATATATAGTTCATTAATTCCAGAACTGTTTAAGAAAGTCTAAGCTAATTGTTTCAGCTAGACAATGCATGTTAAATTCATCACATTGAATATTTTAAAAGCTTATCCAAACCATTGGTTGGTGCTGTAACGCCTCGAGATCCCCACCTTCCTTAATTATATCCGATTATTTCTGGATATCATAACCATTAACTTTAAATCCATATTAACCGGAATCTTGTGCGTCAAAACTTAACCTTTAACTTTTGAAACCAATCTGTTGACCATAATACGGTCCATTTTTTTTATATATTTTTTAAACTTTATCTTTGTTTAACTTATATTTCTTAAACCTGTTTCAGGATCGTAACGTTTCTTACCTTTCATTAAACTTAGGTCAAACATTAATAATTTGTGACCTAGTCTATTACCTGTTTAAAATCATATATATTTATGGTATCATAATCTGTAAATAAAATTTTCGCCATGAACTATTTACACATGGCCCTGTTTACATAAATACCTGCTCCTGTTTGCTTATACCTATTTACATACATTCTGTATTACATATAACCTTCTTACATCACCTAAGTTTACTACATAGTTCTATTTACCTATAATTGATCCATCATGTCTTTCCATATATACATACATTTTTCACATATATACGAGTTTCATCAGATACACACTCGCCTTACAATATTAATATAATCATAATACCCTTTATCATTTCTATGGTTTACATTCATCATTATACAAGAATATTACACAGATGAAATTATCAAATTCCCTTCATACTTCTCCATGTACTCACATTCTTTACTTTAGCATAACCGGCACCTCCGACCTTCTTATATTTTACCTGAAACGTTAGTACATAGCAAGAATGAGCATAAAGCTCAGCAAGTTAATCAGCTAACACCTTTCATGCTATCAATTTAATATATGCGCCGTGCATCCTTTATCTTATCATACAATGCTTATTGTCACATAAGTCATGTAGCAAATAAATCACATAGTTGCACATAGGCACATTTTAACTCATTTCTATCACGTAGTTCACGTAGAATATCTATTATACTTAGATCTGAAGAACTTGCCTGTACGCCTTTATATACTTAACCTTTATTGTCTCGCTTGACCTTTCTATCCTTCATTGCATTGGGTTGTTACTTCGAGCGCTATCTGTAAACACACAATCTATATTCATCATTATAGGATCATAAACTCATTTAACTTGTCAAACTTAATTCATAATTACACAACCATTCGTCTCTAATCATATTACATTTGATGTATTATACCTTACATATGTTAATAATACATCCTAGCTCGTTCCCGACCTTTTTCATAACCTTTAGCATGCTTTAACTTAGCTTTAGGCATGTTATATTATGTCATTCATTATCTCATTATACCTTAACACCCTTTACATAGTTCATTTTTATCAATCTAGGGTTTACATAACTTATCTCCATCATTTAGTATCAAAACATTTCATTTTGGGTCAAAAATATCATTTTTTTAAAGTCTGCTACACACGGCCCCGGCCGGCTTTTGGCCTAGAAATCCGTGGCCCCGGCCAAAACCTCTCAGCCAAACATGGCCCCGGCCGTGGTTTTGCCTACAAAACCATGGCCCCGGCCACGGTTCCAAAATCTGAAATTTTGATTTTCTCTTCTGCTTTGCTGATTTTTAATTTTTTAACCACACATCCAATTGACGCCAAATTTGGTACACATGTAGACCTCATACTATAGTATTTTATAAAATTTTCATTTGCCTCATTTGGCTCCTCAAAATCATAGATACACTAGCCCGTAGGAGGGCTGTTCACACAATTTCCAGACTTAGAAATTTTCTAAACTTCCAAAATTCAATTTTTGCAACTTTGTGACTTTTGGCCATAAGCTTTAAAACTTCATTCTAACACTTGACATAGTTCATATAACTTATATATGACATGTCCAAACTTTCAAAACGATAAAACTTTGCACGAGACGATAATTGTCCGTTAAAATCCATTTTGAATCGAAACGATCGATTTCGGTCGTTCGAATCGTCTTTTCGTTCAAATTCCTATCTGTTGATTACCAAATCAACCTAAACATATGTAATAACATAAACATGAGTCGTTTGACTCTATTTCACCTTTAAATTTTCAAAATTACCAAAAATCACATCTTAGGTTGTATTTTCATCCAATTTCAAAACTTTTCATTTTCAATGCTTAAACTCAATTTCAATCTTTAACTCCATTTTTGGTACCACTTACTTCCAACACCTCTTTTAACACACATAGCACATATATAACTTGTACGAGCCTTCAAAACATTTATAACTTTTCATTTGAATTCCTTTTTTCCAAAATAACTCATTTTAGGCGTCGGCGAACGTTTTAAAATGTTTAAAATCCTCAATTGTCGCCATAGACGCCAAATAACTTCCAAATCATTTCAAACATGTATATTAACATCAAACTTAGTTTTTTGGCCTCATTTGATCACCAATTACACAAAATGACCAAAATTACACATTAATAGCACTTTGTCAACTTTACTTATTTCCATCCTTAAATCAGTCTTCAATCTTTGGACTTTATGCTTCACATAGGTTATCACATACACATTTAACCACTTTGTAAGCCCATATCACTTCTATACGCATCTTTCAAAATACTTTACAGATTATTACGTTGTCTATACACAAAGTATAGCCTAATATTGTAGTTTCTTTACATAAATCATACCTTTTAACCTTTAATGCATCTTTTATGCTTTCTAACATGAAATCTTCCATGAATCAAACATATTCAACCTCTATAACTATGTTTTCATCAAATCTAACAACATTTAACACATGATCATGCCTTAAATCATGATTTCTAGCTTAATTTCATGCATGAATAGTGCACCACATTTGTAACACCACTTTCAAGCCTAGGGTTTCTTTAAATCTCAACATAAAACACATAAAACTCATATAACCTTCACTTTTAACCATGAATACTTGCATGGCTTCACATATTTTTGAATTTAATCACATAAACTTCAAGTTTTAAAACAAGAACAAGATTATACCATCTTGTAGCTCTTCCTTTTCCTTACTATGAAGCTTGCTAGTGCTAGACTCTTTACTTTGAAGATGATTTTCACTTGGTTTGAACTCTTTCTCATGAATTCTCCAAGATTTCCTTACAAACCCTAGCTTTACTCTCTTTTCTCTCATTTGCTAGCCACTTTCGAGTGAAACAAGAGGAACAAAGCTGATAATATAAAACATATGCATATATAAGCAATATATATATTCTCCAACACTTAACCAATACTTGGTTAATTTAACCCTTGCATGATTAAGGTACATAGGTCATTTCCCATTACTAGTTAAGGACATATTAGTCAATAAATCCTTCTAGGACACATTGGTCATTTCTCAAATTATTAAGGGTAACATTGCCTTTTCTCCAAAAATCTAGAGAATTAAATCCCATATAATTCATACATGCTTATTTTTCATCCAAATCAATTCCTTTTTGATCCAAACTTGCTTCATTATACTTGAATTTAATTTCATCATCAAATATACCATAATTGACTTGTCCCAAATCTCTTGTCACACCTCAAAATGCCAATTTCACTAATTAATAATAATTACCCATAATTTACCATAATTACTATTCTTTACATATCATATCATTCTTAATTTTCTACGAACCATTCCGGTTCCATATTCAATAAACCTCACTTTTCAATATCTCCAATAAGCAAAATGTTCACTTTTTCCATAAACCGCTTCCTCGAGAAGCAAACCTCGACCGGATTACCAAAATTCATCGTCCTTTAACCTTTAACTCATAATAATCATTTACAACTTTTAAGTCCATTAGCTTATTTACTTAATATACATATTTACCAATTTAATCATAATTGCATACAACTTCCTTTGTACTCATTTTCGGGATATTATCTTCCATTTCTACACAACGTATAACTACATAACTAATTTCAACCCATAATAGCAATTTCTTCATAACTTCACAACCTTAACAAATCATTATCCTTACTATTCCTTAAATCTCTAATATACAAATTAGGTCAAACTGTTCCTTCATTACTGCACATACATACCTTCGCCTCTCCAGGCCTATTCATTTAACTTGTCTTTAAAATTCATAACTAATTCTCAATTCACTTATGCTTTCCTCATTACCTTTACTCTTCTTTCTATATTTAATCACATAGATTCCTTTTTAATATTTCAACCACACCGATTCATTCTAACACCTTGATCGCATAATAATTCATATTTTATCATTCCTTGATACATCTTTCATTCAACACTAGGTTTTTAACTAATAACCTTTACTTAATTACCATAATTCTCATTTAAAATTCTTGTTAAATCCTGGGGTGTCACAGGTGCCGATTCTTATAGTAAGACTGAGAATAAACAACCCTAAATAAGGGGGATTTTTATCTGTCGGAAAACCGAATTTGCGCAAGATGTCTGAATGTTATGCATATACATTGGGTACAAGAGGTTGATCCCCTCGCGTACCACTTTTTTAAGGTGTCAGATATATACGTATGTTCTACCTTAGTAGCAGTTCATGGTCCTTAAAGACCACTCAGCAATAAATAGTCAATCTTCTCTTTTACATTGAAAAATTGATTCTTGATTTCTTTCACGATTGTTATCTATTATTGAAAACCCTGATGTTAATTTTCCTTTCATCATGATATTTCTTATGCTATTTGTTCTTAAACTTGTTGATTTATTTAGTTGTTCATTCTTGCTATATCATGACTTATTTCAACTAAGCCAGAATTTTCTAAACAAGACAAAGGCAAGGGAAAAGTCAAAGTTTAGATTAGCTTGATGCATGCTAGATTAATTACTTATATGTACTTTCTTTTGTAAATCTTTTGTATTCCCTTAAGATATGTAATGTTTATGTCAAGGTTAATCGACCTTGGAAAGTGTAGCCTTTTATAAAGAACATTTTGTATTATTCTGTGAAGTTTAAATGCAATTTATGTATTTAACTGCTAGTAAGTATTGTACAGTGGAGAACCAAACCCGAGGTTATGGAACTCGAATTTGGGGTCGTCACAGGTTCTAGTGATTTAAGGATGAATTTTGAAGGAGTTATGTGCTAAATGTGTGTTAGGTTTATGCTTTAATGTAAGAAAATGCATATATGATGAATTTATGTTAATAACCTAGGTAATGAGCTTCGCATTTAAGAAAATAATCTATGTTATGTATGTAAATATTGAGATCTAAAACTTGAAAATGATAGATGTATATGTAACGGAAATAATCCAAGTGGAATGAGCAAAAATGGAGTTGAAATGAATTTGTGGTGAAATTTTTAGTAAAACATGTCATGTTGTAAACCCTAGCATGTTGGACTAATATTTTGGCTAATAAATATTTTTTTAAATTATCAAAACTTTTGAATATTGTCAATATATGAGTTTACTAAACAAGAATCTAGTTTGAACTCATTTGAATGTAAAATAAGCAAGATATGAAGATTGAAATAAAAAATGGTAGAAATCAAAAAACTGAAAAATTGATGCAGAACATTATGCCAATCACGATCGGGGTCGTGCTTCCCAGGTTTATGCCATGGCCGGCGCATGTCCTCGTTTTCTCAGTTAATCCGAATCTTGATCAAACCAGGTCGGGTCTTGGTCAACGGGTTGACCCGGGTCAAACTAAATAATAATAATAATAATAATAATAATAATAATAATAATAATAATAATAATAATATGATAAAAAGACCTAAAAAAATAAAATAATAATTGATATTATTTTATTTGTAAAATAAGAGAGAATTAAACAAATAAAATATTAAATGATATTATTTTATTTGTAAAATAAGAAAGAATTAAACAAATAAAATAATAAATGAAGATTATTTTATTTGTAAGAATATAAAGTGATTAAACAAATAAAATAATACATTGAATTATTTTATTTGTAAAGAGTAATGAGAAATGACAATTAAAATTATTTGAAAAGTTAATAAAAATGGTTAAACAGATAAAATAATAATAATTACTATTTTATTTGTAGAAAATAATACTAATGAATGGGAAATATGATAAAGTTATGGAGATTATTTAATTGATAAAGATTATTTATTAAAGAGGAAGAACTCATTAAACAAATAAATAATAAAGTTATTTTATTTGTGAGAAGTAATAAGATAAAATGATAAAAATTAATTGTAAAGGTTAATTAATGTAGAATAATTAAACAAATAAAATAATAAGATTATTTTATTTGTGAATTAAATAATAAAGACTATTAAATAATTATATGAGAAATGATTAAATAAATAAAATAATAACAAATATTATTGTTTTTGTATACTATGATTATGAGATGTAATAAACGAATCATCAACAATAAAGATTAAATGTGATTATAAACATGAAGGTAAACAAATAAAATACCAACAATAGTTGTTTTATTTGTAGAGAATGAATATAAATATGAATAGATAATAAATAACAAGATAAGGTAAAGGAAATAGTGAATGAGGTAAGTAAGTAAATATTAAAGAATGAAATGGAGTTAGATGATGAAGGCGTATGAGTTAGTTTAGACTAAAATAAATTTCATTAATGGTCTAATAGAGACTAATCGATTAATCGAATCTTGTTTCATGTAACCGAAGGTCGATAATCTAGAGGGTAGATAAGCGGACGTAACAGAAAAGTACATTCTACTTGTATACCTTATTTGTTTTGTATAAGTTCGATAGATAAAGTAAATACTTGAACTTAAACTGTCATAACTTAAATATGATCATTCATATTTCTATACTTAAAAAGCTTTCTTCAAATATTAAAATTGAATATTGAGAACTCTGAATTCATATCATTCATTAGAAAAGTAAGTCTATGACATTTGTTTCGGCTAAACAGATGATGACATGAATTGTCAATCAAGTTGATTTTTGAGAAAGTTATCAAAATCAATTGCTTTGGTGCGGATTCTTACACATTAAGATGAACAACCCTGATAAAGAGGTATTATTTTTAGTCGTGGATTCGACTTGCGCGCATAAGCGACTAAATGTTATGTATAACGTATGGCATGACGAGGCTGATCACCTCATGTACTCGTTTTAAGGTTTTCGGTACTTTACCGTTAATCCTTCGCAAAGTTCAATGATCCTTAGCAACCACTCAGTTATGAAAATTACTCATGTTTTGAAATTTTGTGATTATTCATTTGTCAGACACATAAATGATTGATTATCCATGAAATATACAGATCTTGAAATTGCTCATACTTTGAACCCTTGAGAATTTATTCACTCGTAATTTATTGAAACTTACCATGTAATATAAAAAGTTGTTAAACATACTGAGATTATAAACCTTCATGATTGATTATTGTTCATTACTTGATATTACTTGCTGATCAAACTTGTTGCTCATTGTCGACGCCGGGATTTTCGGTCGTTTCGTTTTTTAATAATAAAAGCCCTTTTTTCCAATTTTAGCCTTTAGATTAAGATGTGACTTTTGAAAATGGTCGGCTTAGTGTCGACGGGGGTTTGAAATGTTGAATTTTTATGAGCCAATTGACCAGAGTCGCCAGTTGGTATTGTTGAAATGGATGTACCAACTCATCCGAATTTTGTTTTCGTAATCGTAATGGCTCATATGTGACTCCGACTCAATTGGTCCGCAAACCGAGATTCATAGAGTTCGGGGGCTTGCTTAAGCGAGGGGAAGGTGTTAGGCACCCCCCGACTTCCGTAAAATACGGTTACCGCAATCTCGATGTTTTCCTATCCTTTTAAATCTTAAAATGTGTGTGTGCGCGCGTGTGTGTATGTGTGCCTAAATGGAGGTTTGTGGTGTCCTTTTGCATAAAGTTGCTTTGATTTTATATGTCAAAATGTGTTTTGTCGGGAAAGCGTTTTAGACGTCTTTTGACCCAAATGACGAGGCTTCGCTTGTTATAAGAAAGATTGATTTTAATTTCGAAAACGATGAGGTTTTTATTAGATGTCATTTTAGAAAACAATAGTTTTTAAACTTTTGTCAAATAGGAATCGAGACTATACATTGCCTTCTAACAGTAAATATAAATAAAATGAAGGCAACTTCTAGAACTCTTTAACCCTATGCACAAAGTTTAATGAAAACGTTTATTTATTTATTCCGAAAACATCTTTTATGATATTTCAAAACCAAATATAGCCTTTTCGTCAAACAAGGATCAAAGTTTCGCCAAAACTCTTTACTTTTAAAACCTCGTGTATTTAATTTCCTAATTTGATTCTTTTTAGAAGATCTTTATCGTTTGCTTTATTTTTTGGAAAATCGTTTTGTGTCGTAAATCAAAATAAGCATTCAAAACGTGTCGGGGCTATCCATGGGCATGTGAGCCATCCAGACAACCCCAAACACCCACAATCACATATCTTTATTATTACGGGGCCTTAAACCCGATCATGATTTGGTATCGCTTTAAGGCCCGATATTACATATATACAACCGTGCATCCTATCTAAGGATTACATACACCCAAAAATGTCCATCATCGGGATTTGACCACGAGGATCTCCTCCCTAGGCTCACATTCACCCGAATCGCTACATAACCAATACAACGGCAAAATCCAACAAAGCTAAACAAACTATGATGCTATATGAATCACAAATCTCAATACCAACACTACAACTATCTATGAACTCCAATGAACGATATATCCCCGTACGGATGTCATTGGGGCATTAGGAGGAAGTTATGTTCCAATGGAACCCTCGCTAACGACCCCTAACCCACGGATCATCGTCAATACAACAACATACTATGCTAAACAAACCCAAAACACAAGATTATCACATTAATATAACCAAGAAAATACCAAAAGAAACACTCTTTTCACCTTGCAAAATGCCGATTAAAGCCTTTTATTTCACAAATCGGACAACACCACAATAACACTCGACTAATTAGCAAGAAAGAATGAATTTTTCACTCGAATCTAACCAAGAACAAGCCTATCCTCTCTCCTCCCGCGAGCTTTCTCTCTCTAAAACTCTATCTTCTTCCTCTTTTTCTTCTTCTTTCTTTGCTCTCGGGTGGAAATGACCGATCTATAGGGTTCACCAGGCAGCCGTAGGTGCATCTACGGCTGGCCGCAGGTGCAGCTGTGGCTGCCTGTTGTGGCCGCCCGCGCCGAATCCTCGGCTGTCGTGTGCCGTCTCCTCGAGCCGCGCACTGTCCCGTTTGTCGGTGGCCGCAGGTGCATCCGCGGCTGTCCAGCTTGCTTTTCTCGATTTTCGTGTCACGCGGTCTTAATTCGCCAATTTCTGCTGTATTAATTTGGGAGGCTGTTACTTGATGTAGAAATTGCTATTTGTGCTTGGCTTCCAAGGGGCGCTGCCCCCTACAACCCCCGCCAGCTCACCGGCGAGTTGGGCAGCCGCTCGCTCACCGGGGAGCGAGACCCCCGAACATCGTAAGCGTAGTGGCCATTAGTCGTCTTTTGTGATCAAATCAGGTTCTTCTGGATCGACTGTTTGCCTTGCCTCAAGTGACCGGATGCTCGTTGTCCGTTGTGGCGGCTTTGACCGTAAATCGTTGGGGTGGCTTCGTGTTGGGGTCCACCTTCCTTTTCGCATGTCGGGTCAAATGACGATTTTGCCCTCCTGTCAGGGTTAGTACAAAAGTGCAAAATTTGGGTGTCTACACTCATACTTGCTTCATAACCTTATTTACAGTTAAGACGGAGAAAGCCGGTATTTTTGGAACGGACAAAGGCAAGGCTAAGGCTGTAGAGTAGTAGAAGTACATGTTAAGCTTTTCGTGTTTATATGAACAATATTAATATTTCGTAAGACTTATGAAGTATTTAAAGGTTGTGGAAACCTTGGACAATGATGTAAGCTAAATGTTATTATGATGTAAATATTTATGCTATTATGTGACGATTGAGTAGTTATATACATAATGTATGGTTGGTATCGTGAGTACTAAATTCGAGGTAAGAATATTCGAATATGGGGACGTAACAGTTCTATTTAGGACTTCTGTTTGACCATCAGATTGTGGATGACAAGTTCTATTCTTTTCATTAAATTTTTCTCTAATTTTTTATTAATTATCTATGAGTAGTTAATTATTTTTTTTTATTCTTATTTATTTTTATTCACTCATTCTAATTAGTATATTTGTATATACTCTTTAATTTTATAATATATATATATATATATATTTAAGTTTTCGGCATGTGTGTCATTTGATATTGTATTTAAATCAATAAAAACATAAATTGCGAATATATAATTTTATTTTAAGACTATACTAGTGGGTGTTTGATTTGTTTATATTATTAATTTATTATTTAGTTTCTCTATTATATTGTGTATTTGTATTTTATATTTTGAATCAAAATAAATAGATATATGAATAATTATTTTTTAAAATATAGTGTTATTAAACGTTATCGATTAGAATTTTCTTCTAATAAACCTACTTAAGATTCAATTAATTTTATTTCAATATAAGAAATAAAGTTTTGAAAAATAATTTTATACTAACTTTTATGTATTTTTAATTCAAAATAATATTTGATAAATTTTATTATTTTTTATTTACTTGTAAGAGTGCCCACTCTTACCGAAAATTCTGCATCCGCCCCTTTCCTTCCCAGCACACAAGGCTCTCTCTAAAGGAGGGTTGTGCCATTGTAATATTGTTATATGGAGCTCGCCTACATTCTCTCTTCACCAAATTCTATAATTTCTACTGATTGTTCGCCCCTCCAATTTAGTTGAGGATTCAATTGGAAATATTACAAATTCCGATCCTATAATAGACTGGATATTATTCTTTCTAATCCGCAAAAACGGTCACTTTTATAAATTATTTTTGTTCAACCAAAAAGTTCACTTTATTTTGACATGTAAAATTTAATTTTATTACATTGCCACCACTACTTAACAAACAATTTACCATTACAGAGTTAAATATTTTTAACTTAAGATATTTTTAAATTTAAAATTATTATAAATTATTTTTATTTTATTTTATATAATAATAAATATTACAAATTATTTAAAATGTTCTACTCGTAAAATTTATTACTCTCTCGGTTCTAAATTATAAAATCTTTATTGACTTTTAAAAATTAATTTGATACATTTTAAAACTTAAAATTGATATGATTAAAAAATATAAAATAATAAATTTTACAATGAGTAATATTTTTTAAATAATTTATATATTTATTATTGTATTGAGTAAAATTAAAAAAATAAATTATATCAACTTTTAATTTGAAAATATCTTTAGTTAACTTTCAAAAGTCAGTAATTGATATTATATTTTATATAAAACGGAGAGAATATTTCATAATATAATAAATTATTTCAAATTTAAATTTAAAAATAACTTAAATTAACATTAAAAAATCAATAATAATCTTATAACTTTAATCGAATCAAGTACTAATATTAATAATGAACGATGTTACGAGTATATTTCTTAAAAGTACTAGAGATGCAATTTTTTCATATAAACTTGATAAAGAAAAAAGTTATATCCTCATTTTTATTTTTCTTTTTTTGTGAAATCTATATACATAATAAATTGTACAAAATCATTTCTTAGCCCTAAAATTTAGAAATGGTCCTTCAATGCTAAAATTTAAGAATAAAAACATAAAATATAGAAAAAGAAATTATTTTTTATTTTTTATTTCATTTCAAAATCTGTTTATATATATTCTACTATCATATAATTACATACTTATTAGTATCTCTTATTATTATATATTTTTTTAATTTAGTTATATTCTTTCAAATTCATATTGTTAGTAACAATAATATCTAATAACATTATAATTACTATGGTATAATATATAAAAGCATTAAAAAAATATTATAACAAAACTCCGTATTTCGTGGTACGGTATCATGAGCTGATAATAATAGTAATAGTAGTAAATAAAAATAATAATAATAATAATAATTAAAAAAAAAAAAAAAGAGTTGCAATGGGTACAAAAAGATACATTTGAATCACTTGATACATAGCGTTATTAATTACCAGTTGCTGGGGGATTGTAAACAAGCAACACGTGTTTTGTTCAATTCGGTTTATGTAACTTTTTTATCTTCTTCTTTTAACTTCTAAAATATTTATAATATTTATATTGATATTTTTTTTTACAAAATTCAACAATTTAAGTATAATTTAAATACATATAAATAGCAATATTATACGATCTTTATAACACTATTCTTTACATACATTCAAATTACTCCTAAAAATGCATGTAAATAACTGTTATACAATTTGTATAACACTATTTTTTACATGCATCCAAATTACACATAAATCTCTAAATTATATAATTTTTTTTTATCAAAATAAGTATTATAAATATTTTAAGAGTCAAAAGAAAAGAAAAAAAAATAAACGGGTCACAATGTCAAGTCCCAAAAACCGGTACCCTAGACTTTTTGTTGTAGATTTGTTCTAGAACTAGAAAATACCAAGTAACCAAAATGCCAACCTTCACCAAGAAAAATTTCTCCTAGTTAAGACAACGCCAAATAGATATAGCAATCACATTTGCCTAACACAAACATGAAATACATAAATATAGTTCTAGCGTTCCAGGAAGGGGGAATGGAATGACCATTCTGACCAACAAATTCTTTCTTACATTCGGTATGTTAAATTTGATCGAAATGAGCATTTTGACGAAATCGTGTTTCCTTTGTACATTAGAATTGCGAATCTTTACCCTTAAGGAATTGCGATTTCAATGAGTAAAGGAATGAGAAAAAAATATCAAGACAAAAACACCCTCACTCACATATTAATTATATATCACAATATCAGTTCCCATTATTTCCTGCATAGTCTGTGTTAATAATTTGTTGAAGCACCAAAAAGGGGAGTAAAAATGGAACATCAAAGGATCCTAACACATACAACTTTAATATGTATGTATGCCTACTACCAAAATAAAACCAGCCATGAATGAAAAGTCAATAACCAGAGAAAATGACAATAGTGATCAATATTCATAGAAGCGTCAATAATCCAAACAATCCTTGCTAAAAACTCTCAGAAACTGAAGAGCCAATAATATAACAAGGAATGCAAGCATATTTACTATAAAACATCACTTGTTGCACTGTACTTTATAGGTCCATCTGCATCAATAATCAGTTGCGAGAACATTGCCATGCTCACCTTTGCTTTCGAAACCTACTTCCTCAAAGTAGTCCTCCCTAGCATTGTCAGCTAGCATTAGAGAAACTAACCATAAGAGGGCTGAATCAAGAGATAAAAAAGCGCCACCACCAAGAAGGCCCGTCTTAGCAGTAGGGCAAGATGTTTGCAGATTGTGATGAACATTCTTGGTCAGGTGCCGCTGTTCAACTATTGTAGGCCATAACAGCAATGCTGCAGCTAATCCAGCCATACCCCTGTGATTATGGAATAACCAGGTAAAACTAATAGTTCAACAAATATTAGGCGAAATTAAAAGGAAAAAGAAAAATTCACACGCTCATGTTAGCTTTCTTTACTTGTTTTATTTCCAAGAGCATGTTATTTTATTGCCAGGTTGGATTGGCTGTCGTGTCATGCGAATGATGAAATATTTCATATAAAGAACTGTGTCAATCTTTCATTAATTCACCATCAATTTCTTTTTGAAACTTTCTACCAAAATTCTATTAAAATTAGAAGCTTAAAAAGGATGTTTTCTATTCTATATACAATATGGTTGGTTTTGCCCTAGGATAAAACCTGATAACTCCATATTTGAACTTTCTTAATCAATCCCACATCATTGATGATGGTTCCCCTAGGATTCTCTAAGTACTTAAAAATAATGGCAAATATGATACAGTCAAATGACCTATTCCTAATTAACTGTGTTTTAAAGCTTTATTTTCATTGTTAAATTGACTGAATTCCTCTATAAACCCTAATTCAAACCCCCATGCCCCAACCGTAAACATCATGAACTTCGGCTCCCCCGAGTATGCTATCATTCTAAACAAGTTCTATAAGATAGCTATATAAGAAAATCAATTGATTGGAAGGAAAAATATATATCTGATTTTCAGTTTATAGGTAAAGCATGAAATTATGTCTACATTACTTTAACTAAAAATAATTCAAATCACTGAAATGGCCTTCAGATATAAAATATGAGCATGAATTTAATTCAAAATATATGAGAACTTGATAAAACAAAACTTACAAAGAAATATTGAAGAATACAAGGAAGCTCGTGTTCTGAAACAAAGCTGCGTGTGGAATACTCTTACCCCTGTATGGGTAAAAGAGAGACAAGAAACCGGTAGCCGAAGAGGCAAGAAGAAAAATAAATGACAGGTAGCCCAAGACAACAGTTGGATCTGACGGATACTTGCAAATAACCACACCTTTACCCGTAATTGGAGTTCCAGAGGGAGGCTGATAATATAAAACGGATATATACAAACAGAATTAGATAGTCACGTTGGAAATATATAGCCATTGGCACAAAAGGGGTTTCCAGATCTAGCAAAATATTCTAATCTATATGATGTAACCATAAAATTATACAAGAAAGTATTATGGTTAGTGACAAGACGCACACATAGTTATGGGAACTTCGGCAATGAACCACGTGCACACAGAAGATTAATATATATCCAACTCCTTCACTGCCAATGTTCTTTTTCTTAACAAAATGAGATTGCTATCAATTGTCAAGGCAAAGAAAGCTGGCAAGAAACCAAGTTTTTAGAAACAAGATGTACTATTACTAGTGAGTATAATTCAACACAAACCTATTCAATGCAGAAATTGCAAGTGGCAAAAGAACTACTTGATTTACAGTCCAATAACATAAAATCCAGGTACCAAACAAAGTAGTAGTAAGAAATCTACTTGTGAAGAATTAAGCGACCACTTCCACAGTCCAACAAAAGCCCCCGTGTTTCTTTTGTTTAGAACAGAAAGAAAATAAGTCATTCAGTGTCGAATTAAAGATAACTTGTCCAAATATCGATGTAAATTTATCTTGTCAGAAAATTCAAGACCACCACGCTTGCTGATATTTACACAAACAATATTTAACCACTGAAAATAAAACATTTGATTGAATATTAAAGAATGATTAAAAAAACTGAGAGAAGTTGCAGAGGCCACTTAATAACTGATTGGTGGTTTTCTCTTTATAAAGAATAGAAGACAACCTTCTTGTTTTCAGCAATAACTCCAAATATGAAGGACAATGCACCAAATGTTGCTACAATCAAAGACATCTGTTTAGTAGTGAATGCCATTGCGCCTTCAGAATTTTAAGTGTTCCCCTGCAAGATAAATCCAATGATCTGGAGATAGGAATAGTTTTTTAAATAAAAAAAAAGAAGACAAAAAAAGATGATCATGAGTTGAAATCATATATATAGAAAGCATGTTACGGATTAAACTTTTTAGCGGCTTATTGTAATCCAACCTCAACAAAGCCTTCCCAGTTTCAAGGGGAACTGATTTCAATATGCTTAACAACTTTCTTCTTAATTAATAGAAATAGTCAGCTAGCCAGAAGAAGAGAAATGATCAAGTAACACCATACGTGCCCCTAAAGTGCAATCCTTACATTTTATACCACTGCTACAGAGAATTCCAACTATTTATGACTTATTATTAATGTGATTAATAATTCAAACCACCATATATAACAAAAAATAAAACTCGAACCATGTCCTGAACTCAATGGTATCTAGCAACAGAAAAAACAGACTATAGGATCCTTCGTAAAATGTTTAATTTACACAAGTGCTGCATAATGTAGCAAGTCTTTGCATATTGAATTGGTATTGTAGAAAAACTAGCTTGCAATTTCAACTACAATAATCATGATCCAGTTTCTTGGCATAGACTTGATGCAAACAAATGTCTGGATATACATACAGATATTCATGCAGAACATCAACTCATATACTATCAACGTCTGAAGTGTAAACTATTTGCAAATATTATACAATAGAAAAAGAAAACAAGTAAAAATGTGAAAATTATACTCACAAAAATTTATAGCTTAAATTTTAAGGTAGCTATAGCAGAGATATTCAAGACATCAAGGTCAAGAATTTTTAAATTACAAACTGAGATGATCACCTCATGAATGAATAGTTAACAACTTAAGAACTTTTTTCTCTAAAATATCAGTACATCAATACCAAAACCAGATTTTAAATAAAAATAAAAACAAATCAAAAATTATAATTATAATAGGTACAGACCACAAAGAAATTATATACATGAATACATCAATAATTATAAACATCTGCACGGTAATCAAAACTAAAATAAAAAATATTGACATAAAAATAACACTATTTGGGTAATATTTTTTAATAACAAGTAAAGCTAAAACCCCCATGAAATAACAAATCAAACAATTGCTTTGATGGATAGAACCCAAATTCTAAATTATTAAACATGGACAAAAGAATTGCAGATAGTAAAGCAGAATAGATTATCATCAACCAATATATCATATAATTACAAGAACAACAAAAAGTACCAAAACATGATAATCAAAGAAAACCCAAGTTCTAAATTGTAACTCATGTACAAAAAATTACCAGATAATAGAAGGATGGAGCACAAGATGATAATCAATATATCATATAATTACATCAACAACAACAATAAAGTGTACCAGGACACTATATTTTTTTTTTGAGAAGGAATAATTTATCGAATTACAGCAACACTAGAGTTGAGGTGATAGATCTTCGATCCTATATTGAAACTCGAAACTCAAGAACATATAGATCTCTAAAAATACAAAAAAATAAAAAAATAAAAAAATAAAAAAATAAACAGAATTAAAGTGTGGCAGGACTCTTTAATTTAAAATACATCGAAACATGAACTTAAATTTCAATAATAATAATAATAAAAACACCTCTTGCGATGAAGGAGAGATCCGGGTATGGATTGAATGCCCACCTAATATCGCTGAATGAATCAAAACGAGTATTTATCTTACTTATTTCTCTCAATTTCTCTCTCTGTACCTAGACAGCTCACTGGATCAATTATAAGGGGAGAGATTGAATCTTTACGCGATTCTAATTTCTCACTGTTCGCACAATTATATCCAAAACTAACGCCGTTACTTTATAAGTATATAGAACTGGCAGTCTATTAGCTGTATTTTACTACTTTACCCTTTCGGGATTGAAAACTTTCCGTGCCGTGTTGCTGCCGGAACTGCAGGCGATGGGAACAAGTGCATTAGTACGTGAACTGCACGCCATGTCAGTATTTATTTTTATTTTTCTTTTAACAAAGTAATGAAATAAGAAGAAACATTAATTCTCATCGACAAATAAATTAAATTATAAAAATATTAGAGTTAAGATGATATAATTTTTTAGTCTCAAATTAAAGTTCAAAATTGGAGAACTGAAGTACGTGATGTCAGTTGATAACAACTAATAACTTTTTTATTAAGTTCCTCGTGATTCAATGGTAAAATAATTACTCTTTGAAATCGAATATTGGCAAAGTCAATATTGTTAAAATTCTACTCAAATTACCAAAAAAAAAATAAATAATAATAATAACTTTTTTTCTAATTTTATTTATAACTTATACTATTATTATAATTTAATAATTTCAGGAATACATTTTAATATTAGAGATTTAATGAAAAAATAGGAGAAAGATGATGAGAAGAATTAGAAAAAACATAGAGCAACAGACATTTTGATTATGTGTTTATTTTGACTTAGCAAAGAGAAAGATAATTAATTATTACAAACATTATTATTTTGTAATTCTTGGTGGATATTATTATTTTGGGTTCACAAAAATCTTAAATTAAAATTTAAAAGTCAGTAACAATTTTATAATTTAAAATAGAATTAGTTTATTTATTTATTATTTTAAATTTTTTTTTTTTACTATGTTAAGCTAAAAATTTAACAATTTTGATTTTGCTTAAAATTGGATCTCGAGACTTGAGTGAGTTTATCATTGGACTACATAAGGCTTGGCATTATTATTTTTAATGTCATACCACTGCTATTAAATTATTAGCTTATATTATAAGATCATTTCATAATATAAAATTATATATATATATATCAATTATTGTGTATGTATTATGCACTAATAGAGATAAAATAATACAATATTAATATTTATTATCACAGTCTTTTTTGGATATTTCTTGATATTTATGGAAAATTTAAAAAAGTATTACTCTCCCGTCTTTTTTTATTTGTCTTTTTTTATCAAGAGCAGGTTAGTCAACAAATATTAATTTTTATTTAGAATATTCCACACTTCTTACCATGTAAAGAAAAACAAAAATATTGGGAGACAGCTGGAGCAATTATGCCCGAATCTTCCATACTTTATGAAGTTGCATAAATAACACTAATATATTACAACTATTACTGTACAATAATTGTCTTAAATTAGTATCCATATATAGCAGCTCCATAAGTACTCTACTCGAATGGACTATGGTTAAGCTCACGTGAGAAGTACCGGCATAGTATTTTAGATTTAGAGGTTACAATTTGACTGATGATATAATTGATAAATAGTTGTCTATTTAAATAATTATGTTTTAAGAGATTAGTTAAAATTAACTTAAGGTATAATAAAATATGAATCTTAGTTTACTAAAAAGATTTAATAAAAAATGTTTTCTGAATTAATGATGAGGGCTATTAATTTGATTAAAATAGTGGGAGGTATATTTGGAATGTAATTGATAATAGTACATTCCAAATATACTGTCGACGCCGGGATTTTCGTCGCTTTGTTTTTTAATAATTAAAAATGTCCCTTTCCAATTTTAGCCTTTAGATTAAGATGTGATTTTTGAAAAGGGTCGGCTTAGTTTCGACGGGGTTTCGAAATGTCGATTTTCTTTATGAGCCAATTGACCAGAGTCGCCAGTTGGTATATTTGAAATGGATGTACCAACTCATCCGGATTTTTGTTTTCGTAATCGCTGGCTCATATATGACTCCGATTTAATTGGTCCGCAAACCGAGATTCATAGAGTTCGGAGGCTTGCTTAAGCGAGGGGAAGGTGTTAGGCACCCCCCGACTTCCGTGAAACACGGTTACCGCCATCTCGATGTTTTTCTATCCTTTTAAATCCTAACAATATGTGTGTGCGCGCGTGTGTGTATGTGTGCCTAAATGGAGGTTTGTGGTGTCCTTTTGCATAAAGTTGTTTTGATTTTTATATGTCAAAATGTGTTTTGTCGGGAAAGTGTTTTAGACGTCTTTTGACCCAAATGACGAGGCTTCGTTTGTTATAAGAAAGATTAATTTTAATTTCGAAAACGATGAGGTTTTTATTAGATGTCATTTTAGAAAAAATAGTTTTTTAAACTTTTGTCAAATAGGAATCGAGACTATACATTGCTGTAACGCCCCCAAAAATCCCCGCGCTTTCGATGCGGCGGACCTTGTGCGTTAATTTCATACATCTATCGACTTAACCAATGATCCCATAATCATATTGGTTGAAATAGTCTTATTTTAGACTATACATTAACAATTTCTCTTAACATTGTCCCTGGATCTTAACTTGATCTCAGTCTCATAAGTATACAAGTATCAACTTGTATTTCATCCGTATAAATGGATAAAACCATATATAACGGTTTAATTTTAACCTTAGGATTTAAATATTCTATATACGTCCACTTGTAACGGTCTCATTCGTACTACAAGTATCAATATACAAAGATATCTCTTCATATCAATAATCCTACTTATATGGTATTCAGAATAGTAATAACGAGTTATACCTGGGTCCGAGGAACCTTAACGATGGATTTGACCAGTCAACATCGCTTAGTTCTGTCTCAGATGTACAGCACTCACAAATTATTTACCGATCCTCATCCAGATAAATAGATCATTATCAATACTATGTTAAATTTTAACAATTCTAGGTTATATCAAAATAAAGACATAACGACATTCTGATGATAATTATTTATATCATTCATTCAATATTCGGTTACATGTTTGTTTGTTCGTATTACAACAGTCATTATGACATATACAAATACAATCAATTTACATGAAAACCTAATCTATGCTGCATCTTTAAGTTCATGATCTTCTTAACGTTCATCTTTAATCTGCAAATAAGGTTTTATTCGCAAGAATGAGCACGACGGCTCAGCAAGTCTAACATACAGCACATACGCAGTTTATGCTTTCATATAAACTTTTAACATGCATTGACTGAACATAATTCTTCATTTAATATCACATATAACTCACGTTCCAACAATTTATATCACATTGACACACAAAGTGTATAAATCATGTTCGTAAATCGTAAACATAAAACATAACAGTTAGAAGGCTTGTAAACATCAGTTAAAGACTTCACATATCATCTATTGCATAATAACATGACATTACACATCTCATTTAACATTTTAGCAATACTACACAAGTAGCACATAGCAAGAGTTAGAAGACTTGCCTTGAAACCATGTTAGGGTTTTCCCGGGAAATCGTTAAACGCCTACAAAAAGGGTTACGCGACCCCGAATGTTAGTTTATCAAATTTTCCTTTTGAATAAGTCTTAGAATAACTTAACTACACTATTTTCATAGGTGAAATTATTTGGAAAATTGGCTAACTCAAAAACTCATTTTTAAGCCAAATTTTCGGATTTGGGCAGATTGTTGGACTGCCAGACCCCGGCTCGGTTAAACGGCCATAACTTCTTCGTTTTAAAACATTTTTGAGTCGTTCAAAATTTCACGTGTTCGTAACTTCCGTACCTACAACTTTCATTCAGACCAAAGTTCGAGATTCCTTACTGATTTACACATATTTCCCAGTAATGGGACTGATCTAAAACTGATTCATATTTCTGACCTCTTTTACAGTGACAGCCATAACTTTGTCATACGAAAATATTTTTGAGTGATTCTTGAGTCTAAATTGCTTAGAATTTCATGATATACAACTTTCATTTAGGTTTCTAAGGCAGATTCAGACTTTAAATTTTCGGAAATTTGAAAAAAATATTCTGCGAGTATATTAAGCTTAACTTTCTTTGATCCGATTGGTAAAACATGATACCTCAAGCATTAATTTGCTAAGATAACATGTTCTAACACTCCGTATCACTTCATAACATAAAAATAACAAAATCATAAACCTACTTATATAAGATTTTATGACTTTTTCTCAAGAATACGAAGAACGAATCGAAGAACACGAAGAACACGAAGAACAAAGTTTCATCGTTCTTCGTTTCGACTACTAAAACTTGATGCCACAAGCATTATTTAGCAAGGCCATCATGTTTCATCATCCCATAACACTAAATTACCAAATCATAAACCTACTTATGTAGAAATTATGACTTTTGCTCAAGAACACACGAAGAACACGAAGAACGAAAAATCGTACATGGTAACGACTTATGTTCTTGAGCTTTTGGATTTCATACTTGAAATAATTTGAGCATTATAACTGCTTACATATGTGATTATAACACTTTATAATTGACAAAATTTGGTCATTATAACGACGTGTTTACTTAATTATAACAATTTATAATAATACTCCAGAACATACGAAGAACACGGAGAACGGATAAACCGTACATGGATACGACGTATGTTCTTGAACTTTAAACTATGAAATGAAATTTGACATAACAATGACTTGCTCAAGTCATAAGGAACACGGAGAACGAAAAATCGTACATGGCTACGACTTATGTTCTTGAGCCTCATCGATAAAATAAAACTTTAAGCATAATAACGATTAAGAATCGTACCTTTTATTATTACAAGCTTTAACTATTTCTTTGCAATCGATTCTTGTCTCACAAGAACTCTCTCTATATTTGCTCTTTAGCTTTCAAAATGGTAAAGAACTAATGAACTTAAGCCTTCTATTTATAGGAAAACCAAGGGTCGGGGTAGTTTGGTCATTAGTTTAAAAGACCAAGGGCCTTTTAGTCTTTTCTCCCTAGCGCTTGCATCATCGCTTACATCACCCTTCTTCTAATTGGTCCATTCATTTTCATTTGGATTTAGTTCAAAACAAATCGTGCTAGTTCTTTTTCAGTTAGTGTAATCGTGCTAGTTCTCCCTAGTTTAGTTACACTAACTTAGTTACACATAACCTAGTTTGATTTCAACTAATTAATTAAATAGTATAATACATTAGTATTTATACGTATTTCTTCCGTATAATACATCGTATAATATTCGTATTCTACTGGTATGATACCTCGTATTATTCTCGTATTAATCTCGTATAATCTTTCGTATAATCCTCGTATTATACATTACAATATACTTTTATTATTCTCGTATTCCTTCCGTATTCGCTACGTATTCATCCCGTATACGTGAATAGTAATCTCCATAAATTATTTTGGGTAAAAATTTTATTGGTCAAAATGCATCTACTGTCAATAAAAATGCTATTCAGGAATGTGAATTTTCAAAATTCGGAAGAAAATTTTCCAAATGAATAGTGTTTTACACGCTTTTCGAGTAAAACTTTTATTGGCTAATTAATATCTATACTTCATATAAATGCTATTTCGTGAAATACGATATATCAAAATATCGAAAAGAACAGTCAAAAAGACGACAAATGTTTTCTCGTAAATCGTGACATTTTCGTCTTTTTCTCCAGAAAATTTTATTGGTTCTCTGGCATCTAAACCTCATATTATCACTATGTCGTGAAACACAAGAAGTCCTACAGATGAAAGAAACGATCAAACGAATGAAAAACGTTTCTTCGCGAATAGTGCTTTTACACGTTTTTCGAGAAAAAACTTTTATTGACTGTTACGTGTTTTCAAATCGTGGGAAGGTTGAATCATTAAACGGAATGTCAATTTGACCTTCACATTTTGCTTAAGGGCCTAGGTTATTTTCTAGGGTTTAGACCCTAGGGTTAGGGTTTAGGTTTTAACTTTTTTTCCAATTTAGGTTTTTGTTCTAAATTGACTTCTGATTTTTAATAAGTGTTAAGGTTAACTACTCAAACCAAAACACAAAATCCTACACATAGATATTTCATACAACACATTTAAAAGCTCAATTCAAGCTTTACTAATCACATAACACATAGTTTAGGTTAAAAAATTTAACCTCTTAGTTGTATACGATCGTAGTTTCGAGTCGTATATATTCTTTAAGATAGCTCAAGGTATGCTTGAGCAATCAATCTTAGGTTTCGAATTGATAACCTTCTTGTTAGATCACTTTGGAAATATTTGGGATATTACATTCAACCCAACTTACAGGAATTTCGTCCTCGAAATTAACTTTACAATTACTTTAGTCCTTTAATATCATATTTATAAGTGCTATAAATATTCAGGATATTACATTCTCTCATTCTTATCAGAATTTCGTCCTCGAAATTATAATATAATCATCTCCAATTTACTCTTCAATATGAATTTTCTAAATTCATCTTTTACTCACATTTAAACCTCCAATACTTTGATTAGGTCTAAACAATGTTCACTTATCTCTACACATTTCCTTTCATAACTCTAGGTTTTAAACCTCTTTTCATATTCGACATTCAGTCTCATTCTTCCTTTATCTTGGATTCTTCTCACTTATACAGCGGTCAATCAAGACCTTTACCTTATTCAAAAACTATGAATACTATATAACCCATAATTTTTAAATCATCATCCGGACTGGAAAACCATATCTTGTGTAGCAATCAATTAAGATTGAGAACACTTCATACTTTGTGTAGCAATCAATTAAGATTGAGAACACCATACATTGTGTAACAATCAATTAAGATCGAGAACACACATACGTTGTACTTTAGGTGATCAGCCTGTCGTACCATATAAGACGCGGTTTATTGCGTCTATCGAATTCCTACGTCCGTTCTTTTTTCATAACCAAAGGTGTCTAGCCGAAACAATTGGCATTGACTCATATTTAAACCATTCAAACTTTTTGAAAAGCAATTTTATGACTGTATACCGCACCTTGCAAAGTGCGTTGATGACTCATCATGTATCATCTTCACACCAGGTTAAATGGGGTGTTGATGAATAAATCATTTTTATTCTTCGCATTAAATCCGTCTAGCTAAAACAATTAGCATAGACATATGAATAACATAGCTAGTGAAGAACTAAAATTTTTTTCCAGTTCAACTAGTGAACCACTCTTTTCAAAGGCACACAAGTGCGAATATAACCATGAAGATCTAGCATAGCTAGAAGATTTTTTTTTTGAAATACCCTCAATCCTCTATCTTTTCCATTATTCTCTAACCATAACACAAGTTTTTCAAATATATAGTAATATAGTAAACTGATTGGTTGTATTAAACCAAGTACAAACAAATATATTAGTTCCCCTTCTCATCAACACGGAATTGAAATGTCTCAGCGCACATTGGTACTGATCAATATCGCACTGAATAGACAAATCGTAGCCGCATCTCACAAGTCGGTTCGACTAACATATCATAGCCCAAGTCCATAACAAGGTTCGTTCGCTCAGTAACTAACATACAAATATTTTTAAAACTATAGTTATGACGTAACAACTACTAACTAGTCAATATACATATGAGAAAAGAATCACCTTCTCAAAATATATACAAAGAAGAGTTTGGCATAAGATTTTAATTTACTTATCAATATAGCAAACTGAGTTATTCCTCCACCCAAGAACTAATGAATCAGTTCCCCGTCTCATCAACACTATCCTCAAATGATTTCATTCAGTGTGTAACCCGCTTTGAGAACACTGACCATGAATCATTCATACCAATAGTGTAGTTAGATCGGTTCTCTAAAGCATATTAAACTCTTTCCCATACAAGAGAGTCGTTCTACTCAGTTTTACTAATATGAGTTTTCAATTGAAATCCCTAATCGTTCTTTAACTATCTTAGGAATTTCTTTTCTTAATTAATTCCTTCATCATTTACATTCCTTATGAGTTTACTCATCTCTTTTCTTAGGTATAATTACACAACATACCAAACATACCATTTCATTTTTATGAAATAGTTTCACACAAAAACCAATAAGATTATTTTATCTTATTGTTTGCTTTGAGAACTCATTAAGAGTCCATTTATCTTTAGATATTCTCGTAAAGAGTTTATCTTTATTCATTATATTTCTTTGCACATAATAATTTTTATGTATTAAGATTTAATAAGATTTATGCATATCTTTTAATTTATATACGGACTCTTCACAAGTCCATTTCTTTTTAATCCATCAGATTATACTCCAAGGTACTTGTTACCTTAAAACTATAATCCACTGCTCTGATACCAACTATAACGCCCCCAAAAATCCCCGCGCTTTCGATGCGGCGGACCTTGTGCGTTAATTTCATACATCTATCGACTTAACCAATGATCCCATAATCATATTGGTTGAAATAGTCTTATTTTAGACTATACATTAACAATTTCTCTTAACATTGTCCCTGGATCTTAACTTGATCTCAGTCTCATAAGTATACAAGTATCAACTTGTATTTCATCCGTATAAATGGATAAAACCATATATAACGGTTTAATTTTAACCTTAGGATTTAAATATTCTATATACGTCCACTTGTAACGGTCTCATTCGTACTACAAGTATCAATATACAAAGATATCTCTTCATATCAATAATCCTACTTATATGGTATTCAGAATAGTAATAACGAGTTATACCTGGGTCCGAGGAACCTTAACGATGGATTTGACCAGTCAACATCGCTTAGTTCTGTCTCAGATGTACAGCACTCACAAGTTATTTACTGATCCTCATCCAGATAAATAGATCATTATCAATACTATGTTAAATTTTAACAATTCTAGGTTATATCAAAATAAAGACATAACGACATTCTGATGATAATTATTTATATCATTCATTCAATATTCGGTTACAAGTTTGTTTGTTCGTATTACAACAGTCATTATGACATATACAAATACAATCAATTTACATGAAAACCTAATCTATGCTGCATCTTTAAGTTCATGATCTTCTTAACGTTCATCTTTAATCTGCAAATAAGGTTTTATTCGCAAGAATGAGCACGACGGCTCAGCAAGTCTAACATACAGCACATACGCAGTTTATGCTTTCATATAAACTTTTAACATGCATTGACTGAACATAATTCTTCATTTAATATCACATATAACTCACGTTCCAACAATTTATATCACATTGACACACAAAGTGTATAAATCATGTTCGTAAATCGTAAACATAAAACATAACAGTTAGAAGGCTTGTAAACATCAGTTAAAGACTTCACATATCATCTATTGCATAATAACATGACATTACACATCTCATTTAACATTTTAGCAATACTACACAAGTAGCACATAGCAAGAGTTAGAAGACTTGCCTTGAAACCATGTTAGGGTTTTCCCGGGAAATCGTTAAACGCCTACAAAAAGGGTTACGCGACCCCGAATGTTAGTTTATCAAATTTTCCTTTTGAATAAGTCTTAGAATAACTTAACTACACTATTTTCATAGGTGAAATTATTTGGAAAATTGGCTAACTCAAAAACTCATTTTTAAGCCAAATTTTCGGATTTGGGCAGATTGTTGGACTGCCAGACCCCGGCTCGGTTAAACGGCCATAACTTCTTCGTTTTAAAACATTTTTGAGTCGTTCAAAATTTCACGCGTTCGTAACTTCCGTACCTACAACTTTCATTCAGACCAAAGTTCGAGATTCCTTACTGATTTACACATATTTCCCAGTAATGGGACTGATCTAAAACTGATTCATATTTCTGACCTCTTTTACAGTGACAGCCATAACTTTGTCATACGAAAATATTTTTGAGTGATTCTTGAGTCTAAATTGCTTAGAATTTCATGATCTACAACTTTCATTTAGGTTTCTAAGGCATATTCAGACTTTAAATTTTCGGAAATTTGAAAAAAATATTCTGCGAGTATATTAAGCTTAACTTTCTTTGATCCGATTGGTAAAACATGATACCTCAAGCATTAATTTGCTAAGATAACATGTTCTAACACTCCGTATCACTTCATAACATAAAAATAACAAAATCATAAACCTACTTATATAAGATTTTATGACTTTTTCTCAATAATACGAAGAACGAATCGAAGAACACGAAGAACACGAAGAACAAAGTTTCATCGTTCTTCGTTTCGACTACTAAAACTTGATGCCACAAGCATTATTTAGCAAGGCCATCATGTTTCATCATCCCATAACACTAAATTACCAAATCATAAACCTACTTATGTAGAAATTATGACTTTTGCTCAAGAACACACGAAGAACACGAAGAACGAAAAATCGTACATGGTAACGACTTATGTTCTTGAGCTTTTGGATTTCATACTTGAAATAATTTGAGCATTATAACTGCTTACATATGTGATTATAACACTTTATAATTGACAAAATTTGGTCATTATAACGACGTGTTTACTTAATTATAACAATTTATAATAATACTCCAGAACATACGAAGAACACGGAGAACGGATAAACCGTACATGGATACGACGTATGTTCTTGAACTTTAAACTATGAAATGAAATTTGACATAACAATGACTTGCTCAAGTCATAAGGAACACGGAGAACGAAAAATCGTACATGGCTACGACTTATGTTCTTGAGCCTCATCGATAAAATAAAACTTTAAGCATAATAACGATTAAGAATCGTACCTTTTATTATTGCAAGCTTTAACTATTTCTTTGCAATCGATTCTTGTCTCACAAGAACTCTCTCTATATTTGCTCTTTAGCTTTCAAAATGGTAAAGAACTAATGAACTTAAGCCTTCTATTTATAGGAAAACCAAGGGTCGGGGTAGTTTGGTCATTAGTTTAAAAGACCAAGGGCCTTTTAGTCTTTTCTCCCTAGCGCTTGCATCATCGCTTACATCACCCTTCTTCTAATTGGTCCATTCATTTTCACTTGGATTTAGTTCAAAACAAATCGTGCTAGTTCTTTTTCAGTTAGTGTAATCGTGCTAGTTCTCCCTAGTTTAGTTACACTAACTTAGTTACACATAACCTAGTTTGATTTCAACTAATTAATTAAATAGTATAATACATTAGTATTTATACGTATTTCTTCCGTATAATACATCGTATAATATTCGTATTCTACTGGTATGATACCTCGTATTATTCTCGTATTAATCTCGTATAATCTTTCGTATAATCCTCGTATTATACATTACAATATACTTTTATTATTCTCGTATTCCTTCCGTATTCGCTACGTATTCATCCCGTATACGTGAATAGTAATCTCCATAAATTATTTTGGGTAAAAATTTTATTGGTCAAAATGCATCTACTGTCAATAAAAATGCTATTCAGGAATGTGAATTTTCAAAATTCGGAAGAAAATTTTCCAAATGAATAGTGTTTTACACGCTTTTCGAGTAAAACTTTTATTGGCTAATTAATATCTATACTTCATATAAATGCTATTTCGTGAAATACGATATATCAAAATATCGAAAAGAACAGTCAAAAAGACGACAAATGTTTTCTCGTAAATCGTGACATTTTCGTCTTTTTCTCCAGAAAATTTTATTGGTTCTCTGGCATCTAAACCTCATATTATCACTATGTCGTGAAATACAAGAAGTCCTACAGATGAAAGAAACGATCAAACGAATGAAAAACGTTTCTTCGTGAATAGTGCTTTTACACGTTTTTCGAGAAAAAACTTTTATTGACTGTTACGTGTTTTCAAATCGTGGGAAGGTTGAATCATTAAACGGAATGTCAATTTGACCTTCACATTTTGCTTAAGGGCCTAGGTTATTTTCTAGGGTTTAGACCCTAGGGTTAGGGTTTAGGTTTTAACTTTTTTTCCAATTTAGGTTTTTGTTCTAAATTGACTTCTGATTTTTAATAAGTGTTAAGGTTAACTACTCAAACCAAAACACAAAATCCTACACATAGATATTTCATACAACACATTTAAAAGCTCAATTCAAGCTTTACTAATCACATAACACATAGTTTAGGTTAAAGAATTTAACCTCTTAGTTGTATACGATCGTAGTTTCGAGTCGTATATATTCTTTAAGATAGCTCAAGGTATGCTTGAGCAATCAATCTTAGGTTTTGAATTGATAACCTTTGCTTAAATCTTGTTAGATCACTTTGGAAATATTTGGGATATTACAATTGCCTTCTAACAGTAAATATAAATAAAACGAGGGCAACTTCTAGAACTCTTTAACCCTATGCACAAAGTTTAATGAAAACGTTTATTTATTTTTTCCGAAAACGTCTTTCATGACATTTCAAAACCAAAATAGCCTTTTCGTCAAATGAGGATCAAATTTCGCCAAAACTCTTTACCTTTTAAACCTCGTGTATCTAATATCCTAATTTGATTCTTTTTAGAAAATCTTTATCGTTTGCTTTATTTTTTTTGGAAAATCGTTTTGTGTCGTAAATCACAACAAGCACTCAAAAAACGTGTCGGGGCTCTCCATGGGCATGTGAGCCATCTAGACAACCCCAAACACCCACAATCACATATCTTTATTATTACGGGGCCTTAACCCGATCCCGATTCGGTATCGCTTTAAGGCCCAAAATTACATATCTACAATCGTGCACCATTTTTTAACGATTACATACACCCAACAATGTCCATCATCGGGATTTGACCACGAGGATCTCCTCCCTAGGCTCACAAACACCCAACCGTTGCGCAAACAATTTCTAAACCAAATCTACAAGATTGAACATTATTTTCACCCTACATAACTCCAATATCACAAACTCAACATTTCGAACTACTTATTACCATAACGGACGATATATCACCGTACGGATGTCATCGGGGTGTTAGGAGGAGTTACGTTCCGATGGAACCCTCGCTAACAACACCTAATCCACGGATCATCATCGTACAACAACAAACTATACTACACAAACCCAAAACACAACATTATCACATTTATATAAACAAGAAAAAATCAAAAGAAACACCTATTTTCACCTTGCAATAACCCGAAACAAGCTTTATATTCAAAGATTTGAGCAAACCCACAAGAATATGCAACTATCTAGCAAAAGAAAATGAAATTTCCCTCAAATCTTTCCAAACCCGAGCCCCTCCTTCTTCTTCCTCGCGATTTTCTCTCTCCAAAATCTCTAACTTTTCTCTCTTCTTCTTGCTCTCGGGTGGAAATGGCCGCTCTATAGGCATTTCCAGGCAGCCGCAGGTGCATCTGCGGCTGGCCGCAGGTGCATCTGCGGCTGGGCTGCAAGCCGCCTGCGCCGTTTCCTCGACTGTCGTGTGCCGTCTCCTCGAGCCGTGCGAAACCCCGAAAGTCGTTGGCCGCAGATGCATCCGCGGCTGTCTGGCTTTTTTTTCTCGATTTCCGTGCCACGCGGTCTTAATTCGCCAATTTCTGCGGTATTATTTTGGAAGGCTGTATTTTTGCAATCCGAAAATCCCTGGGAAACGTGCCATATTGTTCTGGGAGGCTAGTTCGGAGGGCTGTGACTTGACATAGAATTTGATAATTGTGCCTGGCTTTCAGGGGGCGCTGCCCCCTTTCCACCCCCGCCAGCTCACCGGTGAGCTGGGCAGCCGCTCGCTCACCGGGGAGCGAGACCCCCGAACATCGTAAGCGTAGGGGGCAGTTCGTCGTCTTGGCGGTCAGATCCGGCTTCGTCTGGGTCGACCGTGTGTCCTGCCTCAACTGACCTGATGCTCGTTGTTTGTCTTGGCAGCTTTGATCGCCAGCCGTCGGGGCGGCCTCGTGTTGGGGTCCACCTTCCTTTTTCTATGTCTGGTCAGATGACGACTTTACCCTCCTGCCAGGGTTAGTAGAGAGGTGCAAAATTCGGGTGTCTACAGCTGCCCCTCTTTATCATGTTTATGTAATGGCAAGTGAAATGAACGTGATAAAGAAGTAGACACTCAATGCATGATGATGGCAACATGTGTTAATGATGCAACATATATACCCATTTGTGCAACACATATATATTAATGATGCAACATCACTATCGCCAGTTACTGTCTCAAATTGACTCGCGTCGCATACTCTTATTAAATCAACCTCGCATCACATCGCATTTCCTTTGGACAGTTAATTATGGTTTCTAATGGGTCACTTTATGGACGGTCGGGTATCGTTTCCGCTTTTGGTGACGGTCAGGTATCGTTTCTGACGGGCCGTTTTGGGGTTGGTCAGTTATCGTCTCTGACTGGGTCGTTCTTTGAAATGGTCAGGTATCGTTTCTGACAGGTCGTTTTTGAAATGGTCAGGTATCGTTTCTGACTGGTCGTTTTTGAAATGGTCAGGTATCGTTTCTGACTGGTCGTTTTGAAATGGTCAGGTATCGTTTCTGACTGGTCGTTTTGAAATGGTCAGGTATCGTATCTGACGGGTTGTTTTTGAAATGTTCAGGTATCGTATCTGACTGGTCGCTTTTGAAATGGTCAGGTATCGTTTCTGACTGGTCGTTTTTTGAAATGGTCAGGTATCGTTTCTGACTGGTCGCTTTTTGAAATGGTCAGGTATCGTTTCTGACTGGTCATTTTTGAAATGGTCAGGTATCGTTTCTGACTGGTCGTTTTTGAAATGGCCAGGTATCGTTCTGACTGGTTGTTTTTTAAATGGCCAGGTATCGTTTCTGACTGGTCATTTTTGAAATGGTCAGGTATCGCTTCTGACTGGTTGTTTTTTTTGAAATGGTCAGGTATCGCTTCTGACTGGTTGTTTTTTTGAAATGGTCAGGTATCGTTTCTGACTGGTCGTTTTTGAAATGGTCAGGTATCGTTTCTGACTGGTCGTTTTTGAAATGGTCAGGTATCGTTTCTGACTGGTCGTTTTTTTGAAATGGTCAGGTATCGTTTGTAACGCCCCCAAAAATCCCCGCGCTTTCGATGCGGCGGACCTTGTGCGTTAATTTCGTACATCTATCGACTTAACCAATGATCCCATAATCATATTGGTTGAATTAGTCTTATTTTAGACTATACATTAACAATTTCTCTTAACATTGTCCCTGGATCTTAACTTGATCTCAGTCTCATAAGTATACAAGTATCAACTTGTATTTCATCCGTATAAATGGATAAAACCATATATATAACGGTTTAATTTTAACCTTAGGATTTAAATATTCTATATACGTCCACTTGTAACGGTCTCATTCGTACTACAAGTATCAATATACAAAGATATCTCTTCATATCAATAATCCTACTTATATGGTATTCAGAATAGTAATAACGAGTTATACCTGGGTCCGAGGAACCTTAACGATGGATTTGACCAGTCAACATCGCTTAGTTCTGTCTCAGATGTACAGCACTCACAAGTTATTTACCGATCCTCATCCAGATAAATAGATCATTATCAATACTATGTTAAATTTTAACAATTCTAGGTTATATCAAAATAAAGACATAACAACATTCTGATGATAATTATTTATATCATTCATTCAATATTCGGTTACATGTTTGTTTGTTCGTATTACAACAGTCATTATGACATATACAAATACAATCAATTTACACGAAAACCTAATCTATGCTGCATCTTTAAGTTCATGATCTTCTTAACGTTCATCTTTAATCTGCAAATAAGGTTTTATTCGCAAGGATGAGCACGACGGCTCAGCAAGTCTAACATACAGCACATACGCAGTTTATGCTTTCATATAAACTTTTAACATGCATTGACTGAACATAATTCTCCATTTAATATCACATATAACTCACGTTCCAACAATTTATATCACATTGACACACAAAGTGTATAAATCATGTTCGTAAATCGTAAACATAAAACATAACAGTTAGAAGGCTTGTAAACATCAGTTAAAGACTTCACATATCATCTATTGCATAATAACATGACATTACACATCTCATTTAACATTTTAACAATACTACACAAGTAGCACATAGCAAGAGTTAGAAGACTTGCCTTGAAACCATGTTAGGGTTTTCCCGGGAAATCGTTAAACGCCTACAAAAAGGGTTACGCGACCCCGAACGTTAGTTTATCAAATTTTCCTTTTGAATAAGTCTTAGAATAACTTAACTAAACTATTTTCATTGGTGGAATCATTTCGTTAAGTGGCGAACTCAAAATCCTAATTTTAAGTGCTAAAATCCGAATGCCCCTTAAAAATTCAGCTTTGACCTCTTTTACTGCGACAGCCATAACTTTGTCGTACGAAAACATTTTGAAGTGATTCTTGAGTCTAAATTGCTTAGAATTTCATGATCTACAACTTTAATTTAGGTTACTAAGGCATATTCAGACTTTAAATTTTCGGAAATTTGCAAAAATAATCTGCGACTATATTAGACTTAACTTTCTTTGATCCGATTGGTAAAACATGATACCTCAAGCATTAATTTGCTAAGATAACATGTTCTAACACTTTGTATCACTTCATAACATAAAAATAACAAAATCATAAACCTACTTATATAAGATTTCATGACTTTTTCTCAAGAACACGAATAACGAATCGAAGAACACGAAGAACACGAAGAACAAAGTTTCATCGTTCTTCGTTTCGACTACTAAAACTTGATGCCACAAGCATTATTTAGCAAGGTCATCATGTTTCATCATCCCATAACACTAAATTACCAAATCATAAACCTACTTATGTAGAAATTATGACTTTTGCTCAAGAACACACGAAGAACGAAAAATCGTACATGGTAACGACTTATGTTCTTGAGCTTTTGGATTTCATACTTGAAATAATTTGAGCATTATAACTGCTTACATATGTGATTATAACACTTTATAATTGACAAAATTTGGTCATTATAACGACTTGTTTACTTAAATATAACAATTTATAATAATACTCCAGAACATACGAAGAACACGGAGAACGGATAAACCGTACATGGATACGACGTATGTTCTTGAACTTTAAACTATGAAATGAAATTTGACATAACAACGACTTGCTCAAGTCATAAGGAACACGCAGAACGAAAAATCGTACATGGCTACGACTTATGTTCTTGAGCCTCATCGATAAAAATAAACATTACAATAACTAATAATCGTACCTTTTGTTATTGCAAGCTTTAACTATTTCTTTGCAATCGATTCTTGTCTTACAAGAACTCTATCTATATTTGCTCTTTAGCTTTCAAAAATGGTAAAGAACTAATGAACTTAAGCCTTCTATTTATAGGAAAACCAAGGGTCGGGGTAGTTTGGTCATTAGTTTAAAAGCTAAGGGCATTTTAGTCATTTCGCACATTATTTAATTAATAAAACTAGAATAATATCTAGATATTTTCCAAGCCAAGCTTCTAGAAGCTTCCCGAGCTGTTTTGTCATTATTTCTTCCGATTTCGGTATATCGGATAAATCGCGTGCGATTAATTTAAAATATTTCGCATTAGTAATATAAGTTTTAATTACTTATACGTATTTTATTAATAAAATACATCATACAGTATTAATATGATGTCTCGTCTGACCCTCGAAGTTTTTCTTGAATTAATCTCGGATAACCTTCCGTGTATTTTTCTCAAATACACCTACCGGGCGACGCGATTGATAAATTTCTTTCATTCTAGACACTAATTATGATTGAATAATATAATTAGGTATTAATCTGATAAATTTGATTATTCAAATTTAATGTTAACCTATCTCATGATCCGTTTGATGAAAACAATACGGATGAATTAGCAGTTAATTATATAACAGTCTGATTCCAACTAATTTGGTTAACTTCTACTGATTTAAAAATTTGATATTACTGAGTTTTGTTCCGAATGAACACTTTTATGTAAAGTGAAAAGTCCAAAAAACTTGGCACGTTTTTCGGTGAATAGTGTTTTTGACAACCATTTCTCAGAAAATGGTTAGAAGACCAAAAAGTCAAAAATAATATTTATTTTTGTCTTTTCCCTATTTCGTCTTATTCCCGACACACTTTTCGAGAAAATCTTTTATTGCTTATTACGCACCGGTGTTGCATACAAACACTGTATCCATCAACGGTTTGATCAAAAACGGAAAGCGTTTTCGCTTGAAGAGCGATTTACATTTTATTTATGGAAAAATATCAGTGGCTCCCTGGTATCTATTCCCCGTATAAATGCTATATCGTGAAATAGAAAAAGTCCAAACGTTGAAAAGAACGTTCAAAAAGACGACAAACGTTTTCTCGTAAATCGTGTCTTTTTCGTCTTTTTCCCAAGAAAATTTTATTGATTCCCTGGCATCTAAACCTCATATTATCACTATGTCGTGAAATACAAGAAGTCCTACAGATGAAAGAAACGATCAAACAAATGAAAAACGTTTCTTCGTGAATAGTGCTTTTTACACGTTTTTCGAGAAAAACTTTTACTGACTATTACGTGTTTTTAAAGCGTGGGAAGGTTGAATCTTGAAACAGAATGTCAATTTAACCTTCACATTTTGCTCAAGGGCCTAGGTTATTTTCTAGGGTTTAGACCCTAGGGTTAGGGTTTAGGTTTTAACTCTTTTTCCAATTTAGGTTTTTGCCCTAAATTGACTTCTGATTTTTAATAAGTGTTAAGGTTAACTACTTGAACCAAAACACAAAATCCTACACATAGATATTTCATACAACACATTTAAAAGCTCAATTCAAGCTTTACTAATCACATAACACATAGTTTAGGTTAAAGAATTTAACCTCTTAGTTGTATACGATTGTAGTTTCGAGTCGTATATATTCTTTCAGATAGCTCAAGGTATGCTTGAGCAATCCTTCTTAGGTTTTGAATTGACAACCTTGCTTAGATCTTGTTAGATCACTTTTGAAATATTTGGGATATTACATTCAACCCAACTTACAGGAATTTCGTCCTCGAAATTAACTTTACAATTACTTTAGTCATTTAATATCATATTTATAAGTGCTATAAATATTCAGGATATTACATTCTCTCCTTCTTATTAGAATTTCGTCCTCGAAATTATAATATAATCATCTCCAATTTACTCTTCAATATGAATTTTCTAAATTCATCTTTTACTCACATTAAACCTCCAATACTTTGATTAGGTCTAAACAATGTTCACTTATCTCTACACATTTCCTTTCATAACTCTAGGTTTTAAACCTCTTTTCATACTCGACATTCAGTCTCATTCTTCCTTTATCTTGGATTCTTCTCACTTATACATCGGTCAATCAAGACCTTTACCTTATTCAAAAACTATGAATACTATATAACCCATAATTTTTAAATCATCATCCGGACTGGAAAACCATATCTTGTGTAGCAATCAATTAAGATTGAGAACACTTCATACTTTGTGTAGCAATCAATTAAGATTGAGAACACCATACATTGTGTAACAATCAATTAAGATCGAGAACACACATACGTTGTACTTTAGGTGATCAGCCTGTCGTACCATATAAGACGCGGTTTATTGCGTCTATCGAATTCCTACGTCCGTTCTTTTTTCATAACCAAAGGTGTCTAGCCGAAACAATTGGCATTGACTCATATTTAAACCATTCAAACTTTTTGAAAAGCAATTTTATGACTGTATACCGCACCTTGCAAAGTGCGTTGATGACTCATCATGTATCATCTTCACACCAGGTTAAATGGGGTGTTGATGAATAAATCATTTTTATTCTTCGCATTAAATCCGTCTAGCTAAAACAATTAGCATAGACATATGAATAACATAGCTAGTGAAGAACTAAATTTTTTTTCCAGTTCAACTAGTGAACCACTCTTTTCAAAGGCACACAAGTGCGAATATAACCATGAAGATCTAGCATAGCTAGAAGATTTTTTTTTTGAAATACCCTCAATCCTCTATCTTTTCCATTATTCTCTAACCATAACACAAGTTTTTCAAATATATAGTAATATAGTAAACTGATTGGTTGTATTAAACCAAGTACAAACAAATATATTAGTTCCCCTTCTCATCAACACGGAATTGAAATGTCTCAGCGCACATTGGTACTGATCAATATCGCACTGAATAGACAAATCGTAGCCGCATCTCACAAGTCGGTTCGACTAACATATCATAGCCCAAGTCCATAACAAGGTTCGTTCGCTCAGTAACTAACATACAAATATTTTTAAAACTATAGTTATGACGTAACAACTACTAACTAGTCAATATACATATGAGAAAAGAATCACCTTCTCAAAATATATACAAAGAAGAGTTTGGCATAAGATTTTAATTTACTTATCAATATAGCAAACTGAGTTATTCCTCCACCCAAGAACTAATGAATCAGTTCCCCGTCTCATCAACACTATCCTCAAATGATTTCATTCAGTGTGTAACCCGCTTTGAGAACACTGACCATGAATCATTCATACCAATAGTGTAGTTAGATCGGTTCTCTAAAGCATATTAAACTCTTTCCCATACAAGAGAGTCGTTCTACTCAGTTTTACTAATATGAGTTTTCAATTGAAATCCCTAATCGTTCTTTAACTATCTTAGGAATTTCTTTTCTTAATTAATTCCTTCATCATTTACATTCCTTATGAGTTTACTCATCTCTTTTCTTAGGTATAATTACACAACATACCAAACATACCATTTCATTTTTATGAAATAGTTTCACACAAAAACCAATAAGATTATTTTATCTTATTGTTTGCTTTGAGAACTCATTAAGAGTCCATTTATCTTTAGATATTCTCGTAAAGAGTTTATCTTTATTCATTATATTTCTTTGCACATAATAATTTTTATGTATTAAGATTTAATAAGATTTATGCATATCTTTTAATTTATATACGGACTCTTCACAAGTCCATTTCTTTTTAATCCATCAGATTATACTCCAAGGTACTTGTTACCTTAAAACTATAATCCACTGCTCTGATACCAACTATAACGCCCCCAAAAATCCCCGCGCTTTCGATGCGGCGGACCTTGTGCGTTAATTTCATACATCTATCGACTTAACCAATGATCCCATAATCATATTGGTTGAAATAGTCTTATTTTAGACTATACATTAACAATTTCTCTTAACATTGTCCCTGGATCTTAACTTGATCTCAGTCTCATAAGTATACAAGTATCAACTTGTATTTCATCCGTATAAATGGATAAAACCATATATAACGGTTTAATTTTAACCTTAGGATTTAAATATTCTATATACGTCCACTTGTAACGGTCTCATTCGTACTACAAGTATCAATATACAAAGATATCTCTTCATATCAATAATCCTACTTATATGGTATTCAGAATAGTAATAACGAGTTATACCTGGGTCCGAGGAACCTTAACGATGGATTTGACCAGTCAACATCGCTTAGTTCTGTCTCAGATGTACAGCACTCACAAGTTATTTACTGATCCTCATCCAGATAAATAGATCATTATCAATACTATGTTAAATTTTAACAATTCTAGGTTATATCAAAATAAAGACATAACGACATTCTGATGATAATTATTTATATCATTCATTCAATATTCGGTTACAAGTTTGTTTGTTCGTATTACAACAGTCATTATGACATATACAAATACAATCAATTTACATGAAAACCTAATCTATGCTGCATCTTTAAGTTCATGATCTTCTTAACGTTCATCTTTAATCTGCAAATAAGGTTTTATTCGCAAGAATGAGCACGACGGCTCAGCAAGTCTAACATACAGCACATACGCAGTTTATGCTTTCATATAAACTTTTAACATGCATTGACTGAACATAATTCTTCATTTAATATCACATATAACTCACGTTCCAACAATTTATATCACATTGACACACAAAGTGTATAAATCATGTTCGTAAATCGTAAACATAAAACATAACAGTTAGAAGGCTTGTAAACATCAGTTAAAGACTTCACATATCATCTATTGCATAATAACATGACATTACACATCTCATTTAACATTTTAGCAATACTACACAAGTAGCACATAGCAAGAGTTAGAAGACTTGCCTTGAAACCATGTTAGGGTTTTCCCGGGAAATCATTAAACGCCTACAAAAAGGGTTACGCGACCCCGAATGTTAGTTTATCAAATTTTCCTTTTGAATAAGTCTTAGAATAACTTAACTACACTATTTTCATAGGTGAAATTATTTGGAAAATTGGCTAACTCAAAAACTCATTTTTAAGCCAAATTTTCGGATTTGGGCAGATTGTTGGACTGCCAGACCCCGGCTCGGTTAAACGGCCATAACTTCTTCGTTTTAAAACATTTTTGAGTCGTTCAAAATTTCACGCGTTCGTAACTTCCGTACCTACAACTTTCATTCAGACCAAAGTTCGAGATTCCTTACTAATTTACACATATTTCCCAGTAATGGGACTGATCTAAAACTGATTCATATTTCTGACCTCTTTTACAGTGACAGCCATAACTTTGTCATACGAAAATATTTTTGAGTGATTCTTGAGTCTAAATTGCTTAGAATTTCATGATCTACAACTTTCATTTAGGTTTCTAAGGCAGATTCAGACTTTAAATTTTCGGAAATTTGAAAAAAATATTCTGCGAGTATATTAAGCTTAACTTTCTTTGATCCGATTGGTAAAACATGATACCTCAAGCATTAATTTGCTAAGATAACATGTTCTAACACTCCGTATCACTTCATAACATAAAAATAACAAAATCATAAACCTACTTATATAAGATTTTATGACTTTTTCTCAATAATACGAAGAACGAATCGAAGAACACGAAGAACACGAAGAACAAAGTTTCATCGTTCTTCGTTTCGACTACTAAAACTTGATGCCACAAGCATTATTTAGCAAGGCCATCATGTTTCATCATCCCATAACACTAAATTACCAAATCATAAACCTACTTATGTAGAAATTATGACTTTTGCTCAAGAACACACGAAGAACACGAAGAACGAAAAATCGTACATGGTAACGACTTATGTTCTTGAGCTTTTGGATTTCATACTTGAAATAATTTGAGCATTATAACTGCTTACATATGTGATTATAACACTTTATAATTGACAAAATTTGGTCATTATAACGACGTGTTTACTTAATTATAACAATTTATAATAATACTCCAGAACATACGAAGAACACGGAGAACGGATAAACCGTACATGGATACGACGTATGTTCTTGAACTTTAAACTATGAAATGAAATTTGACATAACAATGACTTGCTCAAGTCATAAGGAACACGGAGAACGAAAAATCGTACATGGCTACGACTTATGTTCTTGAGCCTCATCGATAAAATAAAACTTTAAGCATAATAACGATTAAGAATCGTACCTTTTATTATTGCAAGCTTTAACTATTTCTTTGCAATCGATTCTTGTCTCACAAGAACTCTCTCTATATTTGCTCTTTAGCTTTCAAAATGGTAAAGAACTAATGAACTTAAGCCTTCTATTTATAGGAAAACCAAGGGTCGGGGTAGTTTGGTCATTAGTTTAAAAGACCAAGGGCCTTTTAGTCTTTTCTCCCTAGCGCTTGCATCATCGCTTACATCACCCTTCTTCTAATTGGTCCATTCATTTTCACTTGGATTTAGTTCAAAACAAATCGTGCTAGTTCTTTTTCAGTTAGTGTAATCGTGCTAGTTCTCCCTAGTTTAGTTACACTAACTTAGTTACACATAACCTAGTTTGATTTCAACTAATTAATTAAATAGTATAATACATTAGTATTTATACGTATTTCTTTCGTATAATACATCGTATAATATTCGTATTCTACTGGTATGATACCTCGTATTATTCTCGTATTAATCTCGTATAATCTTTCGTATAATCCTCGTATTATACATTACAATATACTTTTATTATTCTCGTATTCCTTCCGTATTCGCTACGTATTCATCCCGTATACGTGAATAGTAATCTCCATAAATTATTTTGGGTAAAAATTTTATTGGTCAAAATGCATCTACTGTCAATAAAAATGCTATTCAGGAATGTGAATTTTCAAAATTCGGAAGAAAATTTTCCAAATGAATAGTGTTTTACACGCTTTTCGAGTAAAACTTTTATTGGCTAATTAATATCTATACTTCATATAAATGCTATTTCGTGAAATACGATATATCAAAATATCGAAAAGAACAGTCAAAAAGATGACAAATGTTTTCTCGTAAATCGTGACATTTTCGTCTTTTTCTCCAGAAAATTTTATTGGTTCTCTGGCATCTAAACCTCATATTATCACTATGTCGTGAAATACAAGAAGTCCTACAGATGAAAGAAACGATCAAACGAATGAAAAACGTTTCTTCGTGAATAGTGCTTTTACACGTTTTTCGAGAAAAAACTTTTATTGACTGTTACGTGTTTTCAAATCGTGGGAAGGTTGAATCATTAAACGGAATGTCAATTTGACCTTCACATTTTGCTTAAGGGCCTAGGTTATTTTCTAGGGTTTAGACCCTAGGGTTAGGGTTTAGGTTTTAACTTTTTTTCCAATTTAGGTTTTTGTTCTAAATTGACTTCTGATTTTTAATAAGTGTTAAGGTTAACTACTCAAACCAAAACACAAAATCCTACACATAGATATTTCATACAACACATTTAAAAGCTCAATTCAAGCTTTACTAATCACATAACACATAGTTTAGGTTAAAGAATTTAACCTCTTAGTTGTATACGATCGTAGTTTCGAGTCGTATATATTCTTTAAGATAGCTCAAGGTATGCTTGAGCAATCAATCTTAGGTTTTGAATTGATAACCTTTGCTTAAATCTTGTTAGATCACTTTGGAAATATTTGGGATATTACAATTGCCTTCTAACAGTAAATATAAATAAAACGAGGGCAACTTCTAGAACTCTTTAACCCTATGCACAAAGTTTAATGAAAACGTTTATTTATTTTTTCCGAAAACGTCTTTCATGACATTTCAAAACCAAAATAGCCTTTTCGTCAAATGAGGATCAAATTTCGCCAAAACTCTTTACCTTTTAAACCTCGTGTATCTAATATCCTAATTTGATTCTTTTTAGAAAATCTTTATCGTTTGCTTTATTTTTTTTGGAAAATCGTTTTGTGTCGTAAATCACAACAAGCACTCAAAAAACGTGTCGGGGCTCTCCATGGGCATGTGAGCCATCTAGACAACCCCAAACACCCACAATCACATATCTTTATTATTACGGGGCCTTAACCCGATCCCGATTCGGTATCGCTTTAAGGCCCAAAATTACATATCTACAATCGTGCACCATTTTTTAACGATTACATACACCCAACAATGTCCATCATCGGGATTTGACCACGAGGATCTCCTCCCTAGGCTCACAAACACCCAACCGTTGCGCAAACAATTTCTAAACCAAATCTACAAGATTGAACATTATTTTCACCCTACATAACTCCAATATCACAAACTCAACATTTCGAACTACTTATTACCATAACGGACGATATATCACCGTACGGATGTCATCGGGGTGTTAGGAGGAGTTACGTTCCGATGGAACCCTCGCTAACAACACCTAATCCACGGATCATCATCGTACAACAACAAACTATACTACACAAACCCAAAACACAACATTATCACATTTATATAAACAAGAAAAAATCAAAAGAAACACCTATTTTCACCTTGCAATAACCCGAAACAAGCTTTATATTCAAAGATTTGAGCAAACCCACAAGAATATGCAACTATCTAGCAAAAGAAAATGAAATTTCCCTCAAATCTTTCCAAACCCGAGCCCCTCCTTCTTCTTCCTCGCGATTTTCTCTCTCCAAAATCTCTAACTTTTCTCTCTTCTTCTTGCTCTCGGGTGGAAATGGCCGCTCTATAGGCATTTCCAGGCAGCCGCAGGTGCATCTGCGGCTGGCCGCAGGTGCATCTGCGGCTGGGCTGCAAGCCGCCTGCGCCGTTTCCTCGACTGTCGTGTGCCGTCTCCTCGAGCCGTGCGAAACCCCGAAAGTCGTTGGCCGCAGATGCATCCGCGGCTGTCTGGCTTTTTTTTCTCGATTTCCGTGCCACGCGGTCTTACTTCGCCAATTTCTGCGGTATTATTTTGGAAGGCTGTATTTTTGCAATCCGAAAATCCCTGGGAAACGTGTCATATTGTTCTGGGAGGCTAGTTCGGAGGGCTGTGACTTGACATAGAATTTGATAATTGTGCCTGGCTTTCAGGGGGCGCTGCCCCCTTTCCACCCCCGCCAGCTCACCGGTGAGCTGGGCAGCCGCTCGCTCACCGGGGAGCGAGACCCCCGAACATCGTAAGCGTAGGGGGCAGTTCGTCGTCTTGGCGGTCAGATCCGGCTTCGTCTGGGTCGACCGTGTGTCCTGCCTCAACTGACCTGATGCTCGTTGTTTGTCTTGGCAGCTTTGATCGCCAGCCGTCGGGGCGGCCTCGTGTTGGGGTCCACCTTCCTTTTTCTATGTCTGGTCAGATGACGACTTTACCCTCCTGCCAGGGTTAGTAGAGAGGTGCAAAATTCGGGTGTCTACAGCTGCCCCTCTTTATCATGTTTATGTAATGGCAAGTGAAATGAACGTGATAAAGAAGTAGACACTCAATGCATGATGATGGCAACATGTGTTAATGATGCAACATATATACCCATTTGTGCAACACATATATATTAATGATGCAACATCACTATCGCCAGTTACTGTCTCAAATTGACTCGCGTCGCATACTCTTATTAAATCAACCTCGCATCACATCGCATTTCCTTTGGACAGTTAATTATGGTTTCTAATGGGTCACTTTATGGACGGTCGGGTATCGTTTCCGCTTTTGGTGACGGTCAGGTATCGTTTCTGACGGGCCGTTTTGGGGTTGGTCAGTTATCGTCTCTGACTGGGTCGTTCTTTGAAATGGTCAGGTATCGTTTCTGACAGGTCGTTTTTGAAATGGTCAGGTATCGTTTCTGACTGGTCGTTTTTGAAATGGTCAGGTATCGTTTCTGACTGGTCGTTTTGAAATGGTCAGGTATCGTTTCTGACTGGTCGTTTTGAAATGGTCAGGTATCGTATCTGACGGGTTGTTTTTGAAATGTTCAGGTATCGTATCTGACTGGTCGCTTTTGAAATGGTCAGGTATCGTTTCTGACTGGTCGTTTTTTGAAATGGTCAGGTATCGTTTCTGACTGGTCGCTTTTTGAAATGGTCAGGTATCGTTTCTGACTGGTCATTTTTGAAATGGTCAGGTATCGTTTCTGACTGGTCGTTTTTGAAATGGCCAGGTATCGTTCTGACTGGTTGTTTTTTAAATGGCCAGGTATCGTTTCTGACTGGTCATTTTTGAAATGGTCAGGTATCGCTTCTGACTGGTTGTTTTTTTTGAAATGGTCAGGTATCGCTTCTGACTGGTTGTTTTTTTGAAATGGTCAGGTATCGTTTCTGACTGGTCGTTTTTGAAATGGTCAGGTATCGTTTCTGACTGGTCGTTTTTGAAATGGTCAGGTATCGTTTCTGACTGGTCGTTTTTTTGAAATGGTCAGGTATCGTTTGTAACGCCCCCAAAAATCCCCGCGCTTTCGATGCGGCGGACCTTGTGCGTTAATTTCGTACATCTATCGACTTAACCAATGATCCCATAATCATATTGGTTGAATTAGTCTTATTTTAGACTATACATTAACAATTTCTCTTAACATTGTCCCTGGATCTTAACTTGATCTCAGTCTCATAAGTATACAAGTATCAACTTGTATTTCATCCGTATAAATGGATAAAACCATATATATAACGGTTTAATTTTAACCTTAGGATTTAAATATTCTATATACGTCCACTTGTAACGGTCTCATTCGTACTACAAGTATCAATATACAAAGATATCTCTTCATATCAATAATCCTACTTATATGGTATTCAGAATAGTAATAACGAGTTATACCTGGGTCCGAGGAACCTTAACGATGGATTTGACCAGTCAACATCGCTTAGTTCTGTCTCAGATGTACAGCACTCACAAGTTATTTACCGATCCTCATCCAGATAAATAGATCATTATCAATACTATGTTAAATTTTAACAATTCTAGGTTATATCAAAATAAAGACATAACAACATTCTGATGATAATTATTTATATCATTCATTCAATATTCGGTTACATGTTTGTTTGTTCGTATTACAACAGTCATTATGACATATACAAATACAATCAATTTACACGAAAACCTAATCTATGCTGCATCTTTAAGTTCATGATCTTCTTAACGTTCATCTTTAATCTGCAAATAAGGTTTTATTCGCAAGGATGAGCACGACGGCTCAGCAAGTCTAACATACAGCACATACGCAGTTTATGCTTTCATATAAACTTTTAACATGCATTGACTGAACATAATTCTCCATTTAATATCACATATAACTCACGTTCCAACAATTTATATCACATTGACACACAAAGTGTATAAATCATGTTCGTAAATCGTAAACATAAAACATAACAGTTAGAAGGCTTGTAAACATCAGTTAAAGACTTCACATATCATCTATTGCATAATAACATGACATTACACATCTCATTTAACATTTTAACAATACTACACAAGTAGCACATAGCAAGAGTTAGAAGACTTGCCTTGAAACCATGTTAGGGTTTTCCCGGGAAATCGTTAAACGCCTACAAAAAGGGTTACGCGACCCCGAACGTTAGTTTATCAAATTTTCCTTTTGAATAAGTCTTAGAATAACTTAACTAAACTATTTTCATTGGTGGAATCATTTCTTTAAGTGGCGAACTCAAAATCCTAATTTTAAGTGCTAAAATCCGAATGCCCCTTAAAAATTCAGCTTTGACCTCTTTTACTGCGACAGCCATAACTTTGTCGTACGAAAACATTTTGAAGTGATTCTTGAGTCTAAATTGCTTAGAATTTCATGATCTACAACTTTAATTTAGGTTACTAAGGCATATTCAGACTTTAAATTTTCGGAAATTTGCAAAAATAATCTGCGACTATATTAGACTTAACTTTCTTTGATCCGATTGGTAAAACATGATACCTCAAGCATTAATTTGCTAAGATAACATGTTCTAACACTTTGTATCACTTCATAACATAAAAATAACAAAATCATAAACCTACTTATATAAGATTTCATGACTTTTTCTCAAGAACACGAAGAACGAATCGAAGAACACGAAGAACACGAAGAACAAAGTTTCATCGTTCTTCGTTTCGACTACTAAAACTTGATGCCACAAGCATTATTTAGCAAGGTCATCATGTTTCATCATCCCATAACACTAAATTACCAAATCATAAACCTACTTATGTAGAAATTATGACTTTTGCTCAAGAACACACGAAGAACGAAAAATCGTACATGGTAACGACTTATGTTCTTGAGCTTTTGGATTTCATACTTGAAATAATTTGAGCATTATAACTGCTTACATATGTGATTATAACACTTTATAATTGACAAAATTTGGTCATTATAACGACTTGTTTACTTAAATATAACAATTTATAATAATACTCCAGAACATACGAAGAACACGGAGAACGGATAAACCGTACATGGATACGACGTATGTTCTTGAACTTTAAACTATGAAATGAAATTTGACATAACAACGACTTGCTCAAGTCATAAGGAACACGCAGAACGAAAAATCGTACATGGCTACGACTTATGTTCTTGAGCCTCATCGATAAAAATAAACATTACAATAACTAATAATCGTACCTTTTGTTATTGCAAGCTTTAACTATTTCTTTGCAATCGATTCTTGTCTTACAAGAACTCTATCTATATTTGCTCTTTAGCTTTCAAAAATGGTAAAGAACTAATGAACTTAAGCCTTCTATTTATAGGAAAACCAAGGGTCGGGGTAGTTTGGTCATTAGTTTAAAAGCTAAGGGCATTTTAGTCATTTCGCACATTATTTAATTAATAAAACTAGAATAATATCTAGATATTTTCCAAGCCAAGCTTCTAGAAGCTTCCCGAGCTGTTTTGTCATTATTTCTTCCGATTTCGGTATATCGGATAAATCGCGTGCGATTAATTTAAAATATTTCGCATTAGTAATATAAGTTTTAATTACTTATACGTATTTTATTAATAAAATACATCATACAGTATTAATATGATGTCTCGTCTGACCCTCGAAGTTTTTCTTGAATTAATCTCGGATAACCTTCCGTGTATTTTTCTCAAATACACCTACCGGGCGACGCGATTGATAAATTTCTTTCATTCTAGACACTAATTATGATTGAATAATATAATTAGGTATTAATCTGATAAATTTGATTATTCAAATTTAATGTTAACCTATCTCATGATCCGTTTGATGAAAACAATACGGATGAATTAGCAGTTAATTATATAACAGTCTGATTCCAACTAATTTGGTTAACTTCTACTGATTTAAAAATTTGATATTACTGAGTTTTGTTCCGAATGAACACTTTTATGTAAAGTAAAAAGTCCAAAAAACTTGGCACGTTTTTCGGTGAATAGTGTTTTTGACAACCATTTCTCAGAAAATGGTTAGAAGACCAAAAAGTCAAAAATAATATTTATTTTTGTCTTTTCCCTATTTCGTCTTATTCCCGACACACTTTTCGAGAAAATCTTTTATTGCTTATTACGCACCGGTGTTGCATACAAACACTGTATCCATCAACGGTTTGATCAAAAACGGAAAGCGTTTTCGCTTGAAGAGCGATTTACATTTTATTTATGGAAAAATATCAGTGGCTCCCTGGTATCTATTCCCCGTATAAATGCTATATCGTGAAATAGAAAAAGTCCAAACGTTGAAAAGAACGTTCAAAAAGACGACAAACGTTTTCTCGTAAATCGTGTCTTTTTCGTCTTTTTCCCAAGAAAATTTTATTGATTCCCTGGCATCTAAACCTCATATTATCACTATGTCGTGAAATACAAGAAGTCCTACAGATGAAAGAAACGATCAAACAAATGAAAAACGTTTCTTCGTGAATAGTGCTTTTTACACGTTTTTCGAGAAAAACTTTTACTGACTATTACGTGTTTTTAAAGCGTGGGAAGGTTGAATCTTGAAACAGAATGTCAATTTAACCTTCACATTTTGCTCAAGGGCCTAGGTTATTTTCTAGGGTTTAGACCCTAGGGTTAGGGTTTAGGTTTTAACTCTTTTTCCAATTTAGGTTTTTGCCCTAAATTGACTTCTGATTTTTAATAAGTGTTAAGGTTAACTACTTGAACCAAAACACAAAATCCTACACATAGATATTTCATACAACACATTTAAAAGCTCAATTCAAGCTTTACTAATCACATAACACATAGTTTAGGTTAAAGAATTTAACCTCTTAGTTGTATACGATCGTAGTTTCGAGTCGTATATATTCTTTCAGATAGCTCAAGGTATGCTTGAGCAATCCTTCTTAGGTTTTGAATTGACAACCTTGCTTAGATCTTGTTAGATCACTTTTGAAATATTTGGGATATTACATTCAACCCAACTTACAGGAATTTCGTCCTCGAAATTAACTTTACAATTACTTTAGTCATTTAATATCATATTTATAAGTGCTATAAATATTCAGGATATTACATTCTCTCCTTCTTATCAGAATTTCGTCCTCGAAATTATAATATAATCATCTCCAATTTACTCTTCAATATGAATTTTCTAAATTCATCTTTTACTCACATTAAACCTCCAATACTTTGATTAGGTCTAAACAATGTTCACTTATCTCTACACATTTCCTTTCATAACTCTAGGTTTTAAACCTCTTTTCATACTCGACATTCAGTCTCATTCTTCCTTTATCTTGGATTCTTCTCACTTATACATCGGTCAATCAAGACCTTTACCTTATTCAAAAACTATGAATACTATATAACCCATAATTTTTAAATCATCATCCGGACTGGAAAACCATATCTTGTGTAGCAATCAATTAAGATTGAGAACACTTCATACTTTGTGTAGCAATCAATTAAGATTGAGAACACCATACATTGTGTAACAATCAATTAAGATCGAGAACACACATACGTTGTACTTTAGGTGATCAGCCTGTCGTACCATATAAGACGCGGTTTATTGCGTCTATCGAATTCCTACGTCCGTTCTTTTTTCATAACCAAAGGTGTCTAGCCGAAACAATTGGCATTGACTCATATTTAAACCATTCAAACTTTTTGAAAAGCAATTTTATGACTGTATACCGCACCTTGCAAAGTGCGTTGATGACTCATCATGTATCATCTTCACACCAGGTTAAATGGGGTGTTGATGAATAAATCATTTTTATTCTTCGCATTAAATCCGTCTAGCTAAAACAATTAGCATAGACATATGAATAACATAGCTAGTGAAGAACTAAATTTTTTTTCCAGTTCAACTAGTGAACCACTCTTTTCAAAGGCACACAAGTGCGAATATAACCATGAAGATCTAGCATAGCTAGAAGATTTTTTTTTTGAAATACCCTCAATCCTCTATCTTTTCCATTATTCTCTAACCATAACACAAGTTTTTCAAATATATAGTAATATAGTAAACTGATTGGTTGTATTAAACCAAGTACAAACAAATATATTAGTTCCCCTTCTCATCAACACGGAATTGAAATGTCTCAGCGCACATTGGTACTGATCAATATCGCACTGAATAGACAAATCGTAGCCGCATCTCACAAGTCGGTTCGACTAACATATCATAGCCCAAGTCCATAACAAGGTTCGTTCGCTCAGTAACTAACATACAAATATTTTTAAAACTATAGTTATGACGTAACAACTACTAACTAGTCAATATACATATGAGAAAAGAATCACCTTCTCAAAATATATACAAAGAAGAGTTTGGCATAAGATTTTAATTTACTTATCAATATAGCAAACTGAGTTATTCCTCCACCCAAGAACTAATGAATCAGTTCCCCGTCTCATCAACACTATCCTCAAATGATTTCATTCAGTGTGTAACCCGCTTTGAGAACACTGACCATGAATCATTCATACCAATAGTGTAGTTAGATCGGTTCTCTAAAGCATATTAAACTCTTTCCCATACAAGAGAGTCGTTCTACTCAGTTTTACTAATATGAGTTTTCAATTGAAATCCCTAATCGTTCTTTAACTATCTTAGGAATTTCTTTTCTTAATTAATTCCTTCATCATTTACATTCCTTATGAGTTTACTCATCTCTTTTCTTAGGTATAATTACACAACATACCAAACATACCATTTCATTTTTATGAAATAGTTTCACACAAAAACCAATAAGATTATTTTATCTTATTGTTTGCTTTGAGAACTCATTAAGAGTCCATTTATCTTTAGATATTCTCGTAAAGAGTTTATCTTTATTCATTATATTTCTTTGCACATAATAATTTTTATGTATTAAGATTTAATAAGATTTATGCATATCTTTTAATTTATATACGGACTCTTCACAAGTCCATTTCTTTTTAATCCATCAGATTATACTCCAAGGTACTTGTTACCTTAAAACTATAATCCACTGCTCTGATACCAACTATAACGCCCCCAAAAATCCCCGCGCTTTCGATGCGGCGGACCTTGTGCGTTAATTTCATACATCTATCGACTTAACCAATGATCCCATAATCATATTGGTTGAAATAGTCTTATTTTAGACTATACATTAACAATTTCTCTTAACATTGTCCCTGGATCTTAACTTGATCTCAGTCTCATAAGTATACAAGTATCAACTTGTATTTCATCCGTATAAATGGATAAAACCATATATAACGGTTTAATTTTAACCTTAGGATTTAAATATTCTATATACGTCCACTTGTAACGGTCTCATTCGTACTACAAGTATCAATATACAAAGATATCTCTTCATATCAATAATCCTACTTATATGGTATTCAGAATAGTAATAACGAGTTATACCTGGGTCCGAGGAACCTTAACGATGGATTTGACCAGTCAACATCGCTTAGTTCTGTCTCAGATGTACAGCACTCACAAGTTATTTACTGATCCTCATCCAGATAAATAGATCATTATCAATACTATGTTAAATTTTAACAATTCTAGGTTATATCAAAATAAAGACATAACGACATTCTGATGATAATTATTTATATCATTCATTCAATATTCGGTTACAAGTTTGTTTGTTCGTATTACAACAGTCATTATGACATATACAAATACAATCAATTTACATGAAAACCTAATCTATGCTGCATCTTTAAGTTCATGATCTTCTTAACGTTCATCTTTAATCTGCAAATAAGGTTTTATTCGCAAGAATGAGCACGACGGCTCAGCAAGTCTAACATACAGCACATACGCAGTTTATGCTTTCATATAAACTTTTAACATGCATTGACTGAACATAATTCTTCATTTAATATCACATATAACTCACGTTCCAACAATTTATATCACATTGACACACAAAGTGTATAAATCATGTTCGTAAATCGTAAACATAAAACATAACAGTTAGAAGGCTTGTAAACATCAGTTAAAGACTTCACATATCATCTATTGCATAATAACATGACATTACACATCTCATTTAACATTTTAGCAATACTACACAAGTAGCACATAGCAAGAGTTAGAAGACTTGCCTTGAAACCATGTTAGGGTTTTCCCGGGAAATCGTTAAACGCCTACAAAAAGGGTTACGCGACCCCGAATGTTAGTTTATCAAATTTTCCTTTTGAATAAGTCTTAGAATAACTTAACTACACTATTTTCATAGGTGAAATTATTTGGAAAATTGGCTAACTCAAAAACTCATTTTTAAGCCAAATTTTCGGATTTGGGCAGATTGTTGGACTGCCAGACCCCGGCTCGGTGAAACGGCCATAACTTCTTCGTTTTAAAACATTTTTGAGTCGTTCAAAATTTCACGCGTTCGTAACTTCCGTACCTACAACTTTCATTCAGACCAAAGTTCGAGATTCCTTACTGATTTACACATATTTCCCAGCAATGGGACTGATCTAAAACTGATTCATATTTCTGACCTCTTTTACAGTGACAGCCATAACTTTGTCATACGAAAATATTTTTGAGTGATTCTTGAGTCTAAATTGCTTAGAATTTCATGATCTACAACTTTCATTTAGGTTTCTAAGGCAGATTCAGACTTTAAATTTTCGGAAATTTGAAAAAAATATTCTGCGAGTATATTAAGCTTAACTTTCTTTGATCCGATTGGTAAAACATGATACCTCAAGCATTAATTTGCTAAGATAACATGTTCTAACACTCCGTATCACTTCATAACATAAAAATAACAAAATCATAAACCTACTTATATAAGATTTTATGACTTTTTCTCAATAATACGAAGAACGAATCGAAGAACACGAAGAACACGAAGAACAAAGTTTCATCGTTCTTCGTTTCGACTACTAAAACTTGATGCCACAAGCATTATTTAGCAAGGCCATCATGTTTCATCATCCCATAACACTAAATTACCAAATCATAAACCTACTTATGTAGAAATTATGACTTTTGCTCAAGAACACACGAAGAACACGAAGAACGAAAAATCGTACATGGTAACGACTTATGTTCTTGAGCTTTTGGATTTCATACTTGAAATAATTTGAGCATTATAACTGCTTACATATGTGATTATAACACTTTATAATTGACAAAATTTGGTCATTATAACGACGTGTTTACTTAATTATAACAATTTATAATAATACTCCAGAACATACGAAGAACACGGAGAACGGATAAACCGTACATGGATACGACGTATGTTCTTGAACTTTAAACTATGAAATGAAATTTGACATAACAATGACTTGCTCAAGTCATAAGGAACACGGAGAACGAAAAATCGTACATGGCTACGACTTATGTTCTTGAGCCTCATCGATAAAATAAAACTTTAAGCATAATAACGATTAAGAATCGTACCTTTTATTATTGCAAGCTTTAACTATTTCTTTGCAATCGATTCTTGTCTCACAAGAACTCTCTCTATATTTGCTCTTTAGCTTTCAAAATGGTAAAGAACTAATGAACTTAAGCCTTCTATTTATAGGAAAACCAAGGGTCGGGGTAGTTTGGTCATTAGTTTAAAAGACCAAGGGCCTTTTAGTCTTTTCTCCCTAGCGCTTGCATCATCGCTTACATCACCCTTCTTCTAATTGGTCCATTCATTTTCACTTGGATTTAGTTCAAAACAAATCGTGCTAGTTCTTTTTCAGTTAGTGTAATCGTGCTAGTTCTCCCTAGTTTAGTTACACTAACTTAGTTACACATAACCTAGTTTGATTTCAACTAATTAATTAAATAGTATAATACATTAGTATTTATACGTATTTCTTCCGTATAATACATCGTATAATATTCGTATTCTACTGGTATGATACCTCGTATTATTCTCGTATTAATCTCGTATAATCTTTCGTATAATCCTCGTATTATACATTACAATATACTTTTATTATTCTCGTATTCCTTCCGTATTCGCTACGTATTCATCCCGTATACGTGAATAGTAATCTCCATAAATTATTTTGGGTAAAAATTTTATTGGTCAAAATGCATCTACTGTCAATAAAAATGCTATTCAGGAATGTGAATTTTCAAAATTCGGAAGAAAATTTTCCAAATGAATAGTGTTTTACACGCTTTTCGAGTAAAACTTTTATTGGCTAATTAATATCTATACTTCATATAAATGCTATTTCGTGAAATACGATATATCAAAATATCGAAAAGAACAGTCAAAAAGACGACAAATGTTTTCTCGTAAATCGTGACATTTTCGTCTTTTTCTCCAGAAAATTTTATTGGTTCTCTGGCATCTAAACTTCATATTATCACTATGTCGTGAAATACAAGAAGTCCTACAGATGAAAGAAACGATCAAACGAATGAAAAACGTTTCTTCGTGAATAGTGCTTTTACACGTTTTTCGAGAAAAAACTTTTATTGACTGTTACGTGTTTTCAAATCGTGGGAAGGTTGAATCATTAAACGGAATGTCAATTTGACCTTCACATTTTGCTTAAGGGCCTAGGTTATTTTCTAGGGTTTAGACCCTAGGGTTAGGGTTTAGGTTTTAACTTTTTTTCCAATTTAGGTTTTTGTTCTAAATTGACTTCTGATTTTTAATAAGTGTTAAGGTTAACTACTCAAACCAAAACACAAAATCCTACACATAGATATTTCATACAACACATTTAAAAGCTCAATTCAAGCTTTACTAATCACATAACACATAGTTTAGGTTAAAGAATTTAACCTCTTAGTTGTATACGATCGTAGTTTCGAGTCGTATATATTCTTTAAGATAGCTCAAGGTATGCTTGAGCAATCAATCTTAGGTTTTGAATTGATAACCTTTGCTTAAAATCTTGTTAGATCACTTTGGAAATATTTGGGATATTACAATTGCCTTCTAACAGTAAATATAAATAAAACGAGGGCAACTTCTAGAACTCTTTAACCCTATGCACAAAGTTTAATGAAAACGTTTATTTATTTTTTCCGAAAACGTCTTTCATGACATTTCAAAACCAAAATAGCCTTTTCGTCAAATGAGGATCAAATTTCGCCAAAACTCTTTACCTTTTAAACCTCGTGTATCTAATATCCTAATTTGATTCTTTTTAGAAAATCTTTATCGTTTGCTTTATTTTTTTTGGAAAATCGTTTTGTGTCGTAAATCACAACAAGCACTCAAAAAACGTGTCGGGGCTCTCCATGGGCATGTGAGCCATCTAGACAACCCCAAACACCCACAATCACATATCTTTATTATTACGGGGCCTTAACCCGATCCCGATTCGGTATCGCTTTAAGGCCCAAAATTACATATCTACAATCGTGCACCATTTTTTAACGATTACATACACCCAACAATGTCCATCATCGGGATTTGACCACGAGGATCTCCTCCCTAGGCTCACAAACACCCAACCGTTGCGCAAACAATTTCTAAACCAAATCTACAAGATTGAACATTATTTTCACCCTACATAACTCCAATATCACAAACTCAACATTTCGAACTACTTATTACCATAACGGACGATATATCACCGTACGGATGTCATCGGGGTGTTAGGAGGAGTTACGTTCCGATGGAACCCTCGCTAACAACACCTAATCCACGGATCATCATCGTACAACAACAAACTATACTACACAAACCCAAAACACAACATTATCACATTTATATAAACAAGAAAAAATCAAAAGAAACACCTATTTTCACCTTGCAATAACCCGAAACAAGCTTTATATTCAAAGATTTGAGCAAACCCACAAGAATATGCAACTATCTAGCAAAAGAAAATGAAATTTCCCTCAAATCTTTCCAAACCCGAGCCCCTCCTTCTTCTTCCTCGCGATTTTCTCTCTCCAAAATCTCTAACTTTTCTCTCTTCTTCTTGCTCTCGGGTGGAAATGGCCGCTCTATAGGCATTTCCAGGCAGCCGCAGGTGCATCTGCGGCTGGCCGCAGGTGCATCTGCGGCTGGCCGCAGGTGCATCTGCGGCTGGGCTGCAAGCCGCCTGCGCCGTTTCCTCGACTGTCGTGTGCCGTCTCCTCGAGCCGTGCGAAACCCCGAAAGTCGTTGGCCGCAGATGCATCCGCGGCTGTCTGGCTTTTTTTTCTCGATTTCCGTGCCACGCGGTCTTAATTCGCCAATTTCTGCGGTATTATTTTGGAAGGCTGTATTTTTGCAATCCGAAAATCCCTGGGAAACGTGCCATATTGTTCTGGGAGGCTAGTTCGGAGGGCTGTGACTTGACATAGAATTTGATAATTGTGCCTGGCTTTCAGGGGGCGCTGCCCCCTTTCCACCCCCGCCAGCTCACCGGTGAGCTGGGCAGCCGCTCGCTCACCGGGGAGCGAGACCCCCGAACATCGTAAGCGTAGGGGGCAGTTCGTCGTCTTGGCGGTCAGATCCGGCTTCGTCTGGGTCGACCGTGTGTCCTGCCTCAACTGACCTGATGCTCGTTGTTTGTCTTGGCAGCTTTGATCGCCAGCCGTCGGGGCGGCCTCGTGTTGGGGTCCACCTTCCTTTTTCTATGTCTGGTCAGATGACGACTTTACCCTCCTGCCAGGGTTAGTAGAGAGGTGCAAAATTCGGGTGTCTACAGCTGCCCCTCTTTATCATGTTTATGTAATGGCAAGTGAAATGAACGTGATAAAGAAGTAGACACTCAATGCATGATGATGGCAACATGTGTTAATGATGCAACATATATACCCATTTGTGCAACACATATATATTAATGATGCAACATCACTATCGCCAGTTACTGTCTCAAATTGACTCGCGTCGCATACTCTTATTAAATCAACCTCGCATCACATCGCATTTCCTTTGGACAGTTAATTATGGTTTCTAATGGGTCACTTTATGGACGGTCGGGTATCGTTTCCGCTTTTGGTGACGGTCAGGTATCGTTTCTGACGGGCCGTTTTGGGGTTGGTCAGTTATCGTCTCTGACTGGGTCGTTCTTTGAAATGGTCAGGTATCGTTTCTGACTGGTCGTTTTTGAAATGGTCAGGTATCGTTTCTGACTGGTCGTTTTTGAAATGGTCAGGTATCGTTTCTGACTGGTCGTTTTGAAATGGTCAGGTATCGTTTCTGACTGGTCGTTTTGAAATGGTCAGGTATCGTTTCTGACTGGTCGTTTTGAAATGGTCAGGTATCGTTTCTGACTGGTCGTTTTGAAATGGTCAGGTATCGTATCTGACGGGTTGTTTTTGAAATGTTCAGGTATCGTATCTGACTGGTCGCTTTTGAAATGGTCAGGTATCGTTTCTGACTGGTCGTTTTTTGAAATGGTCAGGTATCGTTTCTGACTGGTCGCTTTTTGAAATGGTCAGGTATCGTTTCTGACTGGTCATTTTTGAAATGGTCAGGTATCGTTTCTGACTGGTCGTTTTTGAAATGGCCAGGTATCGTTCTGACTGGTTGTTTTTTAAATGGCCAGGTATCGTTTCTGACTGGTCATTTTTGAAATGGTCAGGTATCGCTTCTGACTGGTTGTTTTTTTTGAAATGGTCAGGTATCGCTTCTGACTGGTTGTTTTTTTGAAATGGTCAGGTATCGTTTCTGACTGGTCGTTTTTGAAATGGTCAGGTATCGTTTCTGACTGGTCGTTTTTGAAATGGTCAGGTATCGTTTCTGACTGGTCGTTTTTTTGAAATGGTCAGGTATCGTTTGTAACGCCCCCAAAAATCCCCGCGCTTTCGATGCGGCGGACCTTGTGCGTTAATTTCGTACATCTATCGACTTAACCAATGATCCCATAATCATATTGGTTGAATTAGTCTTATTTTAGACTATACATTAACAATTTCTCTTAACATTGTCCCTGGATCTTAACTTGATCTCAGTCTCATAAGTATACAAGTATCAACTTGTATTTCATCCGTATAAATGGATAAAACCATATATATAACGGTTTAATTTTAACCTTAGGATTTAAATATTCTATATACGTCCACTTGTAACGGTCTCATTCGTACTACAAGTATCAATATACAAAGATATCTCTTCATATCAATAATCCTACTTATATGGTATTCAGAATAGTAATAACGAGTTATACCTGGGTCCGAGGAACCTTAACGATGGATTTGACCAGTCAACATCGCTTAGTTCTGTCTCAGATGTACAGCACTCACAAGTTATTTACCGATCCTCATCCAGATAAATAGATCATTATCAATACTATGTTAAATTTTAACAATTCTAGGTTATATCAAAATAAAGACATAACAACATTCTGATGATAATTATTTATATCATTCATTCAATATTCGGTTACATGTTTGTTTGTTCGTATTACAACAGTCATTATGACATATACAAATACAATCAATTTACACGAAAACCTAATCTATGCTGCATCTTTAAGTTCATGATCTTCTTAACGTTCATCTTTAATCTGCAAATAAGGTTTTATTCGCAAGGATGAGCACGACGGCTCAGCAAGTCTAACATACAGCACATACGCAGTTTATGCTTTCATATAAACTTTTAACATGCATTGACTGAACATAATTCTCCATTTAATATCACATATAACTCACGTTCCAACAATTTATATCACATTGACACACAAAGTGTATAAATCATGTTCGTAAATCGTAAACATAAAACATAACAGTTAGAAGGCTTGTAAACATCAGTTAAAGACTTCACATATCATCTATTGAATAATAACATGACATTACACATCTCATTTAACATTTTAACGATACTACACAAGTAGCACATAGCAAGAGTTAGAAGACTTGCCTTGAAACCATGTTAGGGTTTTCCCGGGAAATCGTTAAACGCCTACAAAAAGGGTTACGCGACCCCAAACGTTAGTTTATCAAATTTTCCTTTTGAATAAGTCTTAGAATAACTTAACTAAACTATTTTCATTGGTGGAATCATTTCGTTAAGTGGCGAACTCAAAATCCTAATTTTAAGTGCTAAAATCCGAATGCCCCTTAAAAATTCAGCTTTGACCTCTTTTATTGCGACAGCCATAACTTTGTCGTACGAAAACATTTTGAAGTGATTCTTGAGTCTAAATTGCTTAGAATTTCATGATCTACAACTTTGATTTAGGTTACTAAGGCATATTCAGACTTTAAAGTTTCGGAAATTTGCAAAAATAATCTGCGACTATATTAGACTTAACTTTCTTTGATCCGATTGGTAAAACATGATACCTCAAGCATTAATTTGCTAAGATAACATGTTCTAACACTTTGTATCACTTCATAACATAAAAATAACAAAATCATAAACCTACTTATATAAGATTTCATGACTTTTTCTCAAGAACACGAAGAACGAATCGAAGAACACGAAGAACACGAAGAACAAAGTTTCATCGTTCTTCGTTTCGACTACTAAAACTTGATGCCACAAGCATTATTTAGCAAGGTCATCATGTTTCATCATCCCATAACACTAAATTACCAAATCATAAACCTACTTATGTAGAAATTATGACTTTTGCTCAAGAACACACGAAGAACGAAAAATCGTACATGGTAACGACTTATGTTCTTGAGCTTTTGGATTTCATACTTGAAATAATTTGAGCATTATAACTGCTTACATATGTGATTATAACACTTTATAATTGACAAAATTTGGTCATTATAACGACTTGTTTACTTAAATATAACAATTTATAATAATACTCCAGAACATACGAAGAACACGGAGAACGGATAAACCGTACATGGATACGACGTATGTTCTTGAACTTTAAACTATGAAATGAAATTTGACATAACAACGACTTGCTCAAGTCATAAGGAACACGCAGAACGAAAAATCGTACATGGCTACGACTTATGTTCTTGAGCCTCATCGATAAAAATAAACATTACAATAACTAATAATCGTACCTTTTGTTATTGCAAGCTTTAACTATTTCTTTGCAATCGATTCTTGTCTTACAAGAACTCTATCTATATTTGCTCTTTAGCTTTCAAAAATGGTAAAGAACTAATGAACTTAAGCCTTCTATTTATAGGAAAACCAAGGGTCGGGGTAGTTTGGTCATTAGTTTAAAAGCTAAGGGCATTTTAGTCATTTCGCACATTATTTAATTAATAAAACTAGAATAATATCTAGATATTTTCCAAGCCAAGCTTCTAGAAGCTTCCCGAGCTGTTTTGTCATTATTTCTTCCGATTTCGGTATATCGGATAAATCGCGTGCGATTAATTTAAAATATTTCGCATTAGTAATATAAGTTTTAATTACTTATACGTATTTTATTAATAAAATACATCATACAGTATTAATATGATGTCTCGTCTGACCCTCGAAGTTTTTCTTGAATTAATCTCGGATAACCTTCCGTGTATTTTTCTCAAATACACCTACCGGGCGACGCGATTGATAAATTTCTTTCATTCTAGACACTAATTATGATTGAATAATATAATTAGGTATTAATCTGATAAATTTGATTATTCAAATTTAATGTTAACCTATCTCATGATCCGTTTGATGAAAACAATACGGATGAATTAGCAGTTAATTATATAACAGTCTGATTCCAACTAATTTGGTTAACTTCTACTGATTTAAAAATTTGATATTACTGAGTTTTGTTCCGAATGAACACTTTTATGTAAAGTGAAAAGTCCAAAAAACTTGGCACGTTTTTCGGTGAATAGTGTTTTTGACAACCATTTCTCAGAAAATGGTTAGAAGACCAAAAAGTCAAAAATAATATTTATTTTTGTCTTTTCCCTATTTCGTCTTATTCCCGACACACTTTTCGAGAAAATCTTTTATTGCTTATTACGCACCGGTGTTGCATACAAACACTGTATCCATCAACGGTTTGATCAAAAACGGAAAGCGTTTTCGTTTGAAGAGCGATTTACATTTTATTTATGGAAAAATATCAGTGGCTCCCTGGTATCTATTCCCCGTATAAATGCTATATCGTGAAATAGAAAAAGTCCAAACGTTGAAAAGAACGTTCAAAAAGACGACAAACGTTTTCTCGTAAATCGTGTCTTTTTCGTCTTTTTCCCAAGAAAATTTTATTGATTCCCTGGCATCTAAACCTCATATTATCACTATGTCGTGAAATACAAGAAGTCCTACAGATGAAAGAAACGATCAAACGAATGAAAAACGTTTCTTCGTGAATAGTGCTTTTTACACGTTTTTCGAGAAAAACTTTTACTGACTATTACGTGTTTTTAAAGCGTGGGAAGGTTGAATCTTGAAACAGAATGTCAATTTAACCTTCACATTTTGCTCAAGGGCCTAGGTTATTTTCTAGGGTTTAGACCCTAGGGTTAGGGTTTAGGTTTTAACTCTTTTTCCAATTTAGGTTTTTGCCCTAAATTGACTTCTGATTTTTAATAAGTGTTAAGGTTAACTACTTGAACCAAAACACAAAATCCTACACATAGATATTTCATACAACACATTTAAAACTCAATTCAAGCTTTACTAATCACATAACACATAGTTTAGGTTAAAGAATTTAACCTCTTAGTTGTATACGATTGTAGTTTCGAGTCGTATATATTCTTTCAGATAGCTCAAGGTATGCTTGAGCAATCCTTCTTAGGTTTTGAATTGACAACCTTGCTTAGATCTTGTTAGATCACTTTTGAAATATTTGGGATATTACATTCAACCCAACTTACAGGAATTTCGTCCTCGAAATTAACTTTACAATTACTTTAGTCATTTAATATCATATTTATAAGTGCTATAAATATTCAGGATATTACATTCTCTCCTTCTTATCAGAATTTCGTCCTCGAAATTATAATATAATCATCTCCAATTTACTCTTCAATATGAATTTTCTAAATTCATCTTTTACTCACATTAAACCTCCAATACTTTGATTAGGTCTAAACAATGTTCACTTATCTCTACACATTTCCTTTCATAACTCTAGGTTTTAAACCTCTTTTCATACTCGACATTCAGTCTCATTCTTCCTTTATCTTGGATTCTTCTCAATTATACATCGGTCAATCAAGACCTTTACCTTATTCAAAAACTATGAATACTATATAACCCATAATTTTTAAATCATCATCCGGACTGGAAAACCATATCTTGTGTAGCAATCAATTAAGATTGAGAACACTTCATACTTTGTGTAGCAATCAATTAAGATTGAGAACACCATACATTGTGTAACAATCAATTAAGATCGAGAACACACATACGTTGTACTTTAGGTGATCAGCCTGTCGTACCATATAAGACGCGGTTTATTGCGTCTATCGAATTCCTACGTCCGTTCTTTTTTCATAACCAAAGGTGTCTAGCCGAAACAATTGGCATTGACTCATATTTAAACCATTCAAACTTTTTGAAAAGCAATTTTATGACTGTATACCGCACCTTGCAAAGTGCGTTGATGACTCATCATGTATCATCTTCACACCAGGTTAAATGGGGTGTTGATGAATAAATCATTTTTATTCTTCGCATTAAATCCGTCTAGCTAAAACAATTAGCATAGACATATGAATAACATAGCTAGTGAAGAACTAAAATTTTTTTCCAGTTCAACTAGTGAACCACTCTTTTCAAAGGCACACAAGTGCGAATATAACCATGAAGATCTAGCATAGCTAGAAGATTTTTTTTTTGAAATACCCTCAATCCTCTATCTTTTCCATTATTCTCTAACCATAACACAAGTTTTTCAAATATATAGTAATATAGTAAACTGATTGGTTGTATTAAACCAAGTACAAACAAATATATTAGTTCCCCTTCTCATCAACACGGAATTGAAATGTCTCAGCGCACATTGGTACTGATCAATATCGCACTGAATAGACAAATCGTAGCCGCATCTCACAAGTCGGTTCGACTAACATATCATAGCCCAAGTCCATAACAAGGTTCGTTCGCTCAGTAACTAACATACAAATATTTTTAAAACTATAGTTATGACGTAACAACTACTAACTAGTCAATATACATATGAGAAAAGAATCACCTTCTCAAAATATACACAAAGAAGAGTTTGACATAAGATTTTAATTTACTTATCAATATAGCAAACTGAGTTATTCCTCCACCCAAGAACTAATGAATCAGTTCCCCGTCTCATCAACACTATCCTCAAATGATTTCATTCAGTGTGTAACCCGCTTTGAGAACACTGACCATGAATCATTCATACCAACAATGTAGTTAGATCGGTTCTCTGAAGCATATTAAACTCTTTCCCATACAAGAGAGTCGTTCTACTCAGTTTTACCAATATGAGTTTTCAATTGAAATCCCTAATCGTTCTATAACTATTTTAGTCACTTTCTTTTCTTAATTCATTCATTCATCATTTACATTCCTTATGAGTTTACTCATCTCCTTTCTTAGGTATAATTACACAACATACCATACACACCATTTCATTTTTTTTATGAAACAGTTTCACACAAAAACTAATAAGATTATTTTATCTTATTGTTTCCTTTGAGAACTCATTAAGAGTCCATTTATCTTCAGATATTCTCGTAAAGAGTTTATCTTTATTAATTATATTTCTTTGCACATAATAATTTTTATGTATTAAGATTTAATAAGATTTATGCATATCTTTTAATTTATATACGGACTCTTCACAAGTCCATTTCTTTTTAATCCATCAGATTATACTCCAAGGTACTTGTTACCTCAAAACTATAATCCACTGCTCTGATACCAACTGTAACCATCATTCAATAGCACCTTACAATGGTACCTATCAGTTTGCTACCGCATGCGGCGTCCCCTACGGAGAGTCTGGCTTCGGTGCCTCCCTTCTATGGGCGGTCACCAGCGAGAGGCTCGGGGTTCTTTTTATATAGCTCTGATACCAACTGTAACGCCCCCAAAAATCCCCGCGCTTTCGATGCGGCGGACCTTGTGCGTTAATTTCGTACATCTATCGACTTAACCAATGATCCCATAATCATATTGGTTGAATTAGTCTTATTTTAGACTATACATTAACAATTTCTCTTAACATTGTCCCTGGATCTTAACTTGATCTCAGTCTCATAAGTATACAAGTATCAACTTGTATTTCATCCGTATAAATGGATAAAACCATATATATAACGGTTTAATTTTAACCTTAGGATTTAAATATTCTATATACGTCCACTTGTAACGGTCTCATTCGTACTACAAGTATCAATATACAAAGATATCTCTTCATATCAATAATCCTACTTATATGGTATTCAGAATAGTAATAACGAGTTATACCTGGGTCCGAGGAACCTTAACGATGGATTTGACCAGTCAACATCGCTTAGTTTTATCTCAGATGTACAACACTCACAAGTTATTTACCGATCCTCATCCAGATAAATAGATCATTATCAATACTATGTTAAATTTTAACAATTCTAGGTTATATCAAAATAAAGACATAACAACATTCTGATGATAATTATTTATATCATTCATTCAATATTCGGTTACATGTTTGTTTGTTCGTATTACAACAGTCATTATGACATATACAAATACAATCAATTTACACGAAAACCTAATCTATGCTGCATCTTTAAGTTCATGATCTTCTTAACGTTCATCTTTAATCTGCAAATAAGGTTTTATTCGCAAGGATGAGCACGACGGCTCAGCAAGTCTAACATACAGCACATACGCAGTTTATGCTTTCATATAAACTTTTAACATGCATTGACTGAACATAATTCTCCATTTAATATCACATATAACTCACGTTCCAACAATTTATATCACATTGACACACAAAGTGTATAAATTATGTTCGTAAATCGTAAACATAAAACATAACAGTTAGAAGGCTTGTAAACATCAGTTAAAGACTTCACATATCATCTATTGCATAATAACATGACATTACACATCTCATTTAACATTTTAACAATACTACACAAGTAGCACATAGCAAGAGTTAGAAGACTTGCCTTGAAACCATGTTAGGGTTTTCCCGGGAAATCGTTAAACGCCTACAAAAAGGGTTACGCGACCCCGAACGTTAGTTTATCAAATTTTCCTTTTGAATAAGTCTTAGAATAACTTAACTAAACTATTTTCATTGGTGGAATCATTTTGTTAAGTGGCGAACTCAAAATCCTAATTTTAAGTGCTAAAATCCGAATGCCCCTTAAAAATTCAGCTTTGACCTCTTTTACTGCGACAGCCATAACTTTGTCGTACGAAAACATTTTGAAGTGATTCTTGAGTCTAAATTGCTTAGAATTTCATTATCTACAACTTTCATTTAGGTTACTAAGGCATATTCAGACTTTAAATTTTCGGAAATTTGCAAAAATAATCTGCGACTATATTAGACTTAACTTTCTTTGATCCGATTGGTAAAACATGATACCTCAAGCATTAATTTGCTAAGATAACATGTTCTAACACTTTGTATCACTTCATAACATAAAAATAACAAAATCATAAACCTACTTATATAAGATTTCATGACTTTTTCTCAAGAACACGAAGAACGAATCGAAGAACACGAAGAACACGAAGAACAAAGTTTCATCGTTCTTCGTTTCGACTACTAAAACTTGATGCCACAAGCATTATTTAGCAAGGTCATCATGTTTCATCATCCCATAACACTAAATTACCAAATCATAAACCTACTTATGTAGAAATTATGACTTTTGCTCAAGAACACACGAAGAACGAAAAATCGTACATGGTAACGACTTATGTTCTTGAGCTTTTGGATTTCATACTTGAAATAATTTGAGCATTATAACTGCTTACATATGTGATTATAACACTTTATAATTGACAAAATTTGGTCATTATAACGACTTGTTTACTTAAATATAACAATTTATAATAATACTCCAGAACATACGAAGAACACGGAGAACGGATAAACCGTACATGGATACGACGTATGTTCTTGAACTTTAAACTATGAAATGAAATTTGACATAACAACGACTTGCTCAAGTCATAAGGAACACGCAGAACGAAAAATCGTACATGGCTACGACTTGTGTTCTTGAGCCTCATCGATAAAAATAAACATTACAATAACTAATAATCGTACCTTTTGTTATTGCAAGCTTTAACTATTTCTTTGCAATCGATTCTTGTCTTACAAGAGCTCTATCTATATTTGCTCTTTAGCTTTCAAAAATGGTAAAGAACTAATGAACTTAAGCCTTCTATTTATAGGAAAACCAAGGGTCGGGGTAGTTTGGTCATTAGTTTAAAAGCTAAGGGCATTTTAGTCATTTCGCACATTATTTAATTAATAAAACTAGAATAATATCTAGATATTTTCCAAGCCAAGCTTCTAGAAGCTTCCCGAGCTGTTTTGTCATTATTTCTTCCGATTTCGGTATATCGGATAAATCGCGTGCGATTAATTTAAAATATTTCGCATTAGTAATATAAGTTTTAATTACTTATACGTATTTTATTAATAAAATACATCATACAGTATTAATATGATGTCTCGTCTGACCCTCGAAGTTTTTCTTGAATTAATCTCGGATAACCTTCCGTGTATTTTTCTCAAATACACCTACCGGGCGACGCGATTGATAAATTTCTTTCATTCTAGACACTAATTATTATTGAATAATATAATTAGGTATTAATCTGATAAATTTGATTATTCAAATTTAATGTTAACCTATCTCATGATCCGTTTGATGAAAACAATACGGATGAATTAGCAGTTAATTATATAACAGTCTGATTCCAACTAATTTGGTTAACTTCTACTGATTTAAAAATTTGATATTACTGAGTTTTGTTCCGAATGAACACTTTTATGTAAAGTGAAAAGTCCAAAAAACTTGGCACGTTTTTCGGTGAATAGTGTTTTTGACAACCATTTCTCAGAAAATGGTTAGAAGACCAAAAAGTCAAAAATAATATTTATTTTTGTCTTTTCCCTATTTCGTCTTATTCCCGACACACTTTTCGAGAAAATCTTTTATTGCTTATTACGCACCGGTGTTGCATACAAACACTGTATCCATCAACGGTTTGATCAAAAATGGAAAGCGTTTTCGTTTGAAGAGCGATTTACATTTTATTTATGGAAAAATATCAGTGGCTCCCTGGTATCTATTCCCCGTATAAATTCTATATCGTGAAATAGAAAAAGTCCAAACGTTGAAAAGAACGTTCAAAAAGACGACAAACGTTTTCTCGTAAATCGTGTCTTTTTCGTCTTTTTCCCAAGAAAATTTTATTGATTCCCTGGCATCTAAACCTCATATTATCACTATGTCGTGAAATACAAGAAGTCCTACAGATGAAAGAAACGATCAAACGAATGAAAAACGTTTCTTCGTGAATAGTGCTTTTTACACGTTTTTCGAGAAAAACTTTTACTGACTATTACGTGTTTTTAAAGCGTGGGAAGGTTGAATCTTGAAACAGAATGTCAATTTAACCTTCACATTTTGCTCAAGGGCCTAGGTTATTTTCTAGGGTTTAGACCCTAGGGTTAGGGTTTAGGTTTTAACTCTTTTTCCAATTTAGGTTTTTGCCCTAAATTGACTTCTGATTTTTAATAAGTGTTAAGGTTAACTACTTGAACCAAAACACAAAATCCTACACATAGATATTTCATACAACACATTTAAAACTCAATTCAAGCTTTACTAATCACATAACACATAGTTTAGGTTAAAGAATTTAACCTCTTAGTTGTATACGATTGTAGTTTCGAGTCGTATATATTCTTTCAGATAGCTCAAGGTATGCTTGAGCAATCCTTCTTAGGTTTTGAATTGACAACCTTGCTTAGATCTTGTTAGATCACTTTTGAAATATTTGGGATATTACATCGTTTCTGACTCTTGTATCTTAACGTGGGATGAGTTACATGTTGACTCGGGATAACAAAACGGGAGGCAAAAGGGCACCGGGATCAGCCGCAGGTGCATCTGCGGCCAGCCGCAGATGCAACTGCAGCTGGGATCGGATCCTATTTCAGATCGCGACCCCCACGATTTGTTCACTTTTCCGCCTTCTCTTTCTCTCGTTTTCGGTTTTCCTCGTCCCCCACCCGGCTTTTTCGTCTTTTGGCCATCTTTTGGCAAAATCTGCTCCGATTAAAACAGTCTACGCACTTTGGGTAACGTTTTAACTCCTTTTTCTTTGATTTTCGTTTTCGTTTGGCTATGTATTTACTTGTTTAAATATTTTAGATTTAGCAATGCATGCCTATATGAGATATTTGTGTTGGACGTAGCGTAGACAACACATGGGTCTTGCAGTCATGCTTTATTTACTTTTAAAAACATGATGTATCATTTTCACTTGCATTTGGGATTTGTTGGTAGCCTGACTTGATTAAACATGCCTGATCGTGCATGGGATGCCCATTTTACAAACAAAACTCTGCCGAAATTTCGGGAAATCTAGCGCACCCCTAGGGATTCATTTATTCATTTTCGAATTTCAAACATGTCATGCTGCCCTATGATTTTTAGCAATATGCAATAAGATTTTTCTTTTGAAAGATAACGAGCTAAGGATGTACCTCCTTTTCGTGATGCCGTTTCAGTCATGGATCCTGATGCTCCTAGTGGCTCTGCAGTGCCCCGGGTCGCGGGTGTCCGACGTCGCAGAGCGGCCACCCCAGCTCCAGCTCCCGTCCTGACCCGTCATTCCCGTAGATTGGCGGAGTCTGTCATTCGCCCCATTCAGCCTGATGTTGACGAGGATGCCCCAGCTGAGGCAGAGGCGGGTCCTTCGGGCACAACGGCTCCTCCCCCCACGCATCGGACCTTACCAGGGGCCCGTGCCAGGATACCGGATCTGCTCGGTCCTGTTCTCAGTAATCACCCCTCAGCCTACCTGGCGGCTAACGAGGTATATCCGTCATTTAAGCTCATTCAACTCTGTATGGTTACCCCGCCTGACTTTTGATGGCTGTCACAGGTTCCTGAGTTTACCCAGCCTCGGGGCAATTGGTTCAGCATCTACACTCTCTACCATGCGCTGCATTCCGACTACAGGGGGATGGTAGATTCTTGGGGTTTCAGACATTTCTTCACTATCGCCCCTCGCCGGTGTCCGTGGGGCTATATGAGGGCTTTATCCGAGCGCTGGTTTCACCAGACACAGTCGCTTCACCTTCTGGACTGCGAGCTGCTGCTGACCCCTCTAGATTGGCGTTATATCACCGGGATGGAGTTCTCTGGACCCCGGGTCCCTTTGGAGTCGGACATTACCCCTGCAGCTGTTCGATCTTTGTTGGGTTTTACTCCTCAGGAGAAGGTCTTTAAGGCCCGCAGTATCCGATCAGGTGCATTGGCCGTGGATGCCATTGGAGGGGTCCTTTCTGAGCCGTTTCCCGCGGACCGATCCGCTCGTGACTTCCTGCTTCGGCGCTTATTTTTGACCATTATGAGGGGCTCTTTTCTGGGGAACAACTCCTCGACTATTCACTTCAGTATTGTTGGAGCTACCCGAGAGGTTGATCGGATCGGGGATTATGATTGGGGCTCCTTCACGTTTGCTTACTTCCTTCAGGGTCTTCGCCTTCGCTCAGAGGGGCAGACTGATGCTTGGCTGGGGTTTTATCCCTTTTTGCTGGTAAGTCCTATTCATTGTGCCGGTTTTCATTTTGTTTCATTCCTTTGTCGTCCCTGGTATTTATGTCCCTTCTTTCTCGTCTGTCAGTTCTGGGCTTATGAGCGGCTGCCCTGCTTGCGGCCAGTCACTACACTCGGTCCGGAGACTTATCCCAGGGGTCGTCGATGGCATCATAGCACTCTTGCGGAGACCCCCGTGTCAGATAACTTTGCTCATTGTCGGCTGCAGTTAGAGATGATCTCGTCCGCGGATGTGACCTGGGTTCCCTACACGGCGGATCATTTGGCGGCTGGCCTTGCCGGTGGCTATGCCGCAGATCTGGAGCATGCCCTGTCCACTCGTCGTATTCCATTTCTGACCTATGGTGGATGGGAGCTGTATCTAGGGGAGCGCGCCATCAGATGTGTGTCTGGGGAGGCTCGTATCCCTTTTGCCCCTCCCTCACAGAGAGCTTGGTTCGCGGATACCCACCTTTCAGAGGACCTGATAGCCGGGGAGGACGGATATCTGCTTTCTGCCGGTCCTCATACGAGCGAGAGCTTCAGTGACTGGTGGAGACCCCGCACTATCGGGCCTCAGACCCGGGCCACCTTCTTCCTTGGAGACCTGGTTCACGGGTCGGTGATGATGGCAGATTGGATGGAGTGTGTCCGGGCCCCCACCCATTCGGACCAGATAGCTTCCCTCACTCGGCAGGTGGACCAGTTATCCCTTTTTGTTCGGAGCTTGGGCCGAGATCCAGAGGAGGCTTATGTCGCAGATCCGCATGGATTCGATTCTGGTGCGGGCTCCGGTCCACCGTATGCCCCAGTTCCGCCTTATTCATGTCCAGACCTGAACTTCGAAGATGAGGCTTCCATTCCCCCGGATTTTCCTGCAGATCAGTTTGAGGATGATGCCTTCATTGATGGCATAGAGTTTACTGATTAGATTTTGATAGGCTATCACCTCTGTATTTGGACCTGTTTTGTTTTATTTATCATCATCATTTTTCATTCCATGTATTATGTACAGATTTATCTTTATATTATGCACCAACCTTTTACTTTTGATGCTCCATTTATTCCATTATAGCTTATATGATGCATGATTTATTATATACGTGGATAAAGGAAACATTTACCCCTGTATAGTCTTTTGATACTGCTTTTTACAGATGTCATCCCTGGACGTGGTTCGCGTGGACCCTTGCGCCCCCTCCGGGATCATTGGCAGGATCCGCTTGTGGTTGGATAGTTTGCTACCCTCTGACCGTATCATCGCAGAGGGTCTTCTGGGACACTCCCTGGCTCTTTTGTCATTTCAGGTGCCGCCGGGCTTTATTGATGGCATTCTCAGTTGTTGGATTCCGGACAGACAGGTTTTCGGGTTTGGACTGGAGTATCTGACCCCCACTCTTGAGGAGTATGCTCGCTTTACCGGTTTGTCGGTGAATGGTCCCTGCGCACAGGTTACTTCAGGCCATATGCGTCGTCAGTTCCTGACTTTCACAGGCTTGCGGAGGACAACCCTGTTATCTGTGATCTCCTCGAGCCATCTTGTTCCTCTATCCTTCTTGGTTGACAGATTCGGCTCGGTGGATAGCTTTTCTCGATTCTCCAGGGATTTTTCAGTGTCTGAGGAGCGCTGGAGCGCTTTGAGAGTGGATGTTTTGATGGCTTGTGTCCTATCTGTTCTGTATCTGTCTGCCGGGGACGACCTCCTGGATATGCGGGTTATCGTAGCGGTTCATGCCCTCCAGGAGGATCATACCATTCTCCCCATGATATTAGCAGAGACTTACCTGTCGGCCTCATATTGTCATTCCTTCTCCGGTCGCGTTTTCAGGGGAAGCTCTACTTTGTTGTACGTATGGTTCATGAGCCATCTCAGACCCATCGGGCAGTTTCGTCGGCACGGGTTTTGTTTCAGCCACAGCTTGGCCATGCAATTCTCATTTCGTCCCCGGCGATGCACTAATACAGCTTCCTGGAGGGAGTTCTTATCGGCCATTGAGGAGCCTTTCCATATTTTGATTTATTTGGGTTATTGCTCCTTCCAGAGTTTCCTGACTCATGTGCCACCTTTTGATTTCCTCCCTCTTCTCGACTTGAGGGGGGTAACGACTTATCATCCCTTAGTTGTCATGGGGCAGTTTGACCAGATGCAGGATCTCCATCTCTTTGCAGGAGCAGCTGACTATCGATTTCTCATATCGCCTCAGACGGAGAGGGAGCTGCTGAGGGTATATGATCTTTGGTCACATCGGGTCTCGGCTGAGTTCGGGGATAGTCATTCTGGTCAGACACCTGCTTATCTCCTATGGTTGCGAGGAGATTCTGATATTGCCGACTTTGACCAGATTGGGGCCTTGGGTGGTCCTCGGGGACCTTTCCCGGTTGAGACTGGTTCAGATGTGGTCATTCCTCCGGAGCTTTCAGGATTAGCACCCAGATCTGATGTGGAGGAGATTTCTACTTCGGTACATGCCCATTCCCTTGACTTGGCGGATCGGATCCAGAGATTAACGATTGAGGGTACCCGGCTCCGGTCAGCTTTGCGTACTACTGAGACTGAGAGGGATACCGCCCACGCGGAGCGGGATGCTGCTGTACTAGCTCGTGATGCTGCCCTATCTGCCAGAGATAGTGTTATCGAGCAGGTCAGAGTTGTCATGGAGGGCCATTCCTCGACTGTTACCAGTGCTGCTGCTCTTTTGACTCGGATTGACAGTATGGGACAGCAGATTGCGGGTGAGCCGGAGGCTTATGATGCCTCGACTATTCTGTCTATCCTGCTCCAGCTGATCTCCGACCTGTAGATGATTTTATTCCCTGCACGGACTATGTCAGTTTCATCACTTTTATTTAAAAGACAGACTTGTAATCAAAATATTTTGTATATATAGAGAAATATTTATGGTTTAGTCATTTCCCTTTTGATGCATCGTCGCCCTTCATCGGATCCTCATTTTATCCAGCCGATTATGATTTCGATATATTGCCTTATTTCTTTCTTCAAGTCTTGATTGGAACTCCACAGATATTGCCGCATGCCCCTCTGATTTCATCGGAGTGAGTCTTGGACTTTGGGCTAATTATGTGGCTAGGTTTGGGTAAGATTTGGAATGTGTTTGTCAAAATAGGGTTTCGGGGTTTTCTGGAAGTGGTTCCGGTATAGGGACAAGGTTTATTATTTTATATAGAACAGACCGCGCCATGATGGCTGCCTACGTACTCCCACAAAGTCAGGAGATCAGGTCCTACGTAGTTCGAGTTACAGAGGAGATAGGAATTTTTTTTTTTTTTTTTTTTTAAGCATAGAACCGTTTCACAGAGTCAGAGTTCAGGGGCTGCGGGAATACCTCGCCATCCATCTCTTGTAGGATGAGGGCCCCTCCAGATAGGACTTTCTTGATCACAAAGGGTCCTTCCCAATTTGGAGCGAATTTCCCTTTGGCTTCGTCTTGACAGGGCATGACCCTCTTTAGCACTAAATCATTTTCTCTGAACCTTCGGGATCGTATCCTTTTGTCGTACGATCGAGAGATGCGTTGCTGATATAACTGACCGTGTAATATAGCCGCTACTCTTCTCTCATCTATCAAGGCTAACTGGTTTGTATCCAATCCTCCTCGTCAATCCGAGCATCGAGCAAAATTCGGAGGGATGCCATCTCCATCTCTACTGGCAAAACGACCTCCATCCCATATACCAAGGCGTAAGGGGTTGCCCCTGTAGACGTACGAACTGATGTCCGGTATGCAAACAGTGTGAGGGGTAGCAAGTCCGGCCATCCCCGATGATTGGCAGACATTCTCGCCATAATTCTCTTTATATTCTTATTCGCCGCTTCCACGGCCCCATTCATTTTGGGCCGGTAAATGACAGAATTGAGATGCTTGATCTTGAATTGGGCGCACAACTCCTTCATAAGGGCATTGTTCAGATTCTTGGCATTGTCGGACACCAAGATCTCAGGCTGTCCGTACCGGCAAATGACATTGTTCCTGATAAAACTGACTATAACTTCCTGCGTTACCTTGGGGAAAGACGCTGCTTCTACCCATTTAGTGAAATAGTCTATCATGACGAAAATGAATCGGTGGCCGTTGCTCGTTTTGGGCTCCACGGGTCCGATTACATCCATACCCCACATGGAGAAAGGTCACGGGGAAGTCATACAATGCAGTTCATTTGGAGGTGCGTGCATCACGTTGCCGTGCGCTTGGCATTGGAAACATCGCTTGACATGATCGTCACAGTCAGCCTTAAGTGATAGCCAGTAGTGCCCCGTCCTCAGAATTTTCTTGGCCAACATCGGTCCACTCATATGCGGCCCACATACTCCACCGTGCACCTCGCCCATGATTTTCTGTGCTTGAGTTTCGTCCACACATCGTAATAGTCCCAAGCCTACATCCCTCTTATATAGGGAATCTCCACTTAAATAGAATTTCATCGCCATCTTCTGGATTCTCTGCCTTTCCGTTCGGTTCGCCTGGTCGGGGAGTGATCTATCCCTCAAATATTTTAGTATGTCATGATACCAGGGCTGATTTGGCTGACCCATGTCTCCGGATAACTCCAATATATGTTCTTCGTAAGCGGGAGCATTTTGCACTGTTATTTCAATCTGTGGAGTGGCCTTACTTTTGAGTACGTGGACTAACGAAGCCAGGGTGGCCAATGCATCGACAAAGTCATTCCGCCCCCTGGGAATATGTCGGAAGGCTATATCTTCAAATTCTTGCATCAATCGGACTACACACCGGTGGTATGGAAGTAACCGAAGCTCCTTAGTGCCATATACCTCGGTCGCTTGTCTGATCACCAACTCTGAATCTCCGAATACGGCTAATCTTTTCACTCCCATATTGCGGGCGAACCTCAGTCCCAATATACATCCTTCATATTCAGCCGTATTGTTTGAGTTACTGAACTTTAGTTTGGTGAGAACAGGGTATTGCTCGCCTGTAATGGATACCAGGACCGCTCCGGCTCCAGCCACTTCAGCATTCATGGCACCGTCAAAATACATCTTCCAAAATTGCCCTTCGTCATCACACCTCGCTTGTTGGACCCACAGTATGTCTTCACCCGGTAGGAAAGTCTCTAAAGGCTCCATCCCCCTGTCGGCATCTCTGATAACTGATCTGCAATTCCCTGCCCTTTCATGGCCTTCTGGGTAACATACAGGATGTCGAATTGCTGGAGGATTAACTGCCACCTTGACAATCGACAATTCAGCATTGGTCTCTCAAATATATACTTCAAGGGGTCGATCCGCGAGATCAAATAGGTAGTGTGTCCATGGAGGTAATGCTGTAACCTTATAGCAGCCCAGGCCAAGGCGCAACATGTTCTCTCGATCGACGTGTAATTCTGTTCACAGCTGCTGAATCTCTTGCTGAGGTAATAAATGGCATGCTCCTTACCGGATTCACTCTTCTGCCCCAGCATACAACCCATCGCCATATCATTCACGGCTATATACAGGAAAAGGGGAATCCCGTCCTTTGGAGGTACCAGCACTGGCGCTTCTGTTAATTGCTCCTTAATAGTCTGAAAGGCCTTTTGGCATTGACTGTTCCACTTCCGGGAAGCATTTTTCCTTAACAGTTTGAAGATTGGTTCGCAGGTGGTGGTCAGATGGGATATGAACCGACTGATGAAGTTTATCCTCCCCAAAAATCCCCTTATCTCTTTCTCTGTACGGGGAGCTGGCATATCCACAATAGCCCTGATCTTAGCCGGATCCAGTTCGATGCCTCGATTGCTCACCAAGAATCCAAGGGGCCTACCTGACTGAACCCCGAAGGCACATTTGGCTGGATTGAGCTTCAAATTATACTTCCTGAGCCGCTCAAATAGCTTCTTGAGGTGAGTCACATGGTCAGATTCCGCCCTCGATTTCACAATGATGTCATCCACGTAAACCTCTATCTCCTTGTGCATCATGTCGTGAAATAGGGCCATCATGGCCCTCTGATAAGTGGCTCCTGCATTTGTGAGGTCGAAAGCAAGTCGTCTATAACAAAACGTGCCCCAGGGGGTGATGAAGGCAGTCTTTTCTCGATCCTCTTCCGCCACCATTATCTGGTGATATCCCGCAAAACAATCGACAAATGAATACATTTCATACTGAGCTGTGTTATCCACCAAGATGTGTATGAAAGGCACTGGGAAGTTATCCTTAAGACTGGCCTTGTTCAGATCCCTGTAATCCACGTACACTCTCACCTTTCCTCCAGGTTTCGCCACGGGGACTATATTGGAAAGCCATTCTGGGTAAGTAGACACCACGATGATCCCAGCCTTGAATTGCTTGACTATCTCTTCTTTCACCTTTAAGCTCCACTCTGGCTTTAATTTTCTCAACTTCTGCTTAACTGGCCTGAAACCCTCCTTGATAGGCAATCGATGTACCACGATGTCCGTGGACAAACCGACCATGTCTTCGTGTGACCAAGCAAACACATCCTCATATTGGCTCAACAGTTCAGCTACTTCTGCTTTCTGGTTGGGAGTCAAATCTGCCCCAATTTTTAGCTCTTTGGGGTTTTCAGGGGTTCCTATGTTGATGGTGATGGTTTGGTCTAGGTTGGGTTTGGGTTTATCCTCGACCCACTCTTTGATCTCGTCGGGAGCGTCGTCATCATCTGCTTCGTCCTGCTCAATTCCCATCAAATCGAAATCCAGTTCTATATCAAAATCATAATCGTCTTTCAAATTTGGAAAATCGTTTGTTAGGCTAGAATGACTCAAATCGGTACACCTGACATGAAACAAAAATATTTGTCATATATATAAACATTAAGTACATGACTTCCTTTTTCAATAATCATGACAAAAATATGAAATAGACGTGTAGATACATAAAAACAAAAACACCGTCTTAAAAACCCCTTGATCCCCCTACTGGACAAGATTCCCGGACACTCCTGCATTTACCCTTTTCTGGATACTACTGGCTGCATGGTCCAATTCCTGGGGATCACTTCGGTTTTATAGCTAGTGATGGAGGGGATCTCTGTATCTGGCACCTCCTCTATGATTGCAGCAACTTGGTTCCGGCTTTCATTTTCACTTTCCCCGGGCACTTCTAACCCGGCCCAATTGATAAATGACATGATCTGCTTGCCTTCAATTACCTTCTCTTTCCCTTTTTCATTGGGGCCTGACTGCCCCGGGAGATGACACTTCTCCTCAAACTGTTCCATAATTTCTTGCAAGAAATCCATCTGATGGACCAATCCTTTGGCTGGGGGAGCCTCCACCTTACCCTCTACTTCAGACGCAGGCTTGATTATCCTTGGGAATTGTTCATTATTGGATCTCGGTATCGGGACTCCGGTTATCCGCACGGGAATTTTCTTGTGTGAGCTCCTTGGCCTTATACCTCCGTGATATCCTAACCCTGCTTTGCCCGACTGTGCTGGTATCTGGATGGGCTCGGTGATTCCTTGGCTGTTCTTGCCCAGCCCTTGCCCCGACTGGAAGTTCATTGCCATCATTTCCCGGGCAACAAAAGTTAGCTCGGGGGACATCTTAAGCTTTAACTCCGGAGCTCCCAACTGCTTGTACTGAGGGGTGCTAATTTCAAACGCTTGATAGCTTATTGGTTCAGCCGACTCGTCCACATGGATCACCGGCATGCCTTTTACAGAGGGAACGGGGCAGTCAGATTCCGCGGCGATTGTTACCAAGTGCCCCTCAACGATAAACTTTATCTGTTGATGCAGGGTGGAGGGAACTGCCCCAGCCATATGAATCCAGGGCCTCCCTAGTAGCATGTTGTAACTGGCCGAGATATCTAGCACCTGGAAGGAGATGTCAAAAGTATAAGGCCCGATCTCTACCGGCAGTTCAATCTCCCCTACCGTGTCCTTTCGAGATCCATCAAATGCCCTTACCACCACCTGGCTGGCCCGCAGGCGCTTAGGGTTGATTTTCATCTTCTCCAGAGTACTGTATGGGCAAATATTCAGGGCTGACCCACCATCAATCAAGACCCCATTCATCACATATCCGGAGGAGATGACCGCAATGTGTAACGGCCTCCGGTGCCCCCTTCCTTCTTCAGGGATGTCGTCATCGGTAAATGATATTACATTGCTGTCTAACAGGTGGCCCACCAAGTGGCTGAATCTTTCCGTACTAATTGATTTGGGGACATGCGCCTCTTCTAGGACTTTGCTCAATGCCTGATGATGATCATTTGATGCCAATGCAAGATCCAAGATTGATGTCAGGGGCGGCTGTACCTCCAGTGTTTTAACCACACTTGTCTTGCCGTGATTCATTTTCTCCCAAAACTCCAACGCTTTTTCCTCCGATATTTTCCCGTTTTCCCTTCTTGTTTTTTCAAAAACCCGCCTTGGTAAATACAATGGATTTCCCTTAGAGCTGACCGATGCACAACTGGCCTCTTCCACGGTCTTCCCCCCGTAATTTCACGGAACAGTCTTCAGATTGGTGATTGGCAATTGTGACCTAGCTGTTACAACAAGGGGTCTTGGGGCCGACAACCGGATAGGATCTTTTTTGGTCCCTTGAATTATTTCAACCAACCTGATAGGCTCTTTTTGCGCGTCCTCCTGGGCATTGGTAATGGCAATTTCTCCCTCTATCCTCCTTATGTATCTCAATCTTAAGGGACCCTCCTCCCCACTAGTTTCCACTGCATTCACGCCTCCCCCATTGTGCTCGGGAAGAGGGTTGGCTTTTACGTTTGGGGGTTCTGGTTGTTCCACCACAATCTCTCCACTGTCAATCATGTTTTGGATTTTATGTTTTAGTGACCAGCATTCTTGAGTGTCGTGCCCCGGGGAAGCCGAGTGGTAGGCGCATCTCTTGCTAGGGTCATATCTCTTGCTTTTCGGGTCTGATGGAGGCAATAGCTCGGTAATCTTTTTCTGGCCCACCAACAGGGCCAGTATATGTTCCAATGAATCCCCCAATGGGGTGAACTCCCTTTCTGGTGGCTTTTCGAACTTCCGGCGCCCCTCATATCTTTGATTGTTGAAATTTGACGGACGCGGGGCCTCACTTCTTTGCATGCGGATCGGAGGGCTGGTCATTGTTTTCCCAGATAGTCCTTGCAGTATCAGGGACACATCCTCTTCCTTTCTCTTCTGGGGTCTCCGAGATGAACTGCCGTAGTTTCCACTCTGGATTTGCTCAGCAACAGCTTCAAGAGCTGTGAAATCTCGGATCTTTCCTGACTTCAATCCCATCTCAGCCATTTCCCCATGCTTGATCATCTCCGCAAAAGGCTTTCCTATTCCCGCCATTACTCTTTCATAATAGGGAGCCTCCTGGATATCAATGAAAGTCATAACCATTTCTGCCTCACTCATGGGTGGGTTCACTTGGGCTGCCATCCTCCTCCACCGTTGAGCATAGTCTCTGAAGGATTCACTGGTCTGTTTTCTGATTTTGGTCATCTGGTATCGATCCGGGGCCATCTGGGACTGAAAGCTGTATTGGGTTAGGAAAGTATGGGCCAGCTCCTCCCAATTGTGAATCTTAGCATTGTCCAATCTCGCATACCACGTTCTAGCCTCCCCTGTCAGGCTTTTCTGGAACAGTTGCATTCTCAGTGATTCGTCCTCAGCATATCCCCCCAGCTCTCCGATGTATACTTTCAAATGGGTGTAAGGATCCCCTGACCCGTTATACTTTTCAAATTCGGGGAGTTTGAACTTTTCTGGATATCTGGTTCCCGGAAAGATGCAAAGGTCGGAATAGTTCACACTGCCATATGACCCGATCCCCTTCATCGCTTTGATGGCCTCTTCCATCTGCTTTATTTTCTTACTAACACCACTGGCCACCTCGTCCTCCGGGATGATAATGACTTGCTTTGGCAGCTCTACTTTTGGAGTTTCTGGGGTCAGTACGTTCCCTTGAGATGATGGCCCCGGCGGGTCCTCGAGCTGTGGCCCCGACTTTAGTTTGAAATGCTCTTTGAGTAACATAGTCAGCTCTGTCATTTGATTTCTCACAGCATTGAACTCTTCCTGAGATACGGGAGCCAGGTCAGGATTAGGGTTCTCAGCCATCTCGACTGTTGATTCTCTGGCTTTCTTAGATCGGAGACGGGTTTGGGGAGCAATCCTACAAATAAAATATGCCAAAGTTTAGTTCCAGGAAATGACTTTGGCAGATGCATGCTAAAGCAAATATTTTTTGTATTTTTGGGTTTTGTAATCTTTTCCTGCAAAACAGGGTCAGTATCCTTTTATTTTTAGCCAAAGTAAGGACATTGTGCAATTTATGATGCTCTCCAAGCTGTCCCTGTAAAACAGAGATTAGTACTTTTATTTGGACAGAAGTGGTTGGTACAAAAATGATTGACTACGGTATGATATTACGCGCGTAAAGTGTAAAAGGGTATGAAGAGACTTTCCACGCGACGGGTTTATCTGAGGCTGACCTACCCTAGGTTACTCTCGCGGGCTTTTTGGCATGAAGGTTCCCAGATCTTCGCAACATACTCGAAGGGAATAAATCCGATCTTTCAATTGGATTGGATCTGAGTGGATGCTTTTCCTGAGCCTCGCCGGGGAGCACCCCTTTGAGTCCAGTAATCCACATCCGACGGGTTCGCCTCAGGAGGAGGAACTGCTCAACATACATTCATCATTCATTCATCGTTCCTCACCGTATGCATATGATGCTAATAAAGTAAAGCTTTTGAAAAGAAATCGCAATCACACCATTCACATACACGCAAAAAAACAAATTAACGCAAGCAACGCAACCACATATTTTTTTTAGATTTTTTAAAGGATAGGAAAACAACGAGATTTTAAATGCGGCTTAAGCCCTCTACTGTCCCCAGCAGAGTCGCCAGCTGTCGACGCCGGGATTTTCGTCGCTTTGTTTTTTAATAATTAAAAATGTCCCTTTCCAATTTTAGCCTTTAGATTAAGATGTGATTTTTGAAAAGGGTCGGCTTAGTGTCGACGGGGTTTCGAAATGTCGATTTTCTTTATGAGCCAATTGACCAGAGTCGCCAGTTGGTATATTTGAAATGGATGTACCAACTCATCCGGATTTTTATTTTCGTAATCGCTGGCTCATATATGACTCCGATTTAATTGGTCCGCAAATCGAGATTCATAGAGTTCGGGGGCTTGCTTAAGCGAGGGGAAGGTGTTAGGCACTCCCCGACTTCCGTGAAACACGGTTACCGCCATTTCGATGTTTTCATATCCTTTTAAATCCTAAAAATATGTGTGTGCGCGCGTGTGTGTATGTGTGCCTAAATGGAGGTTTGTGGTGTCCTTTTGCATAAAGTTGCTTTGATTTTTATATGTCAAAATGTGTTTTGTCGGGAAAGTGTTTTAGACGTCTTTTGACCCAAATGACGAGGCTTCGTTTGTTATAAGAAAGATTAATTTTAATTTCGAAAACGATGAGGTTTTTATTAGATGTCATTTTAGAAAAAATAGTTTTTTAAACTTTTGTCAAATAGGAATCGAGACTATACATTGCCTTCTAACAGTAAATATAAATAAAACGAGGGCAACTTCTAGAACTCTTTAACCCTATGCACAAAGTTTAATGAAAACGTTTATTTATTTTTTCCGAAAATGTCTTTCATGACATTTCAAAACCAAAATAGCCTTTTCGTCAAACGAGGATCAAATTTCGCCAAAACTCTTTACCTTTTAAATCTTGTGTATCTAATATCCTAATTTGATTCTTTTTAGAAAATCTTTATCGTTTGCTTTATTTTTTTTGGAAAATCGTTTTGTGTCGTAAATCACAACAAGCACTCAAAAAACGTGTCGGGGCTCTCCATGGGCATGTGAGCCATCTAGACAACCCCAAACACCCACAATCACATATCTTTATTATTACGGGGCCTTAACCCGATCCCGATTCGGTATCGCTTTAAGGCCCAAAATTACATATCTACAATCGTGCACCATTTTTTAACGATTACATACACCCAACAATGTCCATCATCGGGATTTGACCACGAGGATCTCCTCCCTAGGCTCACAAACACCCAACCGTTGCGCAAACAATTTCTAAACCAAATCTACAAGATTGAACATTATTTTCACCCTACATAACTCCAATATCACAAACTCAACATTTCGAACTACTTATTACCATAACGGACGATATATCACCGTACGGATGTCATCGGGGTGTTAGGAGGAGTTACGTTCCGATGGAACCCTCGCTAACAACACCTAATCCACGGATCATCATCGTACAACAACAAACTATACTACACAAACCCAAAACACAACATTATCACATTTATATAAACAAGAAAAAATCAAAAGAAACACCCATTTTCACCTTGCAATAACCCGAAACAAGCTTTATATTCAAAGATTTGAGCAAACCCACAAGAATATGCAACTATCTAGCAAAAGAAAATGAAATTTCCCTCAAATCTTTCCAAACCCGAGCCCCTCCTTCTTCTTCCTCGCGATTTTCTCTCTCCAAAATCTCTAACTTTTCTCTCTTCTTCTTGCTCTCGGGTGGAAATGGCCGCTCTATAGGCATTTCCAGGCAGCCGCAGGTTCATCTGCGGCTGGGCTGCAAGCCGCCTGCGCCGTTTCCTCGACTGTCGTGTGCCGTCTCCTCGAGCCGTGCGAAACCCCGAAAGTCGTTGGCCACAGATGCATCCGCGGCTGTCTGGCTTTTTTTTCTCGATTTCCGTGCCACGCGGTCTTAATTCGCCAATTTCTGCGGTATTATTTTGGAAGGCTGTATTTTTGCAATCCGAAAATCCCTGGGAAACGTGCCATATTGTTCTGGGAGGCTAGTTCGGAGGGCTGTGACTTGACATAGAATTTGATAATTGTGTCAGGCTTTCAGGGGGCGCTGCCCCCTTTCCACCCCCGCCAGCTCACCGGTGAGCTGGGCAGCCGCTCGCTCACCGGGGAGCGAGACCCCCGAACATCGTAAGCGTAGGGGGCAGTTCGTCGTCTTGGCGGTCAGATCCGGCTTCGTCTGGGTTGACCGTGTGTCCTGCCTCAACTGACCTGATGCTCGTTGTTTGTCTTGGCAGCTTTGATCGCCAGCCGTCGGGGCGGCCTCGTGTTGGGGTCCACCTTCCTTTTCCTATGTCTGGTCAGATGACGACTTTACCCTCCTGCCAGGGTTAGTAGAGAGGTGCAAAATTCGGGTGTCTACATATACCTTCCACTATTTTAATCAAATTAATAGCCCTCACCATTAATTCGGAAAGTATTTTCTATTAAATCTTTCTAGTGAGTTAAGATCCATATTTCATTACGTTTTAAGTTAGTTTTGGTTAATCTCTTAAAACATAATTATTTAGGTAGACAACCATTTGTCAATTATATCATATATAACTCTTAGATAGTTTGGTGAACAACATTTGTTTCTAGTCCATCTAATGGTACTTGCCAAACTCTATGCCTCTAAATCCACAATCCTATTAAGATAACTTAATTAAGTCGGGCCTAATGATTTTAACATTTTGGATATCACAATTATCCTATCGCATCTTACCAAGATAAATGGGGTACTTTGCTTTGGCAAACCTACATTCGTCGATCAAGATCTTGATGAGTGTCATTCATTGGAAGACATCTGATTTAGACTTAATAATTTTATGAGAGATTTTATTAATTAATTTAGATCTCACCAATTTTAATTTTATTAAGCATGCACGTTATTTATCATAGCATATCGTATACAAACATAAATAAAGTGCAAAAAATTAAACGTGTCACAGTTATGGCCCAACCTTATGTCAACAACAACAACAACAACAACAACAACAACAACAACAACAACAACAATAATAATAATAATAAGACTATTCTTATTAATTTATAATTAGTATTTTAAAATACTAAATTATAAATATTAAGTTGTTTAATTTATTCTATCACCATAGTATAAATTAAATATAGTTAATTTATTATTATCATTATGTCATCCACTTCTAAAATAAATATTACTCTTTTGCGGTGTGATCATTTAGGTTTTCCATATTAAATTGGTTGTGGAATAAATTAATTAGAATAATTCTAATCTTATATACATGTAAATTAATTAAACTATTTAATTTATTTAATAAATAATATTTATTCCACAATAAGAGTAAGCCCCCCCTTTAACGATCAATGACTTTTCAGATAATATAGATTTCGACATTTAATCACAAAAGAACCTATTTCGTGAATAGTTATGGTACAATTCAATCCTTCTACCACACACTGTCACAATCAAATATAAGACATGAATTTTTTGTCAAGTTTTATTTGATCATATGCATTTCAATTCTTAAATGTACAACTCTAATGTAAATTAGAAACTCTTTTCAAATTTTTATTTCACATTGGCCAAGGATTTCTGAGTTGTCATTTATCGAATTACATAAGACATTCTCTCTCTTTACCGGAAATGATAGATCTTTTGTTAACCATTCACCTACCTTCATGTACAACTTATTATACCCGATTATACCCTTTGATATGCCTTATAGGTTTTAAGGAATATGCCAAAGTATAACTCATCACACACAAGGTACTATGATGATGTCAAGTCCAATGATCGCTTATACTACAATCACAAAAGGAACTCTTTTTGACATGCAAGCAAAACTTTATTAGGTGTTCCTTGAGTGAGTCATGTTTAATGAACTTATTCTCTAATAAGCATCTACATACTTGCTTTAGTTTCTCTACACAAATGATTATGAGATCAATTATCCTCTTCGTAAGAGCAAACATAGTATGTACTAATCTATTCAAATTCACTAATCTCATTTTAGTGATCCCATGATTAGGAACATTTTAGTTCTTGAGCTATCATGAATTTAGATCTCATTAGCATGATCATCATCATGATTCTAAAAGTATTACTCAAAATTATGAGTTTATTCATATAATTAATTTAACCAATTAATCGTGAATAAAATGCCTTGATACTTTTATTAATAAATGAATAAGATTACAAAGTATATGTTCATCACATCAAATGTGATTGGCTTGAGGGCATACTACTTTCACTTTAAATATCTCTCACAATCACTAGGTTTAGCTATTAATCCTTACTTAACTTTGCTTTACCTCACTTACATGTAATTAATCCTTACTTAAGGAGTTAATTAGTGATTAGTAACCCTCATTAGTCATACTTAGCTAGCAAAAGGCCACAACTCATCCTTCTTCACCAGTTGACCAATTCAAGGAAGAAAAATTGATATTTAATTATATGTAAGCATCATAACTTCTCAAAATGGCTAAAGTGCCCTCAAATTCTCTACAAATGTAACCAAACTAGGATGACCTAACTTGGTTAGCTTATAGTTTGGTTCCTTTAACTTAGTTACGCTTAATTTGTTTTCTAGTTTGATTCCAACTAAACTATCACATAACTTAGTTCATTACCAACTAATCTAGTTCATTTCCCACCAAGCTAATTAGCTTTCTAATTCAATCCTAACCAAACTAGTTAGATTTTAACTATCCACAATTGCTAACTTTTACTATTTATTGGTTGACTTTTCGTATTTATACCATATTATATCTATATAATTTTTGTATTATACACATATTTATGAATAGTAGTTTTTATAGGATTCAGGTTATAACCCTTAGAGTTCAACCCTAGTTTAGGTTTTAACCTTTTTAAATAACTTCTTCATTTTCATAAGCACTAAGGTTGAATACTTGAACTAAAACACAAAATCAAACACATAGAAAAATCACAACACATTTGAAGCTTAATTCAATCTTTACTAATTACATAACACATAGTTTAAGTTAAAATTTTAACATCTAATCGTATACGATCATAGTTTGAGTCGTATTTAATCTTTGCATAACTTAATGGATACCCGAACAATCGTTCTTAGGTATTAGTTTCACACAAAACTAGGTTTTAAATTGACAACCTTTATATATATCTTTTCAAATCATATTTGCTTTGAAATATTTGGGATATTATAGTCAAGGAATCTAATTAATTAAATTAATTTGGACTAAATATGGAATAAAAAGAAAAGCCATAAGAATTTTAAAAATTAATTTGATTAATAGTCAACTGAATTGATAACCTAAGTTAATAATAAATTAGATTGGTTACTAGCTTTGTGCGGCATTATAGAAAGGTTAAATTAATTAAGAGCCCAAGTATTATGTTTATTGGAAAAATCCAAGAGAATAAATTAAGAGACTAAGTGGGAATTTAATTAAGCCCAAACATGTAAGTATATAAATTAGGTGACAAGCCCAATTATTAAAATAGGACGAGAAGTATTAGAAGTCCAAACCTTCTAATTTAATTAAGTTACTTGCAAGCTTCATAATTAAATGATGAGACCAAATTATTAAGTGATCAAGACTCTTGCAAGTCTCGAAGTATTGTATGACCCAGTCTTTAGTTAATTAAATTATGCTTCAAGCCCAAATGGCTAGCCCAATAACTTAACCCAAAGTTTAATTGATGTGGGGTCCATATGAATACCAGTAAGTATATATATATAAAACAAAATTCGATAACCAAGGGAAGTGGGGAGATGTAGAGTTTTCGTGGGGGAAATAAAAAGTATTTATAAGCTTTGTAAGAAGGTTAATGTACAACATTCTTCTTACTAACCACAATATTATAAAATAATATATTGCTAAAACTCAATAAATTTAAACTTTTTATAATATTTCCCTGAACTTTGTCTCAGAATCGAAATTTTTACACTGATCTTATAAACTCAGATCATTTATAAATTATGACCTAATGTATTACAAACATTGCGAGTATACAAAAGCTCACACTTCAATAATAAGTCGTGATGACTATCTGTCGACTCCTCTTAACTAACCGAATTCACAATTATTAACACTCGTCTTAAAGTATAACTTTCTTTCACTACCACTACAAGGTCTTTATTCAAAAATAATACAAAGGTGTAATTATCCCAACACAATACATCAACAGATTTAAACAATTATAACAACAAGGTTTTATAACCCATAAATAACTTCAATTAATTCCTTTGCGTTTATTGAGATCCTCAAATTTCCTCGCACCTCGCTGAAAATGTTTAATTATAGCAAGAGTGAGCATGGTGGCTCAACAAGTCTAACAGTTATCACATAACACGTAGTTCATATTTAAATCATGCTTCATACTCTATGCTTTGCATTCTATATAGGCATCATGCTTCGTATGCTTTGCATTTATTCATTTACTTCAGGATTACAATGCATCTCAATATTTACAAGTTATATATTTCATATAATACACTGAATTTCATAATATCAACTATTCACATCATATGACCATTCGAAGGCGTATTTAAAATCAATTCGCACACACAACAAGTGCACATATAATAGTTTATACATATAGCAACATGTTTGCAAGAACATCACATAGTACTGAAAAACTTGTCTGATATATGTATTGACTTACACTACTACTCTACATCTACGTCCATCATTAACGCTCACACAATTCATATTACATCCTTTAAAACACCTAATTTTAAATAAGTTTATCTTTCAATTAGTAAAACACATAGAGGTTCATATATCAATCTCAAATGAATTGACACTTAAGCACATAATTCTCTATTTACAAATACATAAATTATAATACAATATTATCACACTTAGATAATATTTTAGTTACCAACCGGTATTATTATACACATAATAATACATCAACCATTTACTAATGTTCTTAAGTATTTAACAATATTTTAATTGGTTACTAATATTATTAATCATTTAATAATATTTAAACACCTTACAATTATCATAAATTATTTAATAATAATTTAATAATTTAGTACTATTTAAAGACAAAAACAATTAAATGTAAATTGTTTAACCACTTTATTATTTTCTTAATTCCTTCACTTTATTTATTTAATATTGGTTAAATAAATAATTAATTTAATTAACTTTACTTGTTATTTATCATTATATAAACAATTATCTTATTAACCTTATTTTCCTTTAATTATTATTTAATATCATTTAAATAATAATTAATTAATTAACTATCCTCATTTACTATTTAATATTACCTAAATAATAAATAATTATTTTATTAACTTTATCTCCCCTTAATTATTATTTAATATGGTTTAAATAATTAATTAATTATCCTCATTTATTACTTAATATTAACTCACTTTAATCGTTGTTGTACAATAATTAGTTATTCAAAGTTTATTAAGTATTTTGTTAACTATATTCTCCTTTAATTACAATTAAATCTTAATTTTGTAATAATTAATTAATGAACTATACTTATTATTTAATAATAAGTTTACCAACCTTCATCTCCTTTAATTATTATTTAAAGTCAAATAAAAAATAATTAATTAAATAAAACAACCTTCCATATTACTTAAATCTTAATTAAGTAATAAGTAACTAGTTTATTAATTTTAACCTTTCTTAATTATTATTTAATTATATAATAATTAATTAATTATCTTTACTTATTATTTAATTTTAGTTAAATAATAAATAATTAGATTTATTAACTTTATTCTTCTTTAATTATTATTTAATGATATTTAAATAGTAATAATTAATTAATTATTCTTACTTATTATTTAATCTTAATTAAATAATAAATAATTAGTTTAGTTCATAATTCCCTTTATTTATTATTTCATTACAATTAAATGATAAATAATTAACTATTACTTAATATTATTTAAATAATAATTAATTACCTTCAATATTATTAGTTTAAATTATTTATTATTTAAAATTTATTTAAATAATAAATAATTATTTTCTTCGGGTCCCATACTAATTATATTAACATTTAAAACATTATACGACCCGTTTAATTATTTAAAATCAACCCGAACCGACCCAAAGCTTAAACGGACCAACACAGTAGCAGCCAAGGCACCTACTAAGGTGCTTAGGCACCTTCCAGGTTTTGTTGCAAAATGCAGTTTGGTTTTCCTGATTTTACCTCCTATGTACAAACTTAAATAAAATAAAATCTAGAAATCCAAATGACCTCAAATTCGTCTTGTTAGATTTGGATCTTCTTGAACTACAAAATTTCATCATTGAAACACATTTTTGGATATATTTTGGTAATGAAAAATGGGCTTAAAGTGGACTATTGTGTTTAGGATTTTGATAATGAACTCCTTTAGTTCCAAAAATCATAACTCACTCATTTCAAAACATTTTAACATGATTCCAAATAGGTTTTACTCTTAACTTACATATCTAGCATATGAAAAAAGAAAATCACATATACAACATGTAGGTTTCAAAATGTAAAGCTTCTAAGCATATGTTCGATCAGGGTTCCGTCGGTAGAAATCGTTTTCATGCTCTTTGCTAAACTTTTTATAATTAATACACACAAATACACATGTTAAACCCATTGAGACCTATATTTACTAATCTAGCATGGATATAAACATTTAGAGCTTTGAAAATGGTCTTTCACCATGAAAATCACTTATAGCACAAAGGAAAGTACAAAACTAGGGTTTTTAGGGTATGTTATACCTATTTCTCTTGATGGCTCTTTTTCTAGCTTTTTCAAAGTATGTAATGGTGCAAGATGACATCCAAGAACACTCTCTAGTTGTCGTGCACTACCCTTTAGCCTCACTTAGTGTTTTCTTTGATAATATCTTAAGAACACTAAGTGTTCTTCGTATTTTCTCTCTAACCTCTCTGTCTTTTTGCTCTCTAGCAATTTCACCAAATGAACCAACTCTAGAAATGTTAGGAGAGGCTCTTATTTATAGAAGATGACTAAGTGCACTTAAGCTCCACTAATCCACCAACAATAGTTGATTAGGGATAATTAAGCAAGCAAGCACACTTCCATAATTTAAGGGGATTTGATAGGGGCTTGGAAGTGATTTGTGAGATGTTGTTTTCTAAGCAAAATTTGAGCTTTGAACCCTCCTAGGGCCCCTCCCTAAATTGGCTGGTCATTCCCCTTTTTCCCAACCATTTTCCATTTATTTTTCCTTTATATATATATATATATATATATATATATATATATATATATATATATATATATATATATCACCCTTGTATTGATTTAGGCCACTAGTTTGGATATTTGCATGAATTCTTTGGGCTCATTTAATTTTCTTATCATTGGACTTACCAATTTGATTGGTTGGGCTCCTTAATTAGTTACATGACCAATTATAAGTCCACTAGCATTTAAATTAAATTGGGCTGGTTTAATAAACCAATTGGGCTAGTTCACTATTAATAAATTCCTAGTGAAACTATAAATTATTATTATTAATATTTTACACATTATCATTTATTAATAATTACATTAATTAATTTACATAATTCAATTATATTTGCTAGGAATCAAGTTAACTGAATTATTATATAACTTAATAATCCTATCAAGGTTTTGATATTAAATACCCTAGGTTGATCCATTAATTGAAATAATTCATTAAGTGGACTTTCCTTTAATTTTTTGTCACATAAGCAAGTAAATTAGACTATCACACAATGATTTAATTTAATCGCAAAAAAAATTTAAATTCATTCAATAATTAATTTTTTTAATATATGTTAGAATATTCGCGGTTCCCCCTTATAAGAATTTTGTCCCTAGAATTTCAACATAAGGTCAATAAAAAAGATGTAAGTAATTCCTCCTCATCTTTTCTTCTAATTCCCACTACATTTGTTAATAGGGTTTTATATACCTATATGCTGTATAAATACCTAACTTAGTGTATACCTTATCGTATCCCTTTTAACCCTAATATTTGAATTAGGTTAAATGTTTAGTCATTCCTATGCATTCATCTTTTCCTCTGATTAAATTTTAGGCTCATCCTTAAAAATGATTTCATCATCGGAATTACTACTACCATCATTTTGTTAAAGTTTAGTTCATTTCCAAACTCTTACAACATCTGTCCATCCGAATAATCTCATCGGTTATCTTATCATAGGCATTATATTACCTCTCGTTTTATCTACACTGTTCCATCCCCTCCATGGCAGGACTCTTTCTTAGTCCAAGTCTTATTTGATTTGTCATGACTCATTACTACTTGATTATATTCAGGTATTAATCATCTACGTCTTTGTTCCATAATAGAACTTTTTTTCCTTTTATTTATCGTCTATCGATTTACTAGTATTAGGTATTTATAACTTAACTTTTAATCATGTTCGAGTTATTGAAAGCCTAAAATTTTTACTAAATGGCTTTCTACTACTTCCTTTTTCAAGGATTTTTGTAGTCTCAAATCACATCAATCACTTAAAAACGTTTTCTTCAGTCTTATGAATTTTTGGGTCATCACATAGGTTATACGAGACTTAAGAGATTCTATTAATACCTCCTTCCATTAATACTTGCAAGCTTTTAGTCATTTAGCATCTCTCCGAGTCTTGTTGTAGAGAGAAACTAGATAGAAGTACTTGAGAGAAAGTGTGAAGGAAATCAAAAAAGCTTGGAGAGAGCAAGGATTTTGGGTTACTAAGGGAAGTAAGGAAAAGGAGATCCAGACATATTCAACATTTACATTACATATATATATATATTGATAATTGAATTTTATATCTATTTATTAATTATCTTTTTACTTAATTATTTATGCGTTTTAAAGTATTTTATCTGGTTTCTATATGTTTTTATTTAATTTATTAGGATTTGAATTTTTATTATTTTTATGTGTTCTAATTATTTTTATTTATTTATTCATTTTGTGTTGTAGGTTAAATAAAGGAAGTACAACTGTTAAGGGTAGAATGGTAAATAAACAATTATGGTGGCAAAACTGTAATAACCAGAATGGATGGTAGGCGCCTTGCGTGTTAGGGATCAGCAGGTAGAAGTAAAGCAGCAAAGAAACGTCGTCGTGTAGAGGTGAGCAACAGAAGTATCGTCCACACAATGCGCGATCAAGAAAAATAGAGGATGCGGCGTCGTTTCATATTGGGCTCCCAACAGCTAACCATTCACGTAATGCGTGGGGCTTCAGTATTTGATTGGTGTGGCTGTATGACAATTTGTTTTGTTTTTCTTTATTTATTCTACCGCGTAGGGCCACTTGCATGGTTTGGGTAAATTCTTTGCGTGATTCTCAGCAAGAAAATTAAGGAGTAATTTATTAGAATTAGGATATTATATATTATATTTTAATTAGAATTTTTAATTCCTATTAGGTTTAGGAAAAATAAATTGTAATTCTAAAAATATACATATTGTGGCTAGCTAGTTGCAAAGTGTTGGGAAAAGCCAATGAATATTATGGGAGGCTAATTCTCTTCCAAAATTTTGGAGTTCAATAGCATGCAAGATATCATCAAAGATGGAGGTCATGGATAAAAGAAGCTTGAAGTTAGAAGATTGGCAATATACTATTTTTCTTCTCCAGTCTTTTTATTATTTATGTCTTTCATTGATGTTAAATATTTTGTAATTATAATTTTATCTGCTATGAAGGACTTTTTAATTTAAGATTTTAATGGAACTTAATTTTTATTTAAATAGAATTTCTCTCCGTTTAATTGGTACTATATGAATTGATCATTATGTTTTGTGCGTTCATGTAATAATTGCATGGTCAGTAATTAATATTTGATAATCTATATAAAATTAGGAGATTGATTATAGATTTGAATTTGAATATAATGACATATGTTTGTGATATTTTGTATTAGTTAGAATTCATAATTTGTGTATAGGATAAGAATATACCTATATGTCATGTGTAACCAATTTAGGGAATTTATTTTTAATGAATCTGTTCTGCATTAGTTATACTAATGGAAGGAGGATTATAAATAATTTGGAGTTCCTGGTTAATAATTCATTGTGACCGCATAATTAAATTGAGAGTTATGAAATTCAAATGAAGCATTGGGTGAAATTAAAATTCGTAGATTTATTTAATTATTTAGTTATTTATTTTTATTATTTAGTTTATTTAATAGCTTTAGTTTAATTTATCTGTTTAAATAAGATTGAATTGGTATAAAATTTGTACTTAAAGAATATTAGATATAATTCTCCGTGGGATCAATACTTGACTTATCATTATATTACTTATTGATCGTGTATACTTGCACATAATTATTAATTGTTAAATTACACCAACACACACACACACACACACACACACACACACATTTATTAATAATAAAAATATAATTTTGTTCATTTATACATATACTAATATGTATTAAAAGTTTCCATTAAAAATGGAATTAACCAATTATCAAATCATACATTTAAAATAACGTCGTGGCCTACCATATTGACCAATTACAAAAATAACACTTTTAATGTATAAAATTAATTTGGCTTATCTCCTTCCATAAATTATTTTCAAATAATTTATTTATATATTAAATATATGTATTTAATATATTTAATCATTACTCAATTATTATTTTAATTTACTAATTTGGTACCAATACATTTATATTATATATTGAACATCTTTTCATATTTAATACATTCCCATTTGGTGTAATATTACATATCAAACCATTAGTCGTGTTACATTTAATTATTATAACGTAACACCATTATCATACTTAATTAAATAATTTTTTTATTTAATTATTTAAAATTTATTAATCCACTAATTTAAATAAGTGAACTAATTACACTACTTATTTAATTTATCATCATCGCATTACCACACGAGGCTTGTTGATCAATTTATATTATCTTATAAAATCAGCTTTAACTAGCATAAATTAATTAATATAAATTAATCAATTTCTTAACTCATTTACATTCCTCAGTTAATTTAAACCAATAATTTTCATAGTTTAATTTAACTGTTAACTTTATTCTTAATCAACATATAAATATTACACGTATATAACTCATCCACAAAACATATGTCGAATAAATATTCATATTATAAAAGAAAATTTTATTTTATATTGCTTTATAATATTCTCGAATATTACATCTAGGAACCTTTCCAAGTTCTATAATGAACTTGTTCATCCAAACAACCTCATTCGCAGCTTCATTTACAGCTATATACTATGCCTTTGTCGCTAAATCGACATTCGCTTTGCTTCTTAGAACTTTTCCAACTCACTGCACCACTGTTCAATGTAAATACATAACTTGAAACGAATTTGATATCGTCATGTTCAGTCCATAAACTTGATTTTGTATAGCCCTCCAGTTTCAACCCACTATGTAACTAAGAACTCCTTTCTAATATTATTCTCCAGGATTTGACTGATATCTGTTTATCACACTTAGTGCATAAGCAACATCAGGCATTGTACATATCATCACATATATGATAGATCCTATTGTCGAAACATAAGGTATTTTACTCATGCCATCTCTCTCTTTTGGAGTCTTTGGGGATTGTTTCTTGGAGAGATATACTCCATGGCTCATCGGTATGAGACCTCTTTTGGAGTTTTCGATGCTAAACTTCTATATTATTGAATCAGTGTACGTACTTTAGGTCAAGCTAAAAATTCTCTTTGATCTATCTCTATAGATATTTATTCCCAAAATGTAGGATGCTTCTACCAAATCTTTCATAGAGAAATATTTAGATAACCATATTTTTACTGATTGTAGCATTGGTATGTCATTCTCTATCAGTAATATATCATCAATATATAATACTAGGAATGTCGCAATGCTCCCACTAACATTCTTTTACACACATGGTCCATTCTCATTTCTGATAAAATCAAAAATTTTAATTATCTCATCAAAATGGATGTTTCATCTTCGAGAAGCTTACTTTAATCCATAAATGAATTGTTGTAGCTTACATACGTGATTTTCTTCATCTTTGAAGATAAATCCCTCTAGTCGTATTTATATCCATTTACCAAATCTCGTAATCATAGTAGGCTAAAACTGCAAACAAAATTCGAATGACCTTAAGCATTGCTACCGGTGGAAAGGTTTAGTCATAGTCAACTACTTGCCTTTGCTTAAAACCTTTTGGCACCAGTCTGGCCTTATAGTTCTTCACCTTGTCATCTGCTCCAGTCTTTCTCTTAAAAACTCATTTACACCCTATAAGCTTAATGCCTTCTAGTGGAGCAACCAAAGTCCATACTTGGTTCTTATACATAGATTCCATTTATGATTTCATGGCTTCTTACCATTGTTTTGAGTCTTTACTACTCATAGCCTCATCGTATATAACTGGATCATCATCTTCTATGATGCGTACCTCATCATCATCATCATCTATGATGAATTCACAATACCTTTCAAGTATTTTTGGTACTCTTCAAGATTTATGACTTGGTTGTGGTATATTAGGTTCGTCAACTTGAACAGGGTCCTTCACTTGATTTGTAGTGTTTTGTGGTTCTTGAACTTCCTCAAGAACTATCTTAGTCCCATTGACCCCTTCAAGGATAAACTCCTTTTTTCAAAAAAGTAGTGTGTTTTGTAACAAACACCTTTTGTTTAGTAAGATTATAGAAGTAATACCCTAAACTCTCTTTAGGATATCCCATAAATTTGCACTTGTTAGATCTTGTCCTAAGCTTATCATTCTCAAACCTTTTGATATAAGCTGGACAACCCTAAATATTAGCATGCTTAAGACTTGGTTTCTTCCCTGTTCATAACTCATATGGAATCTTAGGGATAAACTTTGAAGAGACCTTATTTAGTAAATACGCGGCTGTTTCTAGGGCATAACCTCAAAAGGATACTCAAAGATCGGTAAAGCTCATCATGAATCGCACCATGTCCAATAAGGTACAAGATATGCCATTAAGTTGTGGCGTACCAGGAAGCATCCATTATGAGATAATACAATTATCTTTGAGATGATCCAGAAACTCACTGCTTAAATATTCTCCTCCTCGATCTGGTCGAAAAACCTTAATACTTTTATCAGTTTGTTTCTCTGCTTCACTTTTGAATTCTTTAAACTTTTCAAACGATTTGAATTTGTATTTCATTAAATGCACAAATCCAAATCTTAAATGATAACCAGTGAAAGAAATGAAGTATGAATACCCACCTCTTACGTGCATTGCCATAGGTCCACATACATTTGTGTGTACCAATTATAACAACCCGACAACTTTCTCTCTAGGTCCACTAAATGGAGATTTAGTCATTTTACCCATGAGACAAGATTCACAAGTTGGAAATGATTCATAATCAAAATGCTCTAAAAGCCCATCTTTACGCGACTTGTTTAGTCTTGTTTCATTAAGATGACCAAGTATAAAGTGTTACATGAAGGTATGATTCACATTATCTCTTTTCCTTTTTATTAGTTTTTTAATTTATAATATATTTTCATGCAAGTCAAGTATGTAAAGTCCATCAAGCAATTTTGCAATTCCAAACAAAATATTATCATTATAAATTGAACAACCGTTGTTCTTTATTATAATATCGAATCCTTCTTTGTTCAATAATGGAATTGAAATAATGTTTCGAATCAAAACAAGAACATAGCAATAGTTTACAAGCTTTATAAATTTGCCTGTAGGCACTGCTAAACAATAAGTTTCTACAGCTAATGCAGCAATGTTTGCTCCATTTTCCACTTGTAGGACTACTCCCATTTGTTTAGCCTTCTACTTCTACTTAGTCCCTACATAGAATTGCATATAAGAGAACCACAACGAATATCGAATACCCAAGTAGAACTTTGACTTACATAAGGATTTATTTCAATCATAAACAAACTTATTTCTATAGTAGTAGAAGCTTCTCCAAACTTCTTATGCTTAGTTACTGCAAGATACTGTAATTAATAAGTATTGCATAAAAAACTCCTTTGCTTTCTGGGCCACTTTTCTTTTTGTCTTTTTTGGTCGCGTTTCCCTTTGCCTTCTTCCTTAGCCCTCTTCCTTTTCTTAGAAGAATCATTCACAAGTAAGACTTAGTCTTTCTTGGATGGAAAATGACCTTTTATAGTCTTTAACAAGTTAAGCAACTCAGGCAAGTTGACATCAAGCTTATTCATGTGAAAGTTCATAACAAATTGTGAGAAAGAGTCGAGAAGTGAAGTGACTGGAAAATCAAATCTTGACTCAATTCCCAATGCATTACAAAATCCAGTTGTCCTAATTGTTTAATCAAATTGATCATTTTTAGGACATGTGTCTTTACTGTGGTGTCGTCAGACATTCTAGATCGGAAGATCTCTTTAGATATCTCATATCTAGTAAACCTACTTTGCTTACCATATAAATCCTAAAGGTGAAGCAACATAGTAGGGGTATCCATTTTCTCATGTTGACGTTGTAACTCGTTACTCATGGATGCCAACATAATGCACTGAGCCATCTGTGCATCATCATTCCACTTCTTAAAAGTAACAATCTTTTTCAAAAAAAGGCAGTATCTGCAACGTTTGCAAATATAGGTGAGTTAAGGATACACGCTAGCTTTTCAACAGTGAGAATAATTCTCAGATTCCTTAACTAATCAGTGTAATTCAGTCCGGTTAACTTGTTTGCATCCAATATGCTCCGCAGTGATAGTAGTTAGACATTGTCAAATTTTGAAAGTGAAATTAACAACATTTTAGCATGTATTCATTTTATTAATTGCTAAATTAATTATGTCTTTATTAAAATGGTGTCTCCCACTATTTTCTTTAAACTATATAACCCTCCATATATAGTTCGGTGAATCTAATTAAAGATTTGCTAATGAGATTAAGGATCCTATTTCATAAATATATAGCCTTGTGTGTGCACAAAAAATTATATATTTATAAATAGGTAAACAACTCCTTGTTAATTACATCACCATATAACTCCTTGTTATTTTAACTCTTAGATTATTATGATCAAGTGTGTGAACATCTGAATAAAAAATATCTAAGTTAAGTTTGACCTAGCATTTTCATATAAATGACGAAAAAATATAGTTCTTATGTGTGCACAACAAAACATGTATTGTTCAATTCCTTATAAACATCTAATGTAATAAAATCAACATTTTAAATATTTAATACAAGTCCTGTGTGTGCACAACAAATTCATATTAAATATTTAATACTATATTACTTTATCATGCTAGAAGGTGGCGTTCGATATTCTTAATATCTTTGAATGTTATAACTTAATATTTTCTTTCTTGAGGGGTTTGTTGTTATTAGTCACATCTTATTTAGCACACATTTATATATATATATATATATATATATATATATATATATATATATATACACGCATCATATTAAATATATATCTCATGTATAATAATATAGTAATATATAAATAGCATAAACATATATAATATTATATTCTACTTGGAATGATTTTGGACTTTATACTAGTTTGGTTCACTCGAGACACCAAGTGAACCGAAAGGTCAAATATAGGGTACAAGAACAAAACCATGAATATAACTATTACATTCAAACCGGGTTCCAATATAAATGGGTCTTCAATAGTCCTTACTCTTCAGCTCCAATTCTTCAAGTAATTCTATCTAATCTTATTACAATCTATTTTCATAAAACAAAAATCTTAATCACCAGTCAAGAAAAAGAACATAGGAGGAAGGTAGAATTTACATAAGAAAAATAAGACAGGCGAGACACGTAGACCCCATTTATTAAAACTCATTTGTTCAAGCATCCATCAAATATAAATTCAATCTCATTGGTTAATAGTCCATAATTAACCCCTTTATTATCATGCATATCATCATATGTATCAATAAACCATTCATTGCATCAATTAAAACCATTCAATATATATCGATATCATTTAATGGACAATTCTAATTTGTATAAAATCTAATTTTATGTCTAAAATAAACTATTTATTTTAATTTTAAAATCTCCCAAAATAAATCTTTTATTTTTTTTCATTTTAAAATTCGCACAAAATTGCAAAACCTAAAATTCTGACTTAGCGTTGCAGCGCTTATTCCAACGCTACGAGACTACAGTAACAATAGTTCAGCACAGCAGCACTGTGTGCTGGCGCTGCGACAATTTTTATAAATGAAAACAGCAGCCCAACGTTGCGGCTTAATCTTAATTCGCGATTTTGCTTCCCAAATTGTGATTTTGCTTCTTGTTTTCAAAAAACATGATTTTATACAACAAATTATGTCTAATAAATTATTCTAAACACATACCCATATATATACAAAATCAAAACAATTAATAATTTACATAAGATTTGCTCTTATACCACTATTGGTTTGGAGAAATATATATACATATAACATTGTATAACGCAACGGAAGTAGGCATAATATCATATTTAAAAAAATTTTACAAACCAAATTCTAGGATCTTTCTTATATAATACTTATTAATTGAGCAATGAAAAAATATTATACCTTTAGATTAATCAACTCTTGATCAGCTACAAGTTTACCTCATTTGATTCTTCACATTCTCCTTTAAATCCACCGATTAAACGCTAGCTACTCAGTTTGTACAGCGCTCTAAAGGTCATCCACTAAGATATTATGAATAGAAGAAGTAATTTTAGATTCAACAAGATCTTGGATGGCTAGCTCTAATTCTCTTTCGCTCTTTAACTCTTTAAATATAGAGAATTATGAAGTATTCTTCGATAATACTTTCAATAACTCCATCTATAATAAGACCCCTCTTATTTTTAAACTTGCTCAACTCTCCTGTACTCTTTATCAATGGGATTCTAATTTAATTCTCAATCTAATTAGAAAATAAATTATTATTATTATTATTGTTGTTGTTATTGTTGTTGTTGTTGTTGTTGCTGTTGCTGTTGTTGTTGTTGTTGTTGTTGTTGTTGTTGTTGTTGTTGTTGATGTTGTTGTTATTAATAGTAATAGTAATAATAATAATAATAATAATAATAATAATAATAATAATTATAATAATAATAATAATAATAATAATAATAATAATAAGACTCCTCTTACTAATATATAATTACTATTTTCAAAATATTTAATTATAAATATTAAGCTATTTAATTTATTCTATCACCATAGTATAAATTAAATATACTCAATTTATTATTACTATTAAGTTATCTATTTCTAAAATAAATATTTCTCTTTTATGGTAAGATCATTTAGCTTTAATATTATACCGGTTGGGAATAAATAAATTAGAATCATTCTAACATTATTTATTATAAATTAAAACCCTTTAATTCAAAATAAATAAATATATATTTATTCTATAATAAGAGTGAAACGTCTTAACATATAACTATGACTTTTCGAATAATATGAAATCAACGTTTAATCATAAAGAACCTATTCAGTAAATAGTTACCGTACAATTTAATCATTCTATCACACAATGTCACAATCAAATATAAGACATGAAATTACCATAAAGTCTTATTTTATTTGATAATATTCATTTCAATTTATAAATGTACAACTTGAGTTAATGTAAATTAGAAGCTCCTTTCTAATTTTCATTCAACCCTCCCCAGGAATTTCTAAGTTGTCATTTATTGAATTATATAGGATATTCTTTCCCTTTACTTAGAAGTAGTAGATCATTTGTTGAACTTTCACCTACCTCCATGTACACTTTATTATATCTGAACATACCCTTTGATATATCAACAAGCCTTAAGGAATATGAAAAAGTATAACTTAGAATACACAAGATACTATGATGATCTCAACTCCAAGGATTACTTGTACTACTATCACTTTAGGAACATCTATTAACAGACAAGTAAAACTTTATTAAGTGTTCCTTAACTGAGTTAAGTTCAGTGAAATTATTCTCTAATAAGAACTTACATACTTGTTTTAGTGTCTATGTGAGGACCCAAATTTTTAGGATTTCTTTAATAATATTAAATAAGAATTTAATTAATAAAATTATCAAGGTTGTTTAAATTATTTATGATTGATATATTTTATGTGATTTTAAGTGTGTTATGGAATTTAATTGGTAAATTAAATCTGTAAAGAGATGGTAAAAAAAATAAAAAAAAATTGTGCTGAATTAACATAATTGAAAAGTAAATAAATTGTTTAAAAACAATTTATGAAGAATAAGAGAAATTTCATGTAATTGTACAATTAAATTGTTAATATTTAAAATAGTTGTGGAGGTGCATAAATTATTATTTAAATGGTGTTACGTGGTAATGTGAGGTATGTGACGACCCCAAATCCAGGTTCTTTAACCTCGGGTTTGGTTCTCACTGTACAATACTTACTGACAATTAAATACATTTATTGCACTTAAACTTCGCAGAATAATACAAAAGGTTCCTTTTAAAAAAGCTACACTTCCCAAGGTCTATTAACCTTAATCGTAACATTACATATCTTAAGGAAAATACAAAAGATTTACAAAGGAATTACATAACAGTAATTAAAATCTAGCATGCATCTACTAATCTACGCATTTGCTTTCCCCTTGCCTTTGTCTGGTTTAGAAAATTCGGGCTTAGCTGAAATATAGTCATGATATAGCAAGAATGAGCAACTAAATGGCTCAGCAAGTTTATAAACGACAACACAAGATATATGTAACGACCCCGAAATTTGACCAACCTTATTACCTTAAATTCCATATTAATTAAACATTATTTTCTTTACGTCCAAATTTCAGTTCGTTAATAGATCTTTAATCACCTTAATTGATCCATTAATTGATATTATAAATCAACAATTACCAAATTTTCGGTATAAATTTTTTTTTCCTCAATCATTGTATTAAAATATTTGAATATGTAAAATCCTTACATCTAGATCCTAGTCCCTAGATCGCAACCTTTACTTATTCTTCTCTTTCTTGTATCGTAAAGCTCGACATTCAAATTTTAATATCATTTATATCCATGCAATTATTCTTTGTTTCATGATTCATCATCAGATATATAATAGTCTCTATCATAAAATTCATGTTGAATAATTACAGTTCACAGCTTAAACTATGCTCATCATATTCAGATCTAACTTATCTGTACGTATAACATAACAAAGTAACTTGGCAAATTTATTCACATTGATTTATAATATTAAAAATATAATAACAATCATGTTTTCTACATTCTAGGCAATTCATCTCTAACATAATCCGATATTCTTGAAATTTATTTTTTTCCTGCAAAAATGTATATTAAGCAAGTAATGAGCACACCGGCTCAGCAAGTTCAACAGTTTAAGCTTCACGTAGCACATACCTTATTATGCTTGGTGTGTATCATACATCACGTGTTGTGCTTCTAATCAGGCATGATATCTCAAATATGTTCATATCATTTCACAGAGTACATATAGTTGCCACATTAATCACGTATCACATAACACATAATTTGTATACACTTAAAACAAGAGTTACATATCATAACATTCAACATTTAACATTTAAAGACTGAAGAACTTGCCTGGATCGTGGCATTAAATAATAAATACCCTATTTATAATGCTTCTCGTACAACCTATGATCATAAAATAATCAAATAATAATTATTTATCATCTCATGATATTAATTTACTTAATTAATATCATCTATAATGTAATTAACCCTACCCGTCGATTTATTTTAGGGTACCGGGTCAATTATTAAATAATATGGTTAATTATATTAACCTCGTCCTATAAAATATTAATATAGCTTAATATCAAACACATCTGATACGGACAACCCGGCCTATCGGATAAATTTTAGTGTATTCGGTTGTCCGAATTTTTATTTATTCATTTTTCTAAATTTTAAACTCATTAGATTAATATTTAAAATATTTAAATATTAATCTCCAATATTTAATATTTTTACAAAAATATTAAATTAAATGCTCAAACATCATTTCTAAATTTTTAGTATTTTTCTATAATTTTCTAGAATTTTAAAACAATTTTTAAACATTTATTTAATTAAAATCACTTTCTGGGGGCATTTTGGTAATTTCTGCGCCCTTAGGGACATAATCAGAATTTTTCGGAAAGTCCAGGGGTATTTTCGTAATTTCGGTGGCTTTAGGGACTCATTCGGTATTTTTCGGAAAGACAGGGGACAAAACCGTAATTTCTTAGGCTAAGGGACACGTTCGGTATTTCTTGAAAAGGGCAGGGGCACGCTGGTAATTTCCAGCGTTGCCGACCGCGCATTGCGCACGACCCCTCGTTGCCGACGCATTGCGCGGACAACCGAACTTTCGCGCCCCAAAACGGCGTCGTTTAATACCCGCATCATTGCCCTTCTTCTTCTTCCGTTTCTTTTCCGCGAACAGTGCATCAACTTAGCCAAAAATTTCCATTTTTGATCAAATGTTTCCCACAAAACAACTCTAAAAATCATGTAATTTACACATATATATCCAAAAATTATTTGGAATCATTATTCTAATTATTTTCTAATTTTCCATAAAATTAATTTACCACCATAAATATAAAAATAAACCAAATAAAATTCATTTTATACCTTCTAATGCTTTTCTTTGAAGCTTTTCTTCCTCTTGATAGCATTAATAATTCTCTCCTTAGTGGCTAAGGTGGCGTAAGGTGGCGGTGATGGTTGCTGGCTTCGGTGGTAGTGGAAGAGAGGGAGAGTTATTTTTTTTTTTATGTTGTTTTTCTTTTTGTATGCTTTTCTTTGTTTCTTTTTCTTTTTAAATACCCACAACTACCCCCCACGTTGGCACATAAAAAAAATTCCACCGACTTTGCATGAAGCTTCCGGATTTTTCAAGAAAATAACATACAAAATTTTTAATTTAAATACATTACGTAGTTATTACGTGTAATAAATATTTTATATAATGTATATAAAATATTTATTTTAATTCACCAAAAATCATAACATGATTTATAAATAATATTTAAACCTCTTTTAGGTACTTTACTTGACAACTTTTGTACACGCATAACGCCATGCATGTAATTATATGGGGTAATTTATACCACCAAAAATCATAAAATAATTCATATAACTTATAAAATTCATTTTTCATAATTTTTCACTTCATTATTTGGGCAACATGTTACACTAACATGTTCACGTTTCCGAAATATTATTCTTCATAAAAGTCATAATAATTTCATTATACATAAACATATTTTTTAATATCTTAAAACATTCATTTTTCTCATTTATTTTCATTTCTTTAATATTTACATTAATTTCTTTATATATAAATTATATAATTTAATATTATATAATTTATATATTTATATTTTCCTTTCTTAAATTCCTTCAAAATTATACATTTATTAACCCTCTCATTAATTTAATCATCTTATATAAATTATATAATAATTCTTATATAATTTATATAATTTTTTTTTTATATTCTACTTTAATTCTCTAATATAAATTATATACTTTATTAGTATATAATTTATAAAATTACTTACTCCTCTTAAATAATCTTTAAACCTTCACCATATTTATTGATTAATTAAATAATCAATATTTCAAATTTTTTTCTAACTTCCTCATTAACCTTTCATAAATTTTCGGATTACTTTATTTATTAATCCCTTAATTTCCATAATTAATAAAATTTATAATTATCAATTATACATGCACATTTATATATATACAAATATATATATATATATATATATATATATATATATATATATATAAATCATATATTTCAAATTACCACATAACACCATTTAAATCATAAATTTCTGCATTTCTATAACAATTTAATTGTACAATTTATCGTACATTTACCTGAAATTCCTCTTATTCTTAATAAATTGTCTTTAAAAAATTTATTTACTTTTCTATTATTTTAAATTTAATACCATTTATCATAATCTCTGCACATATTTAATTTACTAATTAAATCTCATCACATACCTTAAATCACATAAAATAATAATTAATTTAAACAATCTTGATAATTTTATCAATTAAATTCTCATTTAATATTATTAAAGAAATCATGGAATTCGGATCCTCACAATATATCATGATGAAGAGAAATAACTTCAAGATTTTCAACAATAACAATTTTGAAAGATATCAAGAATCAAAGTTCAATACAAGAATGTATTGACTCTTTACTGCTAAGTGGTCTTTAACGACCATGAACTGCTATTAAAGTAGAACAGACATACAATGTTTGACACCTTATTAAAAACAACAGGACACTCGAGGGGATCAATCCTCTTATGTTCTATACATATGCATAACATTTAGATTTCTTACGCAAATTCGGTTACTCGACAATATAAAAATCCTCCTTAACTAGGGTTGTTCTTTCTCAGTTTTACTATAAAAATCCGCACCAGCCAATGATTTAGATAAGTTTTTATAATATTCAATTTGATGAATTTAAATATGCATTTGTCTAGCCGAAACAATTAGCTTAGACATTCTTAAACAGTTCGTAAATTACTGAACTATAATATTTGCAAAGGCACTATGTGCGAATACAATATAATAATGATGTGAAGTAATTTTTGATAGTTAATTCACTCAAAGGTCTGTCAAATAACTACGGGTGTAGATACTTGCACAACAACAATTGAATTGCTCAATGTAAATAAGGTTGAAGAATACTTGCAACAATAAATACAAGCTAGGGTTAAGAAAACTTGTCTCGTGCGTTGTCTACGACTAACCAATTTAATTTAATAATCCTTGAACGGACCTAACAATTAAATCAGTTTGATCTTAAATTAGTATCATATACTCATAAGTATGATAACCTTTATAACTCTTACGAACCACATAATTGAATACTTATAGGTATTTAAACACTTAGGAAATATTATCACTACTTGATAATCTGAAATATTATCACTACTTGATAATCTTTCATACACAAAGAACCTATATTAATTATTTAATATAGTTCAACCACTTATCTAATATTATTAACAATTTAATAATATTTTATTAGCCTTTTAGTATTATTCATCATTTAATAATACCTTATAAATCTTCTAATATTATTAATCATAAGATTTTATTCATTAACTAATATTATTAATCTTTTAATAATATTTTACTCATTGTCTAATATTATTAACTATTTAATAATATTTTATTAAGTATCTAATATTATTAATCATTTAATAATATTTTAATTATTATCTAATATTATTAATTATTTAATAATATTTTATTAATTATCTAATATTATTAATCATTTAATAATATTTTATTAATTATATAATATTATTAAATAATAATATTTTATTAATTATCTAATATTATTAATCATTTAATAATATTTTATTAGTTATCTAATATTATTAATCATTTAATAATATTTTATTAACCTTATAATGTTATTAATCATTTAACTCATTTACTTATATTATTAATCCAAATTCTCCTTTAATTATTACTTAATATCAACTAAATAATAATTTATTAATTATTACCCTTATTTATTATTTAATATTAATTAAATAATAAATAATTATTTTATTAACTTTATTCAACAATTTAAAAACCATTGACGAACCTATTTGCTTTATTTATTATTAAATAATAAATAATTACTTTAATTACTTCAATAAATTATTCTTGATTTCCTTTATTTATTATTTAATAAATTAAATAAAAAATAATCAATTACTTTTAATTCCCTTTAATAACAATTAAACAATAACTAATTAATCATTGTTAATTATTATTTTATTTAAATAATAATTGATTTTCTTAAATATTCTCAGTTTACATTATTTATCATTTAAAGTTTATTTAAATAATAATTAATTATTTTATTTGGATCCCATATTAATTATTTTAATATTTAAAACATTACACGACCCGTTTAATTAATTAAAACCGACCCGAACCGATTTTTGGCACAACCCAACCCAAACCAAGCCACGTCAGCTGACCTAGGCGCTCACACAGGCACCTAGGCGCTCAAGATGGCGCCCGGTGCTGAGTTAGGCGCCTAGGCGCCCTGGTCCAGGAATTTTAGGCAGAAAGTTTGCTAACTTGTATTCTGTTTTATGATTTTTACCTCTTTTGTTCAAACTTGCATAAAATGAAATCTACAAATCCAAATGACCTCAAATTGGTCTTGTTGGATTCGTATCTTCTTGAAATACAATATTCCATCATTGAAACATATTTTTGGATATGTATAGATCACGGAAAATGGGTTCAAAGTGGACTGTTGTGCATTAGGGTTTTAAAATGACATGTTTTGCGGTAAAAGCTATAACTTCTTCGTTTTTCAATATTTTTGAAAGCTTCAAGTTGGATTTTCTTTAAAACTCCTATATGTAACTTTATAGCCATAAAAATCCAATTTTCAACTTGTACATTTCAAAATACAACATTAAATCTAACATGCATCGTTAGGGTTTTACCGGTAAAATGTGTTATGAACATTTCTACTAATTTTATGCATTACACACCTACCAAATCATGATATAAACACATCATACTATGAATATACATATATTACATAGTTAAATACTTCTAGCACATCTAAATGAGTTTTGATCGGTTAAAAATATATTTTAATCGTTAAAAATCGTTCTAGACCATAAAAATAAAATAAAGAGAAGTTAGAGCACTTTTAAACCTTGAGGTCTTGGATGCTCTTCTTCTCCTCCTACAAAAGTATATTGTGAAGCTTTGTGTCATCCACCAAGCTCAACCCCTAGCTATTTTCCTTAAGCTCACAAGTGTTTCTTCTATTTCTCTCTCAAATGCTCTCTATTTTTCTTTCTAGAAATGCTTCAAATGAATTAACCAACCAATGCAAGAGTGTGGAGTGTTCTATATATAGCCATATGGTAATTCTTCATTAGCTTTACTAATTCACCAATGTTGGTGAATTTAAAGCCTAATTAGGATTACTATAGCTTTGATTGATTAGTTGATGGACAATGTGATTGACTAGGGTTGTTGACCAACTATGACATTGTGTAAATTAGAAGCAACATGGAGCAAACAAGTCACCCTTGGTGGGCCCCATGAAGAGCCGGCCAAATGGCCTTTTTGTGGCCATTTTACATTTATTTTTCCTACATTTAATGTGCATATATATATATATATATATATATATATATATATATATATATACATGTGTTCAATTGTTGACCAATTTTGACTTCTTATTGGGCTCCATATTGGACTCTAGGATTAAATATATTGGGCTCATCCATTGAATTGGTTTGGGCTCAATTTAAATAACACATTGGACTTACATTAATTATACTATGCTACCTTTAATTAAATTAAGCATTGGGCTTGTTTAATTTATTACATGGACTAACAATTAAATTAATTACATAGGCTACTAGGTAAATTTAATTGACCTAGTTTAACAACGCATTTGGATTTAAAATATAATCCAATTAGATTTGCTTTAATTAATTATACACCTTGCTTTAATTCTTTAAATAAATATATACATACACAAGTACATTTATTTAATTATCTAATGCACAATTAATTAGTAGAATTTTTTTAAATTCATTGTTAATTATTTATTAATTATAATTACAATGACTAATGAAATTCGTGGTCATTACATTCTCCCCCTTTATAAGAATTTCGTCCCTGGAATTACAAATTTAAACTACTCAAAAAGATTTGGATAGTTAGACCTCATCTTTTCTTCAAGCTCCCACATAGCTTACTCAGCATTGTGGTTCCTTCAGAGGACTTTGACAGAATGTATAATCTTATTTCGTAATTTCTGCTCTTTCCTATTTAGTATCTGGACATGAACTTCTTCATATGATAAGTCTTTCTCAACTTGTATCGGCTCATAGGATATGACATGTTTGTCGTCTGGCTTGTATGGTCGCAGCACTGACACATGAAACACATTGTGAATATGCTCTAGTTCAGGAGGTAAAGCTACCTCGTACGCCATTTCGCCCACTCTCTTTAATATCTCAAACGGTCCTATGAATCTCGGACTCAACTTCCCTTTCTTTCCAAATCGGATCTTCCCCTTCTAGGAAGATACCTTCATGAACACAAAACTCCCCACTTCGAAGTCTCGCTTCTGTCAATGTAAATCGACGTATTTTTTCTGACGGTCTTGAGCTGCTACTAGTCGAGCTCTTATTACCTTGATAATTTCTACAGTCTGTTGAACCAATTTCGGCCCCAGAAGTCGACGTTCTCCTACCTCATCCCAACATAGAGGCGTTCTACATTTCCTTCCATACAAAGCTTCGTAAGGCGGCATGCCTATGCTCATATGATAACTGTTATTATATGTAAATTCCACTAACGGTAGACGGTCTTCCCAACTGCCCTTGAAATCCATCACACATGCTCTGAGCATGTCTTCCAATGTTTGAATTATTATCTCACTTTGCCCATCAGTCTGCGGATGATACGTGGTACTCATTCTCAGTTGTTTCCCCAATCTTTCCTAAAGACTCCTCTAAAATTTTGACGTGAAGTGTAGATCTCTATCTGACACAATCGATACCGGCACTCCATGTCTTGAAACTATTTCCGTGACGTACAGTTTAGCCAACTGATCCAAACTGAACTTAATCTTGATCGACAAAAAGTGCGATGACTTTGTTAGTCGATCCACAATCACCCAAATTGTGTCATATCCCTTCTGTGTTGCTGGAAGTCCTACCACAAAATCCATTATGATATGTTCCCATTTTCACTCAGGAATTTCTAACGGCTGTAATAATCCACTTGGTCGCTGATGTTCGGCCTTTACCCTTTGACAAGTTAGGCATCAACTGACACATTCTGCAACCTCCCTTTTCATATTTGGCCACCAAAAATGCTGATGTAGATCTTGATACATCTTTGCGCTACCCGGATATATCGAGTATCTCGTACTGTGAGCCTCTTGCAAAATCTCCTCTCATAATTCAGGCACTAGCAGTACCCAAACACGATTTTCAAACCTTAGCAATCCCATGATATCAATTTTAAACTTGACCTCTTCCCCATCGATCATCCTCTTTCTGATTCTGTCACATTCCACAGCTTTGTTTTAAGCCTCTTTCACCTTATCTAACAAGGTTGGGCTTGCTTCCACTTTCATTGACTCATTTGGATTTCTCACCTCCAACTCCATTTGAGCCATCTCTTGAACCAATTGTTCTTGTTCTGACAACATGAACAACTTCTCTCTGCTCTTTCTATTTAGAGCGTCTGCTACTACATTGACCTTGCCGGGATGGTATAGAATTTCACAATCATAATCTTCGATCAACTCCAACCATCTCCGCTGCCTCATATTCAACTCCTTTTGTTTAAAGATATATTTTAGACTTTTATGATATGTGAATATCTCACACTTTTCTCCATATAAATAATGCTTCCAAATCTTAAGGGCGAACACTACATGCTGCCAACTCCAATTCGCGGGTAGGGTATCCCTTCTTATAATCCTTTAATTGTCTTGATGCATACGCAACGACCTTGCCGTTCTGCATAAGCACACAACCAAGTCCCTTGTCCGATGCATCACTGTAGACCGTAAAACCTCTTGTATCGTCTGGTAAAGTCAACACAGGTGCTTCACTAAGTCTCTTCTTTAACTCTTGAAAACTTTCCTCATACTTCTCCGTCCATATATATTTCACCGTCTTCCTCGTTAAATTAGTCAACGGTGTTGCTATCTTCGAAAAATCTTAAATGAATCTTCGATAATAACCCCCTAACCCTAAGAAATTTCTAACCTCCGTCGGCGTCATTGGTTGTTCCCAATTCATTACCGCTTCCACCTTTGCTGGATCTACTGAAACTCCCTCCTTGTCAATAACATGGCCTAAAAATTGAACTCTCTCCAACCAGAAGTCACACTTCAAAAATTTAGCATACAACTGCTCCTTCCGTAATATCTCCAACACCAATCTTAAATGTTTGGCATGTTCCTCCTCTGTCTTGAAATACACCAAAATATCGTCAATGAACACAACTATAAATTTATCCAAGTACTACATAAATGCGGCTGGCGCATTCGTTAGTCCAAACGACATCACCAGAAACTCATAATGCCCATATCGAGTTCTGAATGCCGTCTTGGGTACATCCTCCTTCCTGACTTTCAACTGATGATAACCAGTCCTTAAGTCAATCTTTGAAAAGTACTTCGCTCCTTTTAACTAATCAAAAAGATTGTCAATTCGTGGTAACAGGTACTTGTTCTTAATCATCACTTTATTCAGCTCCCTATAATCAATACAAAGCCTCATCGATCCATCATTCTTCTTTACAAACAGTACAGGTGCTCCACATGGAGAAACACTCGGCTGAATGTACTTCCTATCCAATAACTCCTGCAACTGAACTATCAACTCCTTCATTTCTACCGGAGCCATCCTATATGGTGCCTTTGATATCGGTGTTGTCTCCGGTACTAAATCAATCACAAATTCTATCTCCCTATCCGGCGGTAAACTTGGAAGTTCATCTGAAAAAACATCCATGAACTTCTTAACCACCGGTATTTGCTCCATCTCGGGATTCACCATTTGTGTATCCATCACATGAGCCAAATACCCTACACAACCTCTCTTTAACAATTTATTGGCCTGCATCATCGTCAAGACCATCGTCAGATAAGAAGATTGTCTTGACGACTTGCTGTCATAAAATATGACCTTAAACTTGTTTGGTGTCTTAAGGTGTATACACTTCTTTTGATAATCAATTATCGCCCCGTGGTTAAACAACCAATCTATTCCAAGTATAACGTCAAACTCTCCCAAACGTATCGGAATAAGATTCACATTCAGTTTCTAACCCCTGATTTCAGCACAACAATTTCTATGTATATACTCTACATGAATCACTTCTTTATTTGTAACTTCTATGTTCATTGGGTTCTCTAATTTTTCTCTAGACAATTCTAACCGTTTAGCGAATTCATCAGACACAAATGAACAGGTAGCACCCGAATCAAACAATACATATGCATTATATCATTAATCGGAATAATACCTGACACCACGTCTTTTGATTTAACGGCATCTTGCACCGTCATGTTGAAAATTTTGCTGTTGGTTTGTTCTGTTGCACCGGGCCTCCAATGGTGAGTTTGTTGTTGTTGTTTCCCTTATAGCCAGAACTCCCTCTGATATTCTTCCTCTTTGGACAATCCTTCAACTGATGGTCCATGGCTCCGCATGAGAAACAACCCTTCCTCTTCAGTGTGGGACAATTAGGAGCGATGTGCCCTTCTTGCCCACAATTGTAGCAAACGTTCTTTCCCCTCATGCACTCCCCTATATGATTCTTGTTGGTTTGTAATATTCATAGACACACAATCAAATTGCATAAAATAGCGGAAGCATGGTAAAATCAAATTTAAAATTTTACAAACCATAATCCAGGATCGACCTTTATGCGTAACTATTAATTAATAAAGAAGAAGTTAGAGATATACCATTGTAGAACTAAAAGCTTCAACGGGTACACGTTCACCTCCAAATCCTAGGCGTTCTCCTTGAATTTCACCGATTGGATTTCGATGATCAATGTTAGCCACCCAAGTGTTTGGCCTCTAGAGGTGATTCACCAAGGAATAATAATAATTCAAGAAGTGGGTGCTGGCAAACCCTAGTTTTCTCTCTTTAGAGAATATGTGAGTACCCTCCCAAAAACTTATGAAAGTGTATGTGTGTAACCTTAATCCATAATAAGACTTCTCTTATTTATAGATTTAGTAAACCTTCCTAACACCTTTAGCAGTAAGGTTTTTAATTAAACTCCTAATCTTATTAGGAACTTAATTAATTTAATATAATAATTATAATTCCTAAACTATTTAGGAACTTAATTATTAATTATGAGAGTACTCTTATTAATTAATTCCTAAACCATTTATGAATTAAATAATAATAATAATAATAATAATAATAATAATAATAATAATAATAATAATAATAATAATAACAATAACAATAATAATAAGACTCCTCTTATTAATTTATAATTAGTATTTCTTAAAATACTAATTAATAAATATTAAGCTATTTAATTTATTCTATCCCATAGTATAAATTAAATATACTTAATTCATTATTACAATTATGCCATTTACTTTTTAAATAATTATTTTTCTTTTGCGGTGTGACCCTTTAGGTTCTCCATATTAAACCGGTTATAGAATAAATTAATTAGAACTATTCTAATCTTATTTATATAAATAAATTAAACTATTTAATTCATTTAAATATATAATATTTATTCCATAATAAGGGTAAGCCCCCTTAGCGATCAACGACTTTCCTGATAATATAAATTTCAACATTTAATCATAAAAGAACCAATTCAGCGAATAGTTACCGTACAATTCAATCCTTCTACCCCACAATGTCCCAATCAAATATAAGACATGGTATTACTGTCAAGTCTTATTTTATTTGATTATATGCATTTCAATCCTCAAATGAATAACTCTAATTAATGTAAATTAGAAACTACTTTCTAATTTCCATTCTGCCTTGGCCAAGAACTACTGAGTTGTCATTTATCGAATCGCATAGGACATTCCCTTCTTTTACTAGAAGTGGTAGATTCTTTGTTGATCACTCACCTATCTCCATGTATGACTTATTATATCCGATCATACCCTTTGATACACCCTAAAGGTTTTAAGGAATATGTCAAAATATAATTCATCAGACACAAGATACTATGATGATCTCAAGTCCAAGAATCACTTGTACTACTATCACAAAAGGAACTCCTATTGACATGCAAGTAAGACTCCATTAGGTGTTCCTTGAGCGAGTCACGTTCAGTGAACTTATTCTCTAATAAGCACCTACATACTTGCTTTAGTGTCTCTACACAAATGATTATGAGATCAAACATTCTCTTCGTAAGAGCAAGCATAGTATGTACCAATCTATCCGAATTTACTAATCCCCTTTTAGTGATCCAACGATTAGGAACAATTTTAGTTTTGGGCTATCATGAATTTAGATCTCATTAGCATGATCCTCATCATGGTTCTAAAAGCATTGCTCGAAAACTATGGGTTTATCCATTTGATTAATTCAAGTAATTAATCATGAATAAAGAAATGCCTTGATTCTTTTATTAATAAACGAATAAGATTACAAAGTATATGTTTATCACATCAAATGTGATTGGCTTGAGGGCATACTACTTTCAATCTCCCACTTGCACTAAAGCCAATCGCCATTTGGTATCCTCATACCATTCTTATCTAAGTGGTGTACAAATTGCTTAGTAAATGCTTTAGTTAATGGATCTGTTATGCTGTTCTAAGAGCTTGCCATCTTTATGGTGTCGTCTCCTTTTCAATAATCCATCTAATCATATGAAAGTGCTGCAACATATGTTTGGATTTAAGATGAGACCTAGGTTCTTTGGCAAATTAAACTCCTTTAATGTTAGGAACCATTATAAGTTCTGTAATGAACTTGTTGAATCGAACAATCACATTTGCAGCTTCACTTATAGTTATTTATTATGTCTTTGTCACTTAATCAACAACTCTTTGCTGTTTGGAACTTTCCCAACTCACTGCAGCACCGTTCAAGGTAATCATATTACCTGAAACAGATATGCTGTTATCTTGGTTAGTCTGAACAAACTTGAGTTTGGTAAGCCCTCTAGTTTTATATCAGACTCATCATTAGAAACTCTTTTCTAATATTATTCTCCAGAAATGAACTGATATCTGCTTATCATGCATAAGCAATATCGGGTCAAGTACATATCATTCCGTACATGATAGATCCTATTGTTGAGGCATAAGGAGTCTTACTTATATGGTCTCTCTCTTCAGGTGTCTTTGGGGCCTGCTTCTTCGAGAGATGTATTTCAGAACCCATCAACATGAGCCCTTTCTTGGAATCTTTCATGCTAAACTTCTTTAGCATAGAATCAATGTACGTTCCTTGGGACAAGCCAAGCATCCTTTTTGATCTATCTCTATAGACCTTTATCCTGAATAGAATGTTAGGATGCTTCTCCCAAGTCCTTGAAGGAGAAGTTTTTAGACAACATCTTTACTGATTGTAGCATCAGTATCTCATTCCTTATCAGTATTATATCACCATATAATACTAGGAATGTCACAGTGCTCTCACTAACCTTTGTACACACTTGGTTCATCATCGTCTTTGATAAAATCAAACTCATTTGATTATCTCATCAAAACGGATGTTCCATTTCTGAGAAACTTGTTTCAATCCATAAATGGATCATTGTAACTTACATACTTGATTTACTCCATCTATATGGAGACAAATCCTCTTGGTTGTATCATACATACATCCTTTTGTATAATAAGCTACAACTACAAGTAAAATTCGAATTGATATATGCATTTTCACTAGTGAAAAGTTTCATTATAGTCAACTCATTGACCTTATTTGAAATCTTTTTACCACTAGTCAGGTCTTATAGGTCTCCACCTAGTCATCTGTTTTAGTCTTTCTCTAAAGACTTATTTCGAATTTTATGATCATCAGTCATTTCTCTTGAGTATCTAATACTCATACCTCATCGTATGTAACTGGATCATCATCCACTATAATGCGTACCTCATCATCATCATCTATGATGAATCCATACCATTCAGGTATCTTCGGTACTAAACCAGATTTACGACTTGGTTGTGGTACAATAGGTTTATTTACTTATACAGATTCCTTCACTTGATCTGTAGTGTTTTGTGATTCTTGAACTTCTTCAAGATCTATTTTACTCCCACTAACCCTTTAAGGAAAAACTTCTTTACCTATAAGGCAACGTGTTTCAACAAACACCTTTTAGTTAGTCGGATTATAGAAGTGACACCCTAAACTTTATTTAGGATATCCCACAAGTTTACACTTAGATCTTGTCCCAAGCTTATCACTGTCAAACCTTTTGACATAAGCTGGACAATCCAAATCTTAACATACTTAAGACTTGGTTTTTTCCCTATCCATGACTCATATGAAGTCTTGAGGAGGAAATAAGAAGGTATCTGATTTAGTAGATATGCGATCGTTTCTAAGGTATAACCCTAGAAGTATACTGGAAGATTGGTATAACTCATCATGGATCATCACCATGTCCATTATGTGAGAATACCATTTCGCTTGAGATGATCTAGAAACTTATTGCTTAAGTATTTCCTTCTCGATCTAATTGAAGAACTTTAATACTTTTGGCCTTTAGTTTCTATACTTCACTTTTGAATTTTTTGAACGTTTCAAACGATTTGGATTTGTATTTCATCAAATACATATATAGAAATCTAGAATCATTAGTGAAAGTAATGAATGAATACCTTCCTCTTGCATTTGTTGTCATAGGCCTTACACACAACTGTGTGTACCATTTCTAACAACTCCGCAACCCGCTCTCCATGTCTACTAAATAAAGATTGAGTCATATTGTCCATGATACAAGATTCACAAGTTGTATTTGATTCATAATCAAAAGGCTCTAAAAAACCTATCTTTATACAACTTGTTTAGTCTTGTTTCATTAACATGACCGAGTTAACAATATTGCATAAAGGTATGATCCATATCATCTCTTTGCCTTTAGTTTGTTCAATTTTGAAATATTTCATGTAAGTCAAGCTTACAAAATCCGTCAAGTAATCAACATAGTAACATCTTACTAACTAAATGGATTTGCCCGTAGGCAATGCTAAACTGTAAGTTCCTGTGATTAATGTAGCAACCTTTTGCTCCATTTCCCACACACATGATTACTTATCTTTAGTTCAGCCTTCTATTTCTGCCTAGTCTCTGCAACGGCTTGCATATTTGAGACCTCCAGCCAGTATCTAATACCTAAGTAGAAACTTGACTTATAGAAAGTTCTATTTCATTATGAACAAATCTATATCTGCAGTTGAAGCTTCACTAAACTTCTTCTGCTTAACTACTACAAGATACTCCTTGCAGTTCCTCTTCCAGTGTCCTAGCTTATCGCAATGAAAGAAAACTCCTTTGCCCTCGGGATCACTTTTATTTTTGTCCTTTGTTTAACCTTTTATTGCCTTCTATCTTTTCTGATTCCTCAGAAACACCTTTGGCCATCTTCTTCAACTTAGAAGATTCATCTACCAGTAAGACTTGGTTTTCTTTGGAAGGAAAGTGACTCTCAACTGTATTCAACATATTTAAGCAAATCAGGTAAACTGACTTCAAGCTTATTAATGTTAAAGTTCACAATAATTTGTGAAAGGGAGTCAGCGAGTGACTACAAGATCGAATCTTGACTCAACTCTCCATCTTTGACAAAACCTAGGTGTCCTAATTGATCAATCAGATTGATCATCTTTAGGACATGTGTTTTTACTGTAGTGTCATTGGTTATTATAGATTGAAAGAGCTCACTAGATATCTTATATCTAGTTGACCTACTTTGCTCACCAAACAACTATTGAATGTGCAACAATATAGTAGGTGCATCCATTTTCTCGTGTTGACGCTGTAACTCGATACTTATGGATGCGAGCATGATGCATTGAGCCACCTTTGCATCATCTTGCCATAACAATATCTTCCTCATAGGCTTAGTCTGCAACGTTTGCAAGAATAGGCAAATTAAGGACATTTGCTAGCTTTTCAGCATTGAGAACTTTTCTCAAATTTGTTTAATCAATCCGAACAATTCGGTTAGATTAAATTATTAGCATCCAATATGCTATGCAGTGTTAGTGAATTAAACATAACAATATTATTTAAGTGAATTAATAACAACATTAACATGCATTCATTTTATTAATCACCAAGTTAATTAGGTCTTTTATTTAAAATGGCGTCTCCCATTATTTTTATCAAACTATATTACATTCCTTATATAGTTCGGCAAATCTAATTAAAGACTTGCTAGTGAGAATAAGGATCCTGTTTCAAATGTATATAGCCTTGTGTGTGCACAACAAACTATATATAAATAAATAGGTAGACAATTTTTGTCAATTACATCAACATGTAACTCCATGTATTTTGCCTCTTAGATTATTATGATCAAGTGTGTGCATATCCGAATCAAAATTATCTAAGTTAAGTCCAACCTAGCACTTCCATATAGTAAAGAGAAAAATACTGCCCTTGTGTGTGCACAACAAAACAGTAATGTTCAATTCCTCATAAACATCAAATGTGATAAAACAACATCTCAAATGATCGATATAAGCCTTGTGTGTGCACAACAAACATATATTGATTATTTGATACTCTATCATTTTATCATGTTAGAAGGCGACGTTCGATATTCCAAATATCTTTGAATGTTACAACTTAATATTTTAGTAGTAGAATAAATAAATTAGAACAATTCTAATTTTATTTAATTGAATTAAACTCCTTTTAATTCATGAATTAAACATTTTAATTCATTTTTAAATAATATTTATTCTACATCACGAGGGGTTTATTAATATTAATTGTCCCATCTTATTTAGCGTGCATGCACACATATATATAAAATGCGCGTCATATTAATTAACATGCGAAGCATGTTTGGATAATATATAATATATATAATTAACATGCACATATAAAATACTATATTCTACTTGGATTGATTATGAACTTTTATTATAATTTGGTTCACTAGAGCCACCAAGTGAACCAAAAGGTCAAACCTAGGGTGCAAGAATAAATTAAATTATATGTAACTATTACATTTAAATTCGGGCTCCATTACAAACGGGTCTTCATGCGCTCCTTGCTCCTTTGCTTCAATTCTTCAAAATAATTCTAACTAATCCTATTACAAAACTATTTACAATAAATAGAAACCTTGATCAACAGTCAAGGGGAAGTACATAGGGAGGGAGATAAAATTATACATAAGAAAAATTAGAAATACGAGGTACGCAGACCCCATTTATAAAACCCATTCATCAATTTAAAATTAAATTCAATCACATTGGTCAATAGTCCATAATCAATCCCATTTATTATCATATATATCAACATATATATATCAATAAATAATATTCATCACATGAATTAAATAAATCATTCCATATATGTATTTGTATCATTTAATGGGCAATTAAAGTTGCATGAAATTCAATTTCATGTTTAAAATAAATATTTTATTTTAATTATAAAATTATTAAAAAATAAACTATTTATTTTTATTATTTTAAAATTACCCAATATAAATTCTTTTATTTTGAAATTTTAAAATCTGCACAAAATTATCAAACTGTTTGATTAATTAATATATATATATTATAAATATATCATACATATATTAATAATATATATATACACTAACCTTTCGGTAATATAACATTTATAGTATATATATGTAAATGATCCGAAAGGCTTTACCGAAACAGTGCAACTTTTGTTGCTTAAATTCGGTAGTGACACAAAATTTGGGACAACTTTATTGACACACCAAAACCGTGGTTTGCTTTGAGATATATATATATACTAGTCCGAAAGTTAGCTGCTTTATCAATCACCCAAAACCGAAAAGGCTACTGCTTGTTGCTTAAGCTTTAAACCATATATATAATATATATATATATATATATATATATATATAACCGCATGCTTTATTCAAAATCCGGGACAACCAAAACCGAAAAGAGGGGAGTTTTTATAAAACAGCCCACTTTTACAATCCAAGTAGCGATTCGGTAATATGCAGTCCACTTTTATCAAAGCAGTCGCCCAAAGCCAAGCCATCATTCGGTAATAATAATAATAATTTTATACAACAAATTATGCTCAATAAATTATTCTAAATACATACCCATACACATATGGAATCAACACAATTAATAATTCGTATAAAGTTTGGCTCTTGATGCCACTGTTGGTTTGTAATATTCATAGACACGCAATCAAATTGCATAAAATAACGGAAGCGTGGTAAAATCAAATTTAAAATTTTACAAACCATAATCCAGGATCGACCTTTATGTGCAACTATTAATTAATAAAGAAGAAGTTAGAGATATACCATTGTAGAACTCAAAACTTCAGCGGGTACAAGTTCACCTCCAAATCCTAGGCGTTCTCCTTGAATTTCACCGATTGGATTCTGATGATCAATGTTAGCCACCCAAGTGTTTGGCCTCTAGAGGTGATCCACCAAGGAATAATAATAATTCAAGAAGTGGGTGATGACAAACCTTAGTTTTCTCTCTCTAAAGAATATGTGAGTACTCTCCCAAAAACTTATGGAAGTGTATATGTGTAACCTTAATTCATAATAAGACTTCTCTTATTTATAGATTTAGTAAACCCTCCTAACACATTTAGGAGTAGGGTTTTTAATTAAACTCCTAATCTTATTAGGAACTTAATTAATTTAATATAATAATTATAATTCCTAAACTATTTAGGAACTTAATTATTAATTATGAGAGTACTCTTATTAATTAATTCCTAAACCATTTAGGAACTAAATAATAATAATAATAGTAATAATAATAATAAGACTCCTCTTATTAATTTATAATTATTATTTCTAAAATACTAATTAATAAATATTAAGCTATTTAATTTATTCTATCCCATAGTATAAATTAAATATACTTAATTCATTATTACAATTATGCCATTTACTTTATAAATAATTATTTTTCTTTTGCGGTGTGACCCTTTAAGTTCTCCATATTAAACCGGTTATAGAATAAATTAATTAGAACTATTCTAATCTTATTTATATAAATAAATTAAACTATTTAATTCATTTAAATATATAATATTTATTCCATAATAAGGGTAAGCCCCCTTAGCGATCAACGACTTTCCTGATAATATAGATTTCAACATTTAATCAGAAAAGAGCCAATTCAGCGAATAGTTACCGTACAATTCAATCCTTCTACCCCACAATGTCCCAATCAAATATAAGACATGGTATTACTGTCAAGTCTTATTTTATTTGATTATATGCATTTCAATCCTCAAATGAATAACTCTAATTAATGTAAATTAGAAACTACTTTCTAATTTCCATTTTGCCTTGGCCAAGGACTACTGAGTTGTCATTTATCGAATCGCATAGGACATTCCCTTCTTTTACTAGAAGTGGTAGATTCTTTGTTGATCACTCACCTATCTCCATGTATGACTTATTATATCCGATCATACCCTTTGATACACCCTAAAGGTTTTAAGGAATATGTCAAAATATAATTCATCATACACAAGATACTATGATGATCTCAAGTCCAAGAATCACTTGTACTACTATCACAAAAGGAACTCCTATTGACATGCAAGTAAGACTCCATTAGGTGTTCCTTGAGCGAGTCACGTTCAGTGAACTTATTCTCTAATAAGCACCTACATACTTGCTTTAGTGTCTCTACACAAATGATTATGAGATCAAACATTCTCTTCGTAAGAGCAAGCATAATATGTACCAATCTATCCGGATTTACTAATCCCCTTTTAGTGATCCAACGATTAGGAACAATTTTAGTTTTGGGCTATCATGAATTTAGATCTCATTAGCATGATCCTCATAATGGTTCTAAAAGCATTGCTCGAAAACTATGGGTTTATCCATTTGATTAATTCAAGTAATTAATCATGAATAAAGAAATGACTTGATTCTTTTATTAATAAACGAATAAGATTACAAAGTATATGCTTGTCACATCAAATGTGATTGGCTTGAGGGCATACTACTTTCAATTCTTTCCGCACTGACTGCATTTATTTGCTTTCTTTGATTCACTTCCTTGGGGTGTCCCCGAACTGTTGTTATTGTTGCTGTTTGATAAGTAGGTTTTATACCTACTATTTCGATACCAATTTTCTTTAACTTTCGCTTGTTCTCATTAGTTTTTATCTATTATTCATGCTTTTATGTCTCTTTTGTAGGTTCCATGCTCTATAGCTCATTATTGGCCTTTTTCGTCTTTTTGTGGACAAACTGGCGTGTTTTGGACTAGAACCTGTACGGGGGGGGGGGGGGGGGGGGAAGAATTGCAGTTTTCAGATCAAAATGGTTCAATGCGGGAGTGATATGCGTGATGATCGGATGCAGCAGAAAATGGTGCACAGATTCCAAGACTGGTGCAGTTACGCCGAAATCCTTCAGAAATACTGCGCAGCTGCACAGTTCCTCTGCATGATGTCTGACTGTTGCAAGGCGCAGCTGCGCCGCATTCTTTCACAAAAACTGCGCAGCTGCGCAGTTAATCTAATGTTGTCTGCCTGTCGTAAGGCGCATTTGCGCCCATTCTTAGTACAAAAACGGCGCAGCTGCGCCGGTCTTTCGCACCAAATTCCTACAAAGACTTTTTGAACGGGCCAATTAAAGAGCTCCTTGCTACAGTGATCGAAAAGAAGCGCCTGAGACTCTATTTAACTGAAGTTTCAGTCTAAGTGCAAGATATAGAGAATAACTAGGTCGTAAGGAAGAGGAGAGAGCTCATTGTTCATTTTCATTCTTTGTTTTCTTGTTCTCTCTTGTTCCTTGTGATTTATCCAGAGTAGTTAAGCTTAGGGCTGGACTTTGGAAGTGTGAAGCATTGTGTCAACATTGGAACTCCGGATTTTAAGAAGAGAAACTGAGCTTTGCATTTCTTAACCTTTGTTTTCTCTTTCTTTTCATTTGTAGCTTCAATGTATGAACATTTGTGGATGTTGATTGTTATTTCTATTATGAACTAACTTCTCTTATGGGATTATAATGAAACCTAGGGTTTAGTTCAATTTGTTATGCTTCCTTGTTGTGGCTAAATGATTATGTATGGATTGTTTAATGTGGTTTATTTTAATCGTTTAATTGCTCGATCACCATTTACCATGTTAACTCGCACAGAATCGAGATGGGGAGTGTGAGTTTAGAACCGACCATGTTAGCTTGTGTTCATGATTTCATATGACGTTGGATTTCATGATTAGTGCTAAGGATAGACATATACACACATAGTCTTTTGAAAACTTGTGCTTAAACCCGTTTTACTCTAGGTCACATAGAAATATAGTTATTTAATTAACTTGTGTGTTCTTTCCCGTTCTGTTGCCCTTTGGTTCGGATCTGGGTTGGATATGGGTATGATGCAACGAGAGTTGGTCATGCTTTAGTTTTGTGTTTTCGACTAACAATCTGAGATAATCAGTTAGGTTTAACAGGAAGTAGCACAGTTGAATGACGCCCTAGGTGAAGTTATAATCCCATGCCTCCTTTGTCTGCTTAAGTCGTTTGTTATTTAGTTGTCTTTAATTTTCACAACTTAGATTTAATTTACAATTCCTTGATTTACTTGACCACTGTTTAAAGAAACCGAAATAGTTATAAATCTGCTGCTTGATAGTGTATTAACGATTCATAGTCCTCGTGGGATCGATACTTTACTTATTCTATATTACTTGTTGACCACGTGCACTTGCGTGTAAGTGTTGATTTGTCATGCGGACTGTTTGACACCCAACAAGTTTTTGGCGCCGTTGCCGGGGACTTTGAGTAGTTTTTATTACTTTTATCGTCAGTTTAAATTAGATTGGTTTAGTTAAACAATCTTTTCGTACCTCATTTCTTTTTATCTATTTCTTTGGTTTCAGGTACTTGTGACTTGTGCATGCTAACTCGAGCAAAGAAACGTAAGCTGTTGGCTCTTAACGACAACGTTAATACACGAGTTCAACAAGTGATTGAGGTTAGCTCTGACAGTCAAGAGGGATTTGAACAGCCAGAAATCATGGCGGTATAACAAGAGGCACCCAAGCCATTAAGAGATTATGCAACGCCACGAATAAATGAATTGCAAGCAAGTATCACTAGGCCGACAATTACGGCCCTCTCCTTTGAAATTAAACTAAGTACCATTCAAATGGTGAAAAATTCAGTACAGTTAGGGGGAATGGCTAATGATGATCCGAATGATCACTTGCTGAGTTTTTTGGAGATTTGTGATACGTTCACATTCAATGGAGTAACAGATTATGCAGTGAGACTTAGACTCTTCCCATTTACACTGAGAGATAAGGCAAAGAGTTGGCTTCACTCATTACCTCCGGGGTCAATTACTACATAGGAAGACTTGGCGCAGAAATTTTTGAAGAAATTCTTTCCTCCTGCGAAGACCAATAAAATGAGAAATGACATTTCTATGTTCACGCAACAACATGGAGAGTCATTATATGAAGCATGGGAGAGATTTAAAGAGTTGTTAAGAAGATGCCCACATCATGCACTACCCCAATGGATGCAGATGAACACCTTTTACAGTGGTTTGAGTGGTAACACTCGGACTAGCATTGACGCAACATCTGGAGGGGAATTTATGGCAAAGAATTTTGATGAGTCATACGAGCTGCTAGAAACTATGGCTGCCAACAATTATCAATGGCCTACTTCTAGGCTAAATCAACCAAAAGTGGTCGGGGTTATAGAAGTAGATGCTATCACAGCCTTAGCAACTCAATTATCAGTAATGTCCAAGAAGATTGATGCTATTGCGGATAATAAAGTGCAATAGGTGGCTTATGTTTGTGAGCTATGTGCAGGGGAACATCCTACAGAGCAATGTGCTATCAACTCGGAAGCAGTGCAGTTTGTGAGTAGCTACCAGAGACAACCGAATCAGTATCAGAATACTTATAACTCTGGAGCTAGGAATCACCCAAACTCGTCGTGGAGCAACAATCAGAACCATCAACAAGCTCCCAGACCACACTATCCGTCGGGATTTCAGAGTCACCAACAGGTAGCACAACCGTCCCAACCAGAGAGAAAGCCAGATTTAGAAGAGTTAATGCTGAAATACATGGCTAACACTGATGTGTTGATAAAGAGTCAGTCTGCATCCATCAAAAATTTAGAGAACCAAGTGGGCCAAATGGCCAATTTGCTGGCAAACAGACCTCAAGGATCTCTTCCAAGCAATACAGAAGAAAACCCACGAAGAGAGGTAAAGGAGCACTGCAAAGCTGTCATGACTAGAAGTGGAAAACAGTTTCTGCCAACTGGCGCGAATGAGCCGGAAGTACAAGGGGAAACAGAGCAGTTGCACCCTGCCTCGGACTCAGTTGGTGCAGAAAGTTCTAAGGAAAAAGAGGAAGGTGTTGTGGAGACGGAATCAGGAAATAAGGGCCAACCAGAAAAGCCTCCGCTTACTCATACACGAGTCTATCCTCTAGTGCCTTTTCCACAAAGGCTTCAGAAACAGAAAATGGACAAGCAGTTCGCTAAGTTCCTTGAAATTTTCAAAAAGCTGCAAATAAACATACCGTTTGCAGAAGCTTTAGAACAGATGCCGAGTTATGCTAAGTTCATGAAAGGAATTATGTCCCGAAAGAAGAGATTGGAAGACTTTGAGACTGTGGCTCTAACTAAGGAATGTAGTGCGGTCTTGCAAAGAAAACTACCTCCTAAACTGAAAGATCCGGGTAGTTTCACCATTCCATGCGAGATAGGGAAGGTGTCTTTCAACAGATGCTTGTGTGACTTAGGAGCAAGCATTAACCTCATGTGACTTCCTGCACCAAAGCCCACAAACATATCCCTACAGCTCGCAGATAGATCTATTACATATCCAAGAGGGATTGTGGAGGACATTCTGGTTAAAGTTGACAAGTTCATATTCCCCGCGGACTTCATTATCCTAGACTATGAAGAGGACAAGGATATTTCCATCATTTTGGGGAGACCATTTTTAGCCACAGGGAGAACTCTCATCGATGTACAAAAGGGAGAATTAACAATGAGGGTCCAGGACCAAAGAATAACTTTCAACGTGTTCCGGGCAATGAAGTTCCCTACCGATGAAGAAGAATGCTTCCGAATGGATGTGGTAGAAAGGGTGGTGGAAGATGAGTTTCTTAGAATTGCAAGTAAGGATTCGATGGAAACTACCTTGGTGAAGGATAGTGACAGTGACAATGATGAGTCGGGGATGGATGACTGTCTCCAAGAGCTGGAGGCACTACCACATGTGAACACATGCAAGATACATGTTGAGTTGTTAGAAAATGCAGAAGAACCTCCAGATTGTTTGAAACCATCATTGGAGGTACCTCCTACTCTTGAGCTTAAACCGCTCCCATCACATCTCAGGTATGCTTATTTAGGTGAATCAAATACTTTGCATGTGATTATTGCATCTGCACTAACCCTTTTACAGGAAAGTAAGCTGATAAGAATCTTGAGAGAATTCAAGGAAGCTATCAGATGGACAATCGCCGACATCAAGGGCATTAGTCCGTCCTTCTGTATGCACAAGATTCTAATGGAAGAGGACAACAAACCGATTGTGGAGCATCAGAGAAGGCTCAACCCCATTATGAAATAGGTTATTAAGAAGGAGATTTTGAAATTGCTAGATGCTGAGATCATATATCCTATCTCCGACAGTGCATGGGTGAGCCCTGTCCAATTTGCGCCCAAGAAAGGAGTGATGACAGTAGTGAAGAATGAGCATAATTAGTTGATACCAATAAGGACAGTGACTGGTTGGAGGGTGTGTATGGATTACAGAAAGCTAAACAAGGTAACAAGAAAAGATCACTTTCCATTGCCGTTCATTGACCAAATGTTGGACAGACTGGCGGGTCATGAGTACTACTGTCTCCTGGATGGCTACTCGGGGTATAATCAGATAGCTATTGCACCTGAGGACCAGGAAAAGACAACCTTCACTTGCCCCTACGGGACGTTTGCGTTCCGAAGAATGTCCTTTGGACTTTGTAGTGCACCATCAACATTTTAAAGGTGTATGATGGCCATCTTTTCTGGCATGGTGGAGCATAATGTAGAAGTCTTCATGGACGATTTTTCTGTATTTGGGGATTCCTTTGATTTGTGTCTAGAGAATTTGATTCTAGTGTTGAAACGCTGTATAGAGACGAATCTGATTCTAAACTGGGAAAAATGTCATTTCATGGTACAGGAAGGAATTATCCTTGGGCACAAAGTCTTAGAAAAAGGATTGGAGGTTGACAAGGCAAAGATGGAGATAATTGAGAAATTGCCACCACCTACAACTGTTAAAGGGGTGCGTAGTTTTTTAGGTCATGCGGGCTTTTACAGACGATTTATCAAGGACTTCTCCAAAATATCCAAGCCTTTATGCAACCTATTAGAAAAGGAGGTCCAATTAAAATTTGACGAAGACTGTTTAAAGGCCTTTGAACTTTTGAAGACAAAACTAACATCGGCACCCGTAATCGTAGCACCGGATTGGTCTGTACCATTCGAATTGATGTGCGATGCTAGCGATTATGCAGTTGGGGTAGTGTTGGGTCAGCATAAGGAAAAGATCTTTCATGCTATCTATTATGCCGGCAAGACCTTAACAGATGCTCAGCTAAACTACGCCACCACCGAGAAAGAGCTATTAGCGGTTGTATACGCTTTCGACAAATTTAGGTCATATCTCGTTGGAACAAAAGTTGTGGTTTATACTAATCATGCGGTGATTAGATATCTGATTTCCAAGAAAGATGCAAAGCCTAGACTTATCAGATGGATTCTTCTTCTCCAAGAGTTTGATCTGGAAATCCGAGACAAGAAGGGGTTCAGAAAACTAAGTGGCAGATCATCTTTCGAGATTAGAAAATTCGGAGCAGGATAGGAAGGACGAGGCGGATATAAATGAGTATTTTCTCGATGAGCAGCTCTTCACTGTGACCTCAGAGATTCCTTGGTACGCTGACTTTGTCAATTATATAGTAAGTAATGTTCTCCCACCAGAGGTAACTCGCCAGCAAAAGAAGAAGTTTTTCCATGAAGTGAAGAGTTACCTGTGGGATGAACCTTTCTTGTTCAGACAATGTGCAGATCAGATAATTCGCAGATGCATCCCTCACAGTGAGACGTCCATGCATGCCATTCTTCTCTCTATGGAGGTCATTATGAGACGGAAAGAACTGCAGCGAAAGTACTTCAAGCAGTTTTCTATTGGCCAACTGTATTCAAATATGCCCACCAGTTTGTGAAAAATTGCGATTGATGTCAACGAGTGGGTAACATTTCCAGGCGAAATGAAATGCCTTTAAATTCAATTCTAGAAGTGGAGATCTTTGATGTTTGGGGAATCGACTTCATGGGACCATTTCCATCATCGTCTGGCAATCTGTATATTCTCTTAGCAGTTGATTACGTCTCAAAATGGGTAGAAGTCAGTGTTCTACCATCGAACGATGCCAGAGTCGTCCTTAAATTCCTTCAAACGAACATCTTCACTAGATTTGGCACTCCTCGGGCAATCATCAGTGATGGAGGGAGCCATTTCTGTAACAGGCTCTTCACAACACTATTAGCCAAATACGGAGTAAAGCACAGAGAAGCCACAACCTACCATCCCCAGTCAAGTGGCCAAGCGGAAGTATCTAATCGGGATGTGAAGAGAATTCTAGAAAAGATGGTAAATCCGTCAAGGAAGGATTGGTCAATGAAACTTGACGATGCATTATGGGCATACAGGACAGCCTATAAGACTCCTATTGGCATGTTGCCTTTCCAGATGGTTTATGGTAAGGCATGTCACCTTCCAGCGAAGTTAGAGCACAAGGCTTACTGGGCCATCAAGAAGTTGAATTTCGATCTCTCAACCGCAGGAGAGCAGCGAATGCTCCAACTTAATGAGTTAGACGAATTTCGACTGCGAGTTTATGAGAATATGAAATTATACAAGGAGAAAGTGAAACGATGGCATGATCGGAAAATTATCGAAAGGAAGTTCGAACCGGGACAAGCAGTATTGTTATTCAATTCTAGGCTTCGATTTTTCCCGGGCAAACTCAAGTCTCGATGGTCAGGACCATTCACAATCAAAACTGTCTATCCTCATGGCACCATCGAAATTGTGGGAAAAGAGCATGAACAACTGTTCAAGGTTAATGGGCAGCATCTGAAACATTATTAGGGAGGCGACTTTGATCGCCAACAGTCCTCAATTGCCCTCGAGGAGACAGAATGAACCGAAGAACAGTCGAGCTACAACTATAACTAAAGCGCTTGTTGGGAGGCACCCCACTTTTTGTCTAAATCTCCACTTGATTAATTTTTTGAATTATGATATTGTTAAGCTTAATATTTGAAATACTCTTGGAGATTTGAATTTTTGTTTTTGTGATTTCTTTCAGGAGGAGTAGAGCTGAATTTGCATGATGAATCACAGAAAAAGAAAGCTCTCAATTTTGGGCTGACTGGCAGACGGCACAGCTGCGCCATTTTTACACTACACAGAGGCGTAGCTGCGCAGTTGAGCAGAGAGGAATTTTCAAGCCAGGGGAAGGCGCAGCTGCGCCGTTATCCCTTGTATTTGCTGCGCAGCACTACAGTTCCAGTTTTTTTGAGTTCTGATAAAACCCGACCGATGGTCTTCCTCTCCACTTTAAAACATTTTGATTCCCTAGCCCCTTCCACAATAGAACTCGAGAGCTATCAAGCAATATCAAAACCTATTTTCCCTTACCCACTTCCTATCACACTTTTGCCCAATCAATTCCATCCATTGAATCCTCATTGCACACCATTGTCTCTCTCCTAGTCGAGCAAATAATCAGATTAAGGGTTGTGTGAATCAAGTTTGGGGGATTCTTCAAGGTTGAGAGCTGTGTTTTACAGAGAAACTACATCTAGCCCTAGCTTTTTCAAAATGCCGAAGTGCATTCGTACCCCATCTTCTTCGTCGGCTAGTAGTGATGCGGGGGGAGAAGGTGATGACAAAAACACGCTAGATGTATCCAGATTTGTCAACCTTTCTGCACAACATAACTATTGGGACGTCATGATTACGAAGTCGTTTATGTTAGAAAGGGGCCTCAAGCCCAGTTCTGCGGATGGAGGGCTGCTGCAGCAGATTAGGAGTCGTGGGAAGGTATTGCTTGTGGAAACGCCCGTTGTGGCACCGATGTCAATTGTGAGGGAGTTCTATGCTAATACCCGAGAGACTCAGAATGAGATTTCGTATGTGCGGGGCAAGCAAGTAAACTACTCCCCTCGAGCCATAAACGAGCTGTTCAGGATGCCAGCCCTGACTGCTGAGGCAATTCGGTGGACGTAAGAAATGCGATTTCAGACTAACTTAGACACCCCCTGATAGAGGAGATGTGCAGGCCCGGTGCGGAATGGAAGACTAGGTCTGGCACGGATCAAAAGGTACATTTTCCTTAGACGGCTTTGAGCAGGTATGCCAAGGCCTGGTATAGTTTCATATGTGGCAGCATACTGCCTACGACCCACCATCAGGACGTGACTAAGGAGAGAGCTATAATTTTATATGGCATTTGCAAAGGTCAAAGTATGGATGTAGGATACATCATCCATCACTCCATGCTTAAGTTCATGAGGGCCAGTACTTTCGGCGGAATCCCGCATGCCTCCATCATTACATAGTTATGTAGAGCAGCAGAGGTGGAGTGGGGCGAGGAGACCTCTCAGTTGCCGATGAGGGATATTGATCATGCCGCCATTGAGAAGCTCGCAGTTTGGAAGGGTATGAGATCGCATCCAAGGGGCCTTGGATTCATATGGGAAGAGGTTCCGGAGGAGCAGGGTGTGGCAGCTGATGAGCCACAAGCCGGAGGGCTTCCTCCTGATTTTGTAGCGAGGCATGATAGAGAGATGCGTCGCTTGCAGAGGCGCATGGACGCTATGCACACGGACTTCAGATCATATACTGCCGACTTCTCAGCGGCATTGACTAGTGCATTCTCTCAACTAGGCGCGGACGCACAGTTCCCGACCTTTGGGCAGGGAGGCTTGTACCCACCGCCAGATACGCCACCCGAGCTCTCACCCTTATCACCAATGAGGACATTGTGATATTTAAGTTTGGGGGTATTGGGTGCATGCCATGTTTTGCTATGTCATATTTATTATTATATTTTGCTTGTCATTTAAATTAAGTTTATGTTTAGTTGCATTGCATTTAGTTTAATTTGTTAAAAAAAAAATAAAAAAAATTGCATCATATTTATTTCTCGTACTGCATTTAGATTAATTGCATCTTATTGCATGAATCCTAGCGTCTTGTTCGGTCGAAGTCATATTGGCCTATGATGATACTCGGTTTTGCTTGATCATGTAACGGGGTTGAAAATCGAGTCATAGTCTCAGTGTCATGTTGATTTATGATTCCTAACTTGTTTGACTCTGATATAACCGGATAGCACTTTATGTGTAATTATTTTGTTTGGTTTAATCTAAATATGTGCATAATTGGCTTCTGGTGGAATTTTTTTGTTAAAACAATAGAAATTTAGTGAATGGGTTGTGGCGGCTATGACAACACAGAAATCAAGTTTGGGGGTTAAGAGAGCTATAGCGTGAGATGGAGCGTTAAAATGCACTCACATAAAAAAAATAAAAATAAAAATAATAAACACGTTGGCCAGTTTAGTTCTGGGGCCGTTGATACTCGAGTTAATAGGCCCGTAGGGGTGTCTTTACACCTAGCGCCCTAAAGCCGACTGATTTGGGAGTCGTTGGTCGAAAGCTTACTACATGGGTATCTTTGAAGCCTAATAGGACTAGGCATTGCACAGCCGGGTGTAAACGCGAGAATGAGCAAATAATGCCCTCGTGGTTGTATATAAAGTTGGTTAATTCCGTATAACCCTGATATTGATTGATGTGAAGTCGTAGCTGACAGTTTTCCTGTTATCGTCTTTCTTGAGTTAGAACTGTGATTTTCCCTCTAAGAAGCGCATTATGACAATATTTGCATTATATCAACCTTAATGGTAGCCAAACACACTACACACTGTAACAGTAATAATAAGTTGTGGAATTGTCGATTGTTATGACCTACTAACTGTTTCTTGGTTGGATGCTATGTTTATTGATCATTGCAACTCCTCTGAGGCTGCTCAATTAAACTTTGTACTGACTGACGTGTATTCATAGGCATGTAGCATAGACAGCATTTTTAGCTTAACTTGCATTTCAGATTTCTTGTTCAGTTTACTTAGTATGTAGCTTGAGGGCAACCAACGGGTTAAGTTTGGGGGTATTTGATAAGTAGGTTTTATACCTACTATTTCGATACCAACTTGCTTTAACTTTCGCTTGTTCTCATTAGTGTTTATCTACTATTCATGCTTTTATGTCTCTTTTGTAGGTTTCATGCTCCATAGCTCATTATTGGCCTTTTCCGTCTTTTTATGGACAAACTGGCGTGTTTTGGACTAGAACTTGTGCGGGGGGGGGGGGGGGGGGGGGGAAGAATTGCAGTTTTCAGGTCAAAATGGTTCAATGCGGGAGTGATATGCGCGATGATCGGATGCAACAGAAAATGGTGCACAGATTCCAAGACTGGTGCACGGCACAGCTGCGCCGAAATCCTTCACAAATACTGCGCAGTTGCACAGTTCCTCTGCATGATGTCTGACTGGTGCAAGGCGTAGCTGCGCCGCATTCCTTCACAAAAACTGCGCATCTGCGCAGTTAATCTGATGTTGTCTGCCTGCCGTAAGGCGCAGCTGCGCCCATTCTCAGTACATAAACGGCGCAGCTGCGCCGGTCCTTCGCACCAAATTCCTGCAAAGACTTTTTGAACGGGCCAATTAAAGAGCTCCTTGCTACAGTGATCGAAAAGAAGCGCCTGAGACTCTATTTAACCAAAGTTTCAGTCTAAGTGCAAGATATAGAGAATAGCTAGGTCGTAAGGAAGAGGAGAGAGCTCATTGTTCATTTTCATTCTTTGTTTTCTTGTTCTCTCTTGTTCCTTGTGATTTATCTAGAGTAGTTAAGCTTAGGGCTGGACTTTGGAACTGTGAAGCATTGTGTCAACATTGGAACTTCGGATTTGAAGAAGAGAAACTGAGCTTTGCATTTCTTAACCTTTGTTTTCTCTTTCTTTTCATTTGTAGCTTCAATGTATGAACATTTGTGGATGATGGTTATTATTTCTATTATGAACTAACTTCTCTTATGGGATTATAATGAAACCTAGGGTTTAGTTCAATTTGTTATGCTTCCTTGTTGCGGCTAAATGATTATGTATGGATTGTCTAATGTGGTTTATTTTAATCGTTTAATTGTTTGATCACTATTTACCATGTTAACTCGCACGGAACCAAGATGGGGAGTGTGAGTTTAGAACCGACCATGTTAGCTTGTGTTCATGATTTCACATGACGTTGGATTGCATGATTAGTGCTAAGGATAGACATATACCAAAGCACCACAAGTAGTCTTTTGAAAACTTGTGCTTAAACCCGTTTTACTCTAGGTCACATAGAAATATAGTGATTTAATTAGCTTAGGTGTTCTTTCCCGTTCTGTTGCTCTTTGGGTCGGATCTAGGTTGGATATGGGTATGATGCAATGAGAGTTGGTCATGCTTTAGTTTCGTGTTTTCGACTAACAATCCGAGATAATCAGTTAGGTTTAACAGGAAGTAGCACAGTTGAATGACGCCCTAGGTGAAGTTATAATCCCATGCCTCATTTGTCTGCTTAAGTCGTTTGTTATTTAGTTGTCTTTAATTTTCACAACTTAGATTTAATTCACAATTCCTTGATTTACTTGACTACTGTTTAAAGAAACCGAAATAGTTATAAAACTGCTGCTTGATAGTGTATTAACGATTCGTAGTCCTCGTGAGTTTGATACTTTACTTATTCTATATTACTTGTTGACCACGTGCACTTGCGTGTAAGTGTTGATTTGTCATGCGTACGGTTTGACACCCAACACTGTTCCATTTGCGTTTGTTCAAGTTACTACTCCCACTGTTGCCTTTTCTATTTCCTCCTTCACCTCTCTTCTTGTTACGTTCCTGGTTATGTTTGTTGAGGGCCTCATTTCCCCCTTCAGCCATTATAGATTTCTCCAGCAACGTTGCGAAGTTGGTAATCTGGAAAATGGCTACCCGACTGTAAACCCACAGTTTTAGCCTTTGCTCAAATCTTCTGGCGCATCTCGCCTCAGTGTCCACCCGATGTGGAGCAAATCTCGCCAATTCATTGAACTGGCCGGCATAGTTGGATACGGACAAGTTACCCTGCTTAAGCTCTAGGAATTTGACTTACATCCTGGCCTGTGTACTATCTGGAAAGTAATTCTCTAAGAACACTTCCTTGAATCGCACCCTTTAACTAGGGTTGTTCTTTCTCAGTCTTACTATAAGAATCCACATCAGTCAACGGTTTGGATAAGCTTTTACAATATTCAATTTGATGAATTTAAACATGCATTTGTCTAGCCGAAACAATTAGCTTAGACATTTTTAAACAGTTCATAAATTACTGAACTATAACATTTGCAAAGACACTATGTGCGAATACAATATAGTAATGATGTGAAGTAATTTTTGATAATTAATTCACTCAAAGGTCTGTCAAATAACTATGAGTGTAGATACTTGCTCAACAACAATTGAATTGCTTAATGTAAATAAGGTTGAAGAATACTTGCAACAATAAATACAAGTTAGGGTTAAGAAGAACTTGACTCGTGCGTCGTCTACGGCTAACCAATTTAATTTAATAATCCTTAAACGGACCTAACAATTAAATCAGTTTGATCTTAAATTAGTATCATATACTCATAAGTATGATGACCTTTATAACTCTTACGAACCACATAATTGAATAATTACGGGTATTTAAACACTTAGGAAATATTATCACTACTTCATAATCTTTCATACACAAAGAACCAATATTAATTATTTAATATAGTTCAATCATTTATCTAATACTATTAACAATTTAATAATATTTTATTAGCCTTGTAGTATTATTCATCATTTAATAATACCTTATAAATCTTCTAATATTATTAATCATAAGATTTTATTCATTAACTAATATTATTAATCATTTAATAATATTTTATTTATTATCTAATATTATTAACTATTTAATAAATTTTTATTAAGTATCTAATATTATTAATCATTTAATAATATTTTAATCATTATCTAATATTATTAATTATTTAATAATATTTTATTAATTATCTAATATTATTAAATAATAATATTTTATTAATGATCTAATATTATTAATTATTTAATAATATTTTATTAGTTATTTAATATTATTAATCATTTAATAATATTTTATTAACCTTATAATGTTATTAATCATTTAATTCATTTACTTATATTATTAATCCAAATTCTCCTTTAATTATTATTTAATATCAACTAAATAATAATTTATTAATTATTACCCTTATTTATTATTTAATATTAATTAAATAATAAATAATTATTTTATTAACTTTATTCAACAATTTAATAACCATTGATGAACCTATTTGTTTTATTTATTATTAAATAATAAATAATTACTTTAATTACTTCAATAAATTATTCTTAATTTTCTTAATTTATTATTTAATAAATTAAATAATAAATAATCAATTACTTTTAATTCCCTTTAATAACAATTAAACAATAACTAATTAATCATTGTTAATTATTATTTTATTTAAATAATAATTGATTTTCTTAAATATTCTCAGTTTACATTATCTATCATTTAAATAATAATTAATTATTTTATTTGGATCCCATATTACACGACCCGTTGAATTAATTAAAACCGACCCGAATCAATTTTCGGCACAACCCGACCTAAACCAAGCCACGTCAGCTGACCCAGGCGCTCACACAGGCGCCTAGGCACTCAAGATGGCACCTGGTGCTGAGTTAGGCGCTTAAGCGCCCTGTTCCAGGAATTTTAGGCAGAAAGTTTGCTAACTTGTGTTATGTTTTGTGATTTTTACCTCATTTGTTCAAACTTGCATAAAATGAAATCTACAATTCCAAATGACCTCAAATTGGTCTTGTTGTATTCGTATTTTCTTGAACTACAATATTCCATCATTGAAACACATTTTTGGATATGTATAGATCATGAAAAATGGGTTCAAAGTGGACTGTTGTGCATTAGGGTTTTAAAAGGACATGTTTTGTGGTAAAAGCTATAACTTCTTCGTTTTTCAATATTTTTGAAAACTTCAAGTTGGGTTTTCTTTAAAACTCCCATATGTAACTTTCTAGGCATAAAAATCCAATTTCCAACTTGTACACTTAAAAATACAACATTAAATCTAAGATGCATCGTTAGGGTTTTACTAATAAAATGTGTTATGAACATTTCTACTAATTTTATGCATTACACACCTACCAAATCATGATATAAACACATCATACTATGAATATACATATATTACATAGTTAAATACTTCTAGCATATCTAAACGAGTTTTGATCGGTTAAAAATATATTTTAACCATTAAAAATCGTTCTAGACCATAAAAATGAAATAAAGAGAAGTTAGAACACTTTTAAACCTTGAGGTCTTGGATGCTCTTCTTCTCCTCCTACAAATGTATGTTGTGAAGTTTTGTGTCATCCACTAAGCTCAACCCCTAGCTATTTTCCTTAAGCTCACAAGTGTTTCTTCTATTTCTTTCTCAAACGCTCTCTATTTTTCTTTCTAAGAATGCTTCAAATGAACTAACTAACCAATGGAAGAGTGTGGAGTGTTCTATATATAGCCATATGGTAATTCTTCATTAGCCTTACTAATTCATCAATGTTGGTGAATTTAAAGCCTAATTAGGATTACTATAGCTTTGATTGACTAGTTGATGGACAATGTGATTGACTAGGGTTGTTTGTTAACTATGACATTGTGTAAATTAGAAGCAACATGGAGCAAACAAGCCACCCTTGGTGGGCCCCATGAAGAGCCGGCCAAATGGCTTTTTTGTGGCCATTTTTCATTTATTTTTCCTACATTCAATGTGCATATATATATATATATATATATATATATACACATGTGTTCAATTGTTGACCAATTTTGACTTTCTATTGGGCTCTATATTGGGCTTTAGGATTAAATATATTGGGCTCATCCATTGAATTGGTTTGAGCTCAATTTAAATAACACATTGGGCTTACATTAATTATACTATGCCACCTTTAATTAAATTAAGCATTCGACTTGTTTAATTAATTACATGGACTAATAATTAAATTAATTATATAGGCTACTAGGTAAATTTAATTGACCTAGTTTAACAACTCATTTGGATTTATAATATAATCCAATTAGATTTACTTTAATTAATTATACACCTTGCTTTAATTCTTTAAATAAATATACACATACACAAGTACATTTATTTAATTATCTAATGCACAATTAATTAGTACAAAAATTTTAAATTTATTGTTAATTATTTATTAATTATAATTACAATGACTAATGAAATTCGTGATCATTACAAGGTATATGAATTATATATATTTGTATATATATGTGCATGTTCAATTGTTATATTGATAAATTTTAATTGATTATGGAGATAAATGGATGAATAATTAAATTAATCCAAATTTTAATGAAAAGCTAAAGAGAAAATTAGTGAAATTGAAATTATTGATTTTATAATTAATCAATTATTATGATGAAAGTTTAAAAATTTTAAGAGGACAAAGTAATTATATAAATTATATAATAATAAATTATGTAATTTATATAAGGAAATTTAAAGTAAATAGTAAGGAAATAGTAATTATTTAAATTATATAAAATGATTATATATAAGAAAAGTACATTAATTAAGAAAGGAAATGTAATTGTACAAATGTTGTAATATTTTATTATATGGTTTATATATAAAATGTGTCAAATAGTAAAGAAATGGAAAATAAATGAGGAGAATGAATGATTTAATTTATTAAATTATGGAATTGTTTTAATTTTTATGGGAAATAATATTTTAGGAACGTAAACATGTTAATTAAACATGTTGTGCATGTAATGAAACGAAAAAGTATGAAAATTAATTTTTATAAGTTGTATGTGTTATTTTATTAATTTTGGAGGTATAAAATACCTCATATAATTACATGCATGTCATTATGCATGTACAAAAATTGTCAAGTAAGGTACCTGGAAAAGGTATAAATATTATTTATAATTCATTTTATGATATTTAGTGAATTAAAATAAATATTTTAAGGATTTTACGTAAATTGTTTATTACACGAAATAACTACGTAATGTATTAAAATAATTGTTTATGGTTGATTTTTTTTAGGCAAAACCGTGCAAGCCAAGTCGGTGGGCATGATGGGTTATCCAAAATAGTTAAGTGTTTATCTTATAAATAAGAAAGCATGTATGAGAAAAAAGAACAAAACAAATAAAATAAAAACAAACAAAACAAACTCTCTCTCTCTCTCTCTCTCTATTTATCTCCATTTGAAACCATCACCACCACCAGGCCACCCGTGCACCACCACTACCGGAAGGAGAAAAATATTGGTGCCATCAAGGTTTATAACAAGCTTCAAATGAAGAAATTCAAGCTTTTAGAAGGTATAAAATTACTTTATTGAATTTATTTTGATATTTTTGGTGATAAATTAATTTTGTGAAAAAATTGTAAATAATTAGAATAATTATTCTATATAATTTTTGGATGTATATATGTGGATTATATAATGTTTAGAGTAATTGTGGAAAAATTAGATCAAAAACATTAAATTTGAAATTTATAGTGAATAGTCCCGAACATAGGAGATTCTGTCCATTTTGGTGCAGAATCTAGAAAACTTTTCTTCTACAAAGTTGTAGAGAATTAAATTTCATGTGGAATGGACTTAAAATTCATAATTTTCTGATAAACGATCTAATTTCTATGAATTTCAAAAGATTTAGTGTAGTGAAACATGATCTGTCCAAATCCTGTACATTTCGGTGCAGAATTTGAAATTTTTCCTTCTAAAAAGTTGTAGATAATTAAATCTTGTGTGGAATGGACTTAAGATTCGTAATTTTAGGATAAACGTGCTAATTACTGTGAATTTTGGAAGTTTCATTGTATTAAAAATTAAAATTTAATTATTAAAAATATTTTGTGCTGAAATCATTACTTGACAAAAATATTTTAATATTATGTCTAATTTTTCTAAAAATTTTGGTGAATTATTGTGGATCATGGGTATTTATTGTATTTTATTGTTATTTAAAGTTAATGTAAAAATAAGTGGAAATTTATGGACAATTTTATGAATGTTGAAAAATTACGAAACTTGGTGGAAAATTTTATAATAATATAAGATAAATATTGATGGTGTTTGGGGAATACAAAAGTATGTTGAGTGATTATTTATATTTTAAAGGCTATTAAATAATAGTTTTTTTATATATAAATAATTACAGAAATTTGTCGGATAATCCAGAAATTATGAAAATTTGGTTGGAAAATCTAGAATAATATTCTAGAGACTTTAGAAGGTATAGTAGACTCATGAGATGTTGAAATATTATAGGTCACATATTGATTAGCTAATAAATAAGCATAATAGTTTTTACGCGATGATCGAGAATTGACCAAGAAAATTTGTTTATACCTTTATAGTATGATATTGGTAATTAGTGTTTAGATATCACTGAAATGTGAATTATGAATTTTGAATAAAGGTTTTAGATACGAACAAGCTGGAGTGACTTAACTCAATAATTACAAGTTAAGACGAGACATTGTAATACCCGAGGCAAGTTCTTCAGTACTTGATATTAATTGTCATATGATGTTATATGCTTACTTTGTTCAAATGCATATAGAAATTATGTGTTAAGTGATCTGTGGATAATATGAACATGATGTGTACTTGGTGCAATGATGTGACCATATATGAATTTGATTAATGTTTACTTCATGTAATTGCTAATCTGAAATAGATATGATGCGTTATATTGCTTTAGTAGAAACACAACACATGATGTATGACACACACATAGTATGTTATGTTATGTGCTATGTGCACACTGTTGAACTTGCTGAGCCCTAATGCTCATTCTTGCATAATATAAATTTTGTAAGTAAAAATGAAACTTCAGAAGTATTAAATCATGACTAGAGATTATGTGCGACATCAGGGAAAGTTGCAAATGTAATTGTTGTATATATTTTATTTGTATATAGAAACTGGATATTGTTAAATTAGTAGAATGAGTGGTTATAATTTATGAGTTATATATATGTTGAATTCTGATCGGATAAATAAGGTTTAGTTATATATTTTGATTATTCAGGAATATTTATCATGAAAGAAAAGAAAAAGTAAATGTTGCAATCTAGGGACTAAGATCGAGATGCTAAGTTTTTAAATGCCAAAATATTTTAATACAATGATTAAAAAAAAAAATTATACCGAAAAATTTATAATTGATGACTGTAAAGTCAATTAATGGATTAAATAAGGTGATTAAAGATTTATTAACGAACCGAAATTTGTACGTAAGGAAAATAATGTATAATAAATATGAAATTTAAGGTAATAAGGTTTGTCGAATTTTGGGGTCGTTACAGTCTCCACACAAATGATTATAAGATCAATCATCATCTTTCAAAGAGTAAGCATAATATGTACTAATCTATCCGAATCAACTAACCCCACATTAGTGATCCTATGATTAAAAATATTTTAGTTTTGAACTATCTAGAATTTAGATCTAATTGGCATGATCAACATCATGATTTTAAAAGCATTGCTAAGAAAATTATGAATTTATAACACTAATTAATTCAACTAATTAAAAATGGATAAATAAAAGCATTTAAATAAATTAAACTTTTTATTAATTAAATAAATAAGATTACAAAATATATGTTATCACATCAAATTTGATTGGTTTGAGGGTATACTACTTTCAACTAGGTCATTATCCTCTATAATATGTACCTCATCATCATCATCTATGATAAATCCATAATACCTTTCAGGTATTTTAGGTACTCTTCCAGATTTACGATTCGGTCGTGGTTCATAAGGTTTCTCTACTTGGACATGTTCCTCCATTTGATCTATAATGTTATGTGGTTCTTGAACTTCTTCAAAATCTATCTAACTCCCATTAGCCCCTTCAAGGATAAACTCATTTTCCAAGAAGGTAGCATGTTTCGCAACAAACACCTTTTGTACAGTATGATTATAAAAGTAATACCCTAAAATTTATTTAGGATGTCGTACAAATTTATACTTATCAGATCTTGTCTCAAACTTATCATTTTCAAACCTTTTGACATAAGCTGGATAACCTCAAATCTTAACCTGCTTAAGACTTGGTTTTCTCCCTGTCCATAACTCATTTGGAGTCTTAGGGACGGATTTTAAAGGTACCTTATTTATGCTACTATTTCTAGGGCATAACTCAGAAGGATGCTGGAAGATTGATAAAACTCATCATGGATCGTACCATGTCTAACAAGGTATGATCTTTTCTTTCAGATACACCATTCAATTGTGGAGTACCAGGAGGCGTCAATTGTGAGAGAATACCATTTTCTTCAAGATGATTTAGAAAATCACTGCTTAAATATTCACCCCCTCGATCTGATCGAAGAACTTTGATACTTTTGCCTATTTGTTTCTCTACTCCACTTCAGAATTCTTTGAATTTTTTAAATGATTCGGATTTGTATTTCATAAAATACATGTATCCAAATCTAGAATAATCATTAGTGAATGTAATAAAATATGAATACTCTCCTCTCATATGTTATCATAGATCTCACACATTTGTGTGTACCAACTCTAACAATCTTGTAACTTTTTCTCTCTCCATGTTCACTAAATGGAGATTTAATCATCTTATCCATGAAACAAGATTCACAAATTGAATATGATTCATAATCAAATTGCTCTAAAAGCCCATATTTATACAACTTATTTAGTCTTGTTTTATTAATATGACCGAGTCTACAATGTCAAATGCAGGTACTATTCACATCATCTCTTTTCCTTTTATTAGTTTGTTCAATTTATAAAATATTTTCATATAAGTCAAGTATTTAAAGTCCATCAAGTAATCTACCAGTTCCAAATAAAACATTATCATTACAAATATAACAACAATTGTCCTTTATTATAATGTCAACATCTTCCTTGTCTAACAATGGAATAAAAATAATATTTCTAATAAGAATTGGAACATTGTAACAACTTACTAACATAATAGACTTGCTCGTAGGCAATGCTAAACTATAAGTTTCTATAGATAATGCAGCAACCTTTGCTCTATTCCCCACACGCATAAATACTTCTCCTTTGTTTAGCTTTCTACTGTTACTTAATCCCTCTATAGTATTGCATATGTGAGAACTACAGCTAGTATCTAATACCCAAATAGAACTTTGACTTACTGACAGATTTATTTTAATCATTAACAAACTTGTATCTGTAGTTGAAGCCTCATCAAGATTTTTCTGCTTAGCTACTATAAGATACTCTTTGTAGTTTCTCTTCTAGTGTCCCAACTTATTGCAATAAAAGCTAACTCATTTTGCTCTCAAGGTCACTTTTTTTCTTATCATTGGTTTCAGCCTTCCCTTTTTCGTTCTCCTTTTCTTCTTTTCAGAAAAACCTTTGACCCTCTTCCTCTTTTTGAAAGACTCATCTACCAGTAAGACTTGATCTTTCTTGGCTGAAAAGTGACTTTCAGCAGTCTTCAACATGTTAAAAAATTCAGTCAAACTGACATCAAGCTTATACATGTGAAAGTTCACAACAAATTATGAAAAGGAGTCAGTGAGTGGCTACAAGATCAAATCTTGGCTCAACTCTCCATTAATCACAAAACCAAGTTATCTCAATTGATCAATCAAATTGATCATTTTTAAGACATAAGTCTGTACTATAGTGTCATTGGTCATTTTAGATCGAAAGAACTCCTTTGATATCTCATATTTGGTCGACCTACTCTGCTCACCATATAAATCTTTAAAGTGAAGCAACATAGTAGGTGCATGAAAGTAGTATACCCTCAAGCCAATCATATATTGAAATGATAAGCATGTACTTTGTAAGCTTATTCATTTATTAATAAAAGTTTTATTTAAAGACATTTCTTTATCCATGATTAATTGGTTGAATTGATTAAATGGATAAACCCATAATTTTGGAGTGTTGACTTGGTCACACTCCAATCCTTGGTTTTGATAATGACTTTATTGTTACGCTAAAACCTTGATTTTATTTGTTGAGATATGTGCAACAATTTTAAAATAATGGTATGCAGTAAGCTAGATTCAACACTGGTTTAAAAGCTAAATACGGAAAGTTTCATATCAGAGTTTTGAAGGGCTACCTCGAGTCTTTAGGATCTCATGTAAGGTTTTGGCATTGACTTATATTTCAATTCAAAGCTCATAGGATTGTATTGCATATTTAAAAAATGAAATAATTAATAATATGTGAATTCGTGAGAAATAATAATATATGATTAATATTCTTGTTAAGTTAAATCGGATTTAAAGTCCTCTATAATAATGGATTAATTAATTTGGACTTTCTGTGGTTAGAATAATTAAGGGAATCTTAATTAAAGAATTAATTGATTGAACCTTCCTTGTTGGGTGAAATTAGTAGTAATAATCATGTGTTCTAAGTCTATTGTAATGAAGATTATTAGATAATTATTAATGAATTAAATTTTTTGTACGAATTAATTATGCATTTATATGATTATATATATATATATATATATATATATGCGAATAGTTAATTAATCTAATAATATTGCAAGGTAGAAGAATTAATTAAAGCAAATCTAATTGGATTATATGTTAAGTCCAAATGAATTATTAAACTAGGTTCAATAAAATAAATCTAGTAGTCCATGAACATAGTTAATTTATTGGTTCATGTTATAATTAAACTAGCCTAATGCTTATTTTAATTAAATGTAGCATGTGTTAGTTAATGTTAGCCCAATAGAATGAATAAATTGAGCCCAAACAAATTAAGTAAATGAGCCCAATAGAATTAATTACTAAGTCCAAAGTGGAGCCCAAACTAAGTAAATATTTTGGTCAATATATATATATATATATATATATATATATATATATATATATATAAATATATATATATATATATATATATGTATATAATTGCAATAAAAATAAATCAAAATTGAGGGGGGAAATGCCATTTGGCCGATCACATGGGGGCCCCACTTGGGGTGGATTTCAAATTTCATGTGTTGTGATTTTGAGTCCAAGGGTACAAGAGTGGTTGATCAAACCTTACCAGCTCTAGTCCTCTTATGTAAGAAAATCCCTAGAATTTAGCTAATTTAAATTGTGTAGATAGGATAAGCTAGTAAATTTGTATACTTATATATTGTGTAAGTATACATTTTGGATGATGAAATTATGTTATAAATAAGAGCTTGTATTATATTGAGAAGAGTTTGTTCATTATTTTTCCTAGAGAGAAAAATAGAGAGAAAAACTCTAGAGTTTTAAAAGAAAAGCTAGAGAGTTTTGTGAGTAATGGGCTAGATCATCTAGAGTGTGTGTAGAGTAGCCAAGGTGGAACATTCAAGCTTTGTGGTGTACTTTGGAAGAAGAAGGAGAAGAACATCCAAGCTTAGAATGTTTAAAAGTGCCATATTCTTTATCTCTCTTCATTTCTATGGTTTATATTTAGTGTATAAATGTTTGTCATGGTTGGTTGTGGGAGAAATTTGTGTTTGATGGAGCTATGGTGAGTTAGAATGTATAAAGATGGAGATTTAGTGGGAGAATATATGTATATAGGTGTCCATGTGTGTTTAATGTAGTTATAATGGTCAAAATATATTTTTAACGGTTCAAAACTTATTTTGGTGTTCTATAATGCTAGATCTTAAATATATATGAAGATTCATGATTTAATATGTGTTTTTATATGCTTGGTATGGAAATAAGTCGTAGAAATATGCATATAAAGTTTTACCAGTAAAACCCTAACTAGTTATATTTTATAAATTGTGGTAGTTTGATTTTGTTGGCTAGAAAGTTATATTTATGAGTTATAAAGATAACCCAACTTGAATCTCTAAAAAATATGGAAAAATGAGAAAGTTATGACTTTTATCACAAACTATGTCTTTTTGAAACCCTAGAGTGATCGATCTCGAATCTTATGTCAAAAACGTCTTCGGAAACGAGATCGAACCATGAAATGTTGAAAAATAAAAAGTTAGGAAGATAACAAAACTAATTTGGTGTATTTTGGATTTGTATGTTTCATTTTATAAAAGATTAAATAAAAAAAATCAAAGTTAAAAAAATTAGGGTTTGGAAAATCAAAACTATCATCGTAGCGGTAGGTGTTTACCGCCGTAGCGGTGGACCAGACTATTTGAAAATTTATAGTTTATTGATCGGGTCGGGTCTGGCCAAATAAAACGGGTCGGGTCAGATCTTTTGAAAATGAAATGGGTCAAAAAATATAATTTTATATAACATGAATATTTAATAAGTTTTAAATGAATAAATTATTATTAAATGATTAATAATATTAAGTAATGAATAAAATATTATTACATGAAGAATAATATTAAAAAATGAATAAAATATTATTAAATGATTAAAAATATTAGAAAATGAATAAAATATTATTAAATGATTAATAACATTATAAATTGAATAAAATATTATTAAATGAATAATAATATTAAGAAATGAATAAAATATTATTAAATGAATAATAATACTAGAAAATAAATAAAATATTATTAAATAGTTAATAATATTAGTAAGTGAGTAAAATATTATCAAATGATTAATAATATTATTAAGTGAATAAAATATTATTAAATGATTAATAATATTATAAGGTTAATAAAATATTATTAAATAATTAATAATATTATGACGTTAATAAAATATTATTAAATGGTTAATAATATTAGATAGAAGTTTAAACTATATTAAATGATTAATATAGATTTTATGTGATTAAAATATTATCAAATAATGATAATATTTCCTAAGTATTTAATATACCCTTAATTATTTAATTATGTGATGAAGCATTAGCAAATTAAGATGTACAAGACATGATACTATTTGAAAGATCAACTTGATTAATTGTTAGGACTGTTCAAAGGATATTAAGTTGTATTGGTTAGCTATAATCAACAATCGAGGCAAGTTCTTTGACCTTACTCAAATTTATATTGAGCAAGTTTCCTATACCTGAACTTGTATTTATTCTTACAAGAGTTTAAGTGGTTTAATTATTGAAAATTAATCCACGTCCATATTGTTTATGAATTTGCACATAGTGCATTTGAAGCATTATAGTTCTTTGATTTATGAACTGTTAAGAATGTTTAAGCTACGGCTAGATGTTAGCTCCCAATGACACAAAATATATCTAAGGGGGGGGGGGGGGGGGGGGGGGGGTTGAATAGATTCTTTAAAACTTTTTTCTTTATTTAGCTTTAAGAAAGAATGAATTAGTAATCAAATAGTTTAGCACAGCGGAATATGATTTAGTTACCCCTACTTAATATGTTAATGTAATAATTCAACAAGTAGTTATATAGTAGTTATAACAATTAATAAACACAAGATGAAAGACACTAGTTTTTGAGTGGTTCAGAGTTCACATGACTCTTAGTCCACTGTTTTGCTCCTTGAGCATCAAATCCACTAAGGATACTTTTACAATTTCTGAATCACTAAGATTCCTTCAAGACCAGCAGTCTTGGAACTTTAGTTCACTAAGAACTCTACAAGTCCAGCAGACTTGGATACTCTAGTTCACTAAGAACTCTTCTCGAGTAGTGTAGATTTGGGTGTGCTACTAAGTTGCGTTTAACATAAGTTTCTGAAAAACTTAGTAGCGATGCAATATACTTTTGCTTTTGATATTTTTCTACTCTTGCGTATGTTTTTCTTTCTTGTGTGTTGCTTGTCTTTTTTTTTTTTTTGTGTATTGAATCTGGGCTTCTCATATAGGAGCTTCATATTTCTTCCGGCTTGAAATCTGCCAATTTCTTCAATTTTTGCCCGTTACCTGTCAATGTAGAGCTGTTGAATATTATATCCATTCAGCTCATTAATACTCTGACTAGATATTAATTGACCTGCAAATACTTTCCAAAAAGGTGTTTCCTTTTTTCTTGGGACAAGACATGACAATCATAGGTAGGTTTCTACCAACTTTCATAGAGGCGTTTGGTCTTCTATAGAAATATGGCTGATAGGACACAATCTTCTAACTTTACTACCTTGAAAGTCTTCTCTCTGTTGCATAGCATGCTTTGGTCAGTCCTATGATATTTCTGACTTTAAGCTCTCGGTAGAGGTTTATCTGACACATTGATGCAGATTGTTCTTCTCAACGAAGTCGCTTCTGTCTTTTAGGACAAGATAAAAATCATCAGATGATGTAGGATTTCATCGTAGAGTTGCTTAAATGTCTCTTGCTTTTGCTTAACTCTACGATTTTCTTTGCTGCAGTGACTGCTCTGTGATAAGGCAATTTACCTTGAGATCGTAGAGTTTTATTCTACGGCTACCCTATTGGTCGTAGAATCCGTTCTACGATCGCTTCTTTCTTGGTCGTAGAGTATGTTCTTTTTGCTTTGACCAAATCATATAGTCTTCCTGGCACGGAATCGTAGAGTCCACTCTATGAACAAACTGAATCGTTGAGTCCTCTTTGTGCGGAGTCGTAAAGTCCATTTTACGATCAAACTGACTGAAGAGATATAACACAAGATCAACCTAACATATTTGATCTTTTCATAAACTAAGTCCGTGAACATGACACAAGACTTTACAACTCAATACATTCATATCCAAAAGATCAACCTAATAGTTTTGATCTTATCTAACTAAGTCCTTGTACATCATGAATAATCAAAGGACTTTACAACTCTACTATTGAATGTATTTATCACCTTAGTTCTTATCATCAAATCAAAAGCGCAATGTTCAACAATCTCCCCCTATTTGATGATGACAACACTAATAGCAGAAAGTAATTTGAACAACTTAATTAAGCAAATACATTTAAATGATAGAATGCGTAATATACAGTGAGCAGCTGTATTTCTAATGAAAAAATATGAATTTTATTGATGTATAGTTAGTTTAACAATGGGTGTAAATAAAATACATAAAAGTTTTAAAAAAAAAGAAGAAAAAAAACATATCTTCTCCTACTGGTAGGTTTCCTTCTCTCATCTTTATGCCTTTGCCTAGGAGACCTTGTGACGACCCCAAATCCGGGTTCCGTAACCTCAGGTTTGGTTCTCCACTGTATAATACTTACTAACAATTAAATACATAAATTGCATTTAAATTTCGCAGAATAATACAAAAGGTTCCTTATGAAAAGGTTACACTTCCCAATGTTGATTAACGTTAACATGACATTACATATCTTAAGGGAATACAAAAGATTTACAACAGAAATTACATATAAGTAATTAATCTAGCATGCATCAAGCTAATCTAAGCTTTGACTTTTTCCTTGCCTTTGTTTGGTTTTGAACATTTGGGCTTAGCTGAAATGAGTCATGATATAACAAATGAGCAACTAAATGACTCAGCAAGTTTATAAACAAATAGCATAGGATATATCATGATGAAAGGGAAATTAACTTCAGGATTTTCAACAATAGATAACGATTGTGAAAGAAATCAAGAATTAATTTATCATTATAAGAATGGATTGACTCTTTACTGCTGAGTGGTCTTTAATGACCATGAACTGCTACTAGGGTAGAAAATACATTTTTATATATCTGACTCCTCGAAAAACTAGTACTCGAGGGGATCAACCTCTTGTACTATATGTATATGCATAACATTCAAACATCTTGCGCAAATTCGATTTCCCAACAGATAAAATCCCCCTTATTTAGGGTTGTTCATTCTCAGTCTTACTATAAGAATCCACACCAACCAATGGTTTGGATAAGCTTTTAAAATATTCAATGTGATGAATTTAACTTGCATTTTGTCTAGCTGAAACAATTAGCTTAGATTTTTTTAAACAGTTCTTGAATTAATAAACTATACATTTGCAAATGCACTATGTGTGAATACAATAACAATAATGATGTGAAATAATTTTTGATAATTAACCCACTTAAATCTCTCTCAAATAACTTACAAGTGTAGATACTTGCTCAACAATAATTGAATTGCTCAATGTAAATAAAGTTGAAGAAAACTTGCAATAATAAATACAAGTTAGGGTTAAGAAAAACTTATTTCGTGCGTAATCTACCGCTAACCAATTCAATTTAATTCTCTTTAGATAGACCTAACAATTAATCAAGTTGATATTTAAATTAGTATCATATACACATTCATATGATAACATCTATACATTTTACATCTCTAATACTTAACCACATAATTATTTAATTACGGGTATTTAAACACATAGGAAATATGATCATTACTTGATAATATTTCAATCACATAAAACCTATATTAATTATTTAATATAGTTCACATTCTTATCTAATATTATTAATCATTAAATAATATCTAATTAGTCTTATAATATTATTAATCATTTAATAATATTTTATTATCATTCTAATATTATTAATATTTAATAATATTTATTTACCTTCTAATATTATTAATCATTTAATAATATTTTATTCTCTTTATAATATTATTTATCATTTAATAATATTTTATTCATATTCTAATATTATTAATCATTTAATAATATTTCATTAATTATCTAGTATTATTAATCATTTAATAATAGTTTATTAACCTTCTAATATTATTAATCATTTAATAATATTTTATTTACCTTTTAATATTATTAATTATTTAATAATATTTTATTCACTTTATAATCATTTAATAATATTTTATTCATATTATAATATTATTAATCATTTAATAGTATTTATTTACCTTCTAATATTATCAATCATTTAATAATATTTTATTCACTTTATAATATTATTAACCATTTAATAATATTTTAGTCATATTCTAATATTATTAATTATTTAATAATATTTTATTCACTATCTAGTATTATTAATCATTTAATAATAGTTTATTAACCTTCTAATATTATTAATCATTTAATAATATTTTATTTACCTTCTAATATTATTAATCATTTAATAGTATTTTATTTACTTGTTAATATTATTGACCATGTAATAATATTTTAATCATTTACAAATGATATTAATTATTTAATAACTTGTTAATCATATCCTAATATTATTGATCATTTAATAATATTTTAATATCCTTGAAACAATACTTATAGTTGACTTTTTAATTGTGTTAACCTTAGTCTTTATTTTAAACATTTAGTTGCCAATTAGTTACTAATAACTCCATATATTGGTTTATTATACAAAGTCATTCATTTTACACTTACTTCAACTTAAATTTTCAAAGAAAACCCGACCCGGACCGAACCGACCTGACCTAGACAACTTGAACTTTCTGCTTTCAAAGTCGGGGCGCTCAACCTAGGCCAATCTGGGCGCCGGGGCATTCAAAACATAACATAAAACCCTAATATGGACTGTCCGACCTCCAGTCACTCTGACAGTTATAACTTCTTCATTTCAAAATATTTTGGGGTGAATCTTGAGTCCATTCTCATCAGAATTTCCCCCTCTACAATTTCTCTTTATATCATAAATCCAAATTCCCAACGAAAAGAGTTGTAAAATCACTTACAAGGAAAGATTGAAAACTCTAAGGTTTCAAAACGCCATATTTTAAGGTAAAAGTCATAACTTCTTCATTTTTTCATATTTTTGAAAGATTCAAGTTGGATTTTCTTTATAACTCATATATGTAACTTTCTAGCCTTAGAATTTTTTTTTCCAACTTGTACATTTCAAACTACAATATTAAATAGCACATAGCCATCTAGGGTTTTACCGGTAAAGCTTAATATGAATATTTCTTTCATTTTTATGCATACAACATATACCAAAACATTATCTAAACATCTCAAAGAATGAATATACATATATAACATATTCTAAGACATTTATACCATCAAAAGAAGATTTGATCGGTTAAAAATATGTTTTGACCATAGAAAAACTATATAGACCATTAAAATAAAATAATAAGAGTTAAGAGCACTTTTGAACCTCTTGGACCTGAATGCTCTCTTTCTCTTGGCTATGAACTTCACCAGCGACTCCACATTGGCTACTAGATGTGCACTCCTAGTGTATTCCTTCTCAAGCTCTCTCTTGCTCTCTATTTTTCTCTCTAGGAAAGTAATTAATGAGCAAACTCTTCTCCACACAAGTGGAGCTCTTATTTATAGCACAATTCTTATCATCCAAATTGTATACATATACAATCTATATCTCAACTAAATCACCAATCTCATCTTATCTCTTATCTCCACTTAGCTAAATTGTAGGGATTTTTCTTACATAAATGACTTGAGTTGGTAGAAGTTGGTAGCTTGCTTAACCACTCACAAAATCAATCAATAATAAAATTTGACATCCACCCAAGTGGCCCCCCTTCAATCTCAGCAAAATGGGATTAAAATTTTTTGCTTTATTATATATAAAGGATCCATGACATACCTCCTTAAAGAGCTCACCAAGCTCACCCCCTTTAGCGACGGACCCGGCGACGGTTTGGTCCGTCGCCATAGGTTCGTCCGTCGCTAAAACTTTTAGCGACGGACAACATATCGCGACGGATAAACATTTAGCGACAGACGAACCTATAGCGACGGACCAAACCGTCGCCAAGTCCGTCGCTAAAGGGGGTGAGCTTGGTGAGCTCTTTAAGGAGGTATGTCATGGATCCTTTCTATATATATAAAATCATTGACCAACATTTTGACTTCCTATTGGGCTCCACTTTGGACTTAGGAATTAAATAAGTTGGGCTTATTCATTTAATTTGTTTGGGCTCAATTAATTTATTACATTGGGCTAACATTAAATAACCTATGTTACATTTAATTAAAACAAGCATTGTGCTAGATTAATTAATCACATGGACTAATGCTTAATTAATTACATGGACTAATACTTAATTAATTACATGAACTACTAGGTAAATGAATTTGACCTAGTTTAATACCTCATTTGGATTTAAAAATATAATCCAATTAGACTTGCTTTAATTAATTATACACTTTACTTTATTACTTTAAATAAATATGCACATGCACAAGTATATTCATTCAATTATTTAATGCACAATTAATTAGTATATTTTTTTTAATTCATTGCTAATTATTTAATAAATATAATTACAATGTTTATAAGAATTCGTGGTCATTACATTCTCCCCCCTTATAAAAATTCCGTCCTCAGAATTACAAATTAGATCTAGTTAAAAAGATTCGGATAGTTAGTCCTCATCTTTTCTTCAAGCTCCCACGTAGCTTCCTTAACGTTGTGGTTTCTCCAAAGGACTTTGACAGAATGTATAACTTTATTTCGTAGTTTCTGCTCTTTCTTATGTAATATCTAAACATGAATTTCTTCATAAGATAAGCCTTTCTCAACTTGTATTGGCTCATAGGATATGACGTGCTTGTAATTAGGCTTGTATGCCCGCAACACTGATACGTGAAACACACTGTGAATTCTCTCAAGTTCAGGAGGTAGAGCTACCTCGTACGCCACTTCACCCACTCTCTTCAATATCTAGAATGGTCTTATGAACCTCGAACTCAGCTTCCCTTTCTTTCTAAATCATATCTTCCCTTTCCAGGGAGATACCTTCATAAACACAAAACTCCCTACTTTGAAGTCACGCTTCTGTCGATGTAGATCTGCATATTTTTTTTGACGGTCTTGAGCTGCTACTAGTCAAGCTCTTATTACTCTGATAATTTCTACAGTCTGTTGAACCAATTTAGGCCCCAATAGTCGACGTTCTCCTACCTCATCCCAACAGAGAGGTGTTCTACATTTCCTCCCATACAATGCTTCGTAAGGTGGCATGCCTATGCTCACATGATTATTATTATTATATGCGAACTCAACTAATGGTAAATGATCTTTCCAACTATCCTTGAAATCCATCACATAGACTCTGAGCATATCTTCCAATGTCTTAATTGTTCTCTCACTTTGCCCATCAGTTTGCGGATGGTAAGCTATACTCATTCTCAACTGTGTCCCTAATCCTTCTTGAAGACTCCTCCAAAACTTTGACGTGAAACGCGGATCTCTATCTAACACAATTGATACCAGCACTCCATGTCTTGAAACTGTGAGAACCCGAATTTTCGAATTTCCTTAATAAAATTAAATAAGAAATTAATTAACAGAATTATCAAGTTTGTAAATTATTGGTGAATTATATATGATTTAAAGTGAGTGAAGGAATTTAATTGGTAAATTAAATCAGTATAAAGATGATGACAAATGGTGATTGAATAGAAATAATTAAAGAATAAATAAATTGTTCAAAAACAACTTATGGAAAATAAGAGAAACTTTGATGAAATTATTGATATTTAGAAATGGTTATGGAGGTACAGAAATTAAATGGTGTTATGTGGTAATGTGAAATATATGATTTAGATATGTATATATATATACATTTGTATATATATAAATGTGAATGTTTAATTGATAATTATAGATTTCATTAATTTTGGAAATTAAGGGATTAATAATTAAATTAATCCAATTTTAAATGAAAAGCGAATGAGGAAGTTAATAAAATTGTAATTATTGATTTTAGATTTAATTAAGAATTATGGTGAAAATTTAAAAATTGATTAAGAAGAAATGTAATTATATAAATTATATAATAATAAATTATATAATTTATATAGGAAAATTAAAGTGATGTATAAAAGAAATTATAATTATATAAATTATATAAGGATAATTATATAATTTATATAAGAGTATTAAAATAATGAGAGAGTTAATGAATGTATAATTATTGATTATATAATTAATTAATAATTATGGAGGAATTTAAAAAATTATTAAATTATATAATTTATATATAAAGAAATTAATGTGGAATGTAAAGAAATGAAATTAAATGAGGAAAAAGGAATGTTTTAATTCATTAAAAATTATGTTTATGCATAATTGAATTGTTATGACTTTTATGAAGGATAATATTCAATTTTGTTTATTAGAATTACTTCCCCCAATGCTTCCTTCTCTATTTACTCCATTTACTTTCTTGCCTCATTGCTCTTGTTTATACTTGGTTAAGGCGTCACTGCCTCCTTCAACTAGAATATCTTTCTCCATTACCCAGTAAAGGTCCCAATTTGGAACATCGAAACTTTACTGTAAATCCACAGCTTCAATTCTTGTTCAAAACGTTTTGCCTTTCTTTGTTTTGTGTCCACCTGGTATAAAGCAAATCTTGCTAACTCGTTGAATTTAGCTGCATATTTGGCCACAGTCATATTCTCTTGCTTTAATTCCAAGAATTGCACTTCCATCATATCTTGGGTTACTAGGGAAAAGTAAGCCTCGAAGAATATTTCTTTGAATCTCTCATGTGGTGCCATTCATGTTCCTAATATTCCTTTGTTATTTCCCCACCAATAATTTGCTTATCATTTTAACATGAACGTAGGAAAAATAGTTTTCTATTCCTCTGCCATGTTAGCTATATCGAACATTTTTTCCATTTCAATTATCCAATTCTGGGCATCTACCGGATTCATAGTCCTCTTGAACTCTAGGGGTCCTACCACTTTGAAATCTTTAAATGTAGTAATACAGGCCGCTACAGGTTGAACATCCGCAGGATTAAGGTTCTTGTTTCGAAAAGCTTCCATCAATAAATCGACAAATTGCTGCATGGGATTAACTGGCTCCTAGGGAGTATTTACAGATTCCTCTTGTGGAGATTGAACGTTCTGCCTTCGTCTAGACGACATTTCTGTTTAATAATTTATGTAAAGATTATTATTTTTATCATTCACATATCATATTCTTATGTCCATTTAAATACACAGCCTTTTCAAATGTATGAATACATATATATAGCATATTGCACATCGGTTAAGTAACCTTGGTATTGGTCTAAGCAATTTAACCCATCACGTAACTTTAATTTGTTAATTCACTTTACACATATACCCCATTGGGTTGATTATACCATCTCTTACCAACTTAGGTTCATATTTACATGGCATAACATCTATGGATGTCAATTAGTCTGTGTTTAGGTGTACATGAACTACTTTTAGACAACCCAATTACATTACACAAGAAAAACATTTCTTGGAAACAGTAGAGTTGAGCATAGCTGTGCTCAGGCTAAGCGCAGGTGCGTTGGTCTTGGCACAGGTGCCCTCCCCTAAGCTGCAGGTTCACTCCCTTAAAATCCTAAATAGAAAACTCGGGCGTACATGTGGTTATACCTAGTGCAGGTGCACTGCTCCATAATTTCAGAACGGAGGACTTGGGCCCTGGTACGCTCGTACCAAGCGCAGGTGCGCTCCTTAACAATTTCAAAACAGAGAGCTCGGTTGCAGCTACGGCCACATTGAGCGCAGGTGCCCTCGACCCATTTTTTATTTATTTTTAAAACTCTGTTTCACACTTAGAATTTTTAACATATGTTTTTTGAGTTTATATTCATATGCAAATTGACTAGTATCTAGCACCTTAAATCACATTTAGCATATTGCCATAAACCGCTCTATCCCTTTAGATTTCAAAAGTCAGGATTTACATTTTCATAACTATATACAACAAACTAGAACTTCACTCAGAATAAGGAGGTTACATAACACTTTTTTATCCCTTCTATAACAAAACTAGGGATTTACATTACATATACACGTAGAGATATATACTATATACACCTACTACAACATCCTACAAAAGCATTCCACGTCGAACTGCGTCTTCATATTCTTCGTCCATAATAGCTATCATCTTCCACCCACTCAAGGTGTTATTGGTCTGGTCATATTCCACAGGATAGTAGTATACCCTATCTTGAGCCCTTCCAAAAGCCGTGCGAAATGCATAACTCATATCATCTATCTTAACGCCCATGCTGTCTATCCTGACTTTCTTAGCCCTTACTTCCTCCTCTATTAAATTCACACTCCTTACTGCTTTAGCCCCGACATGTTCATACCTGGCGATCTCAACAGTTGTCTCCCTTAACCTAGCCTCCAAGGCTTCCTTTTCACCTCTAAGTTCTTGAACTTTATGTTCTTCTTGTCTCAACTTATTCCCCAACTCTACATTGCTGCTAACCAATACTTGCACCGCCGTCTCATTTTGTTCAACAACTGTTTACCATTCCGCTGCCTGAGTTTCCAACTCCAGAATTCTATTTACAAATTCACTATTATGTTGTATCAGGCCGGTTACCCATTCTTGGTCAACCTCCCTTTGCTCAGATGACGCATTCTATGGTAATGCCCCACCAGAGTCTCCTCCCAGTTCCTCTGGATCTTCATCATATCCACTGTCCTCGGCTGGTACTATTGCAGTGACTGGTATAGTAGTAACTACATCTACTTGAATGCCCCGATATTCTTCCTCTATTGCCCAACTGGATTCTCCAATCTTTGGTATACTACAAAATCACATGAATAATTATTTAGTTCAATGCAATTAACTTATCCCTATTACACGTAACACATAGCTCATAATGTATATTGCGAAAATTTTAACTTTTACACTTTCCACCATTCACCTCTTAAAACTTTAAATGAGTTTCACTATCTTCCTTACGGTCATATTCCTAAGGTTTTTCCCACCTAAGGTTTATAACATATCAGATCTGATACCAACTTGTGACACCCCCAAATTTAGGTCCTTCGAACCACAGATGTAGTGCTCACGATACTACTCTACCATTCGATCTCAACCATTCAATTCTGAATAATAAAACTTAATTTATATTAATGCATAACTATCTCAGGTTTAAATACCTTTACACATTACAAAACATTTATATATGAACTATTACAAAATATAATATTACATATACAGTAGTCCTATGACCATACAATCACTTCTTTTTAGCCTCTCCATTTTCTTTATCTACTTCTAATCCCCCCACCTGTTCAGGTTTGGCTGAAATATCGTTTTAAAGCAAGGGTGAGCATAAAATAGCTTAACACGTACATAAACAAATAATGACATGATATCTCAGAGTAATAAATGAAAATCGGATATAATAAGGTTGAACCATTAAAGGGTTCCATGAAGAGCTTGAGAATACAACATAATTCTATACGAGATTACTTGAAAAATTAACTTTGCTTGTTGTACGGTCACAAGACCAAGCACAAAGACTAATACTACCCAGTTCAGTCATAAGACTGTATTTCATTACAGATGTCTACTCTAGGTGATCAGCCTATCGTACTTTTATATTTTGCACAACATAAACATCTAACGACGCAATCACGCCATAAAATTTACATTTCCTTTTCCATTTATTCACCTTTTATCAGGGTTGTTCTGTTATAACATTTCATAGATTCTGCACCACAATAATATAGATTGGAGGACATAACAATAAATATCTGAATCAACATGAATCATCACATATGTCTAGCCCGATCAAGATTGGCATCGACCTTTCTAAAAAACATAGTTCAATATTAAATGAACTTCAAAATTATTATATGAATGCATAACATGTAACATTGTTCAAGGAATTATAAAAGAAAGTTCGAATAGAACACTTACCTTTGTCCTCGTTTACGCTTACTGTTAATATATTATCCCGTTTATGACCTACACAATCATAATGTTGGTCCATACATTAGTTATAAGCATTTACATGCTTTACCTTGACATAAAAGTTATCATTTTTCCTTTACATTATATTTTTGGTCCCCTTTTACAAAACTTGATTCTAACACTTAATTTAGCATATATAACATATATATGACTTGCATGGGCCTTTAAAAACATTAAAAGTCTTAAAATGACCCTACTTTTCTGAAAATTCAATTTTAGGTGTCGACGAACGTTTTTTAACGTTTAAAATGCACATTTATCGCCATAAAATACCAAATGACTTACAAATCGTCATGGACATATGTATTTACATAAAATTTAGTTATTTGGCTCATTTTTATCTTTAATTATGCAAAATGGCCAAAACTCACACTTGAGTAGAATTTTGTCAACTTAACAAAATTCACCCTTAAACTCATACTAAAGTTATTAAACTCTATACACCACATACATTAACACATGCTTATTTAGCAACTTTGTATATCCACATAACATCTACACGCACCATGTAAAGCACTTTATAGATTATGATTTGGTTTACATGCAAAATATAGCCTAATATTCTATTTTTCTTACACAAGTCACATTTTTCAACCATTAAGACACCTAGTATGCTATCTAGCAAAAAGTTTTACATGTATCAAATATGTTCAACACTTCCAACTAGGTTTTCACCAAAACTTCCAACAAATAACACATGATCTTCCACAAATCATGCTTTATAGCCATAAATACATGCATGAATAGTTCACCACATTTGTAATACAACTTTAATGCTTAAGATTTCTTCATCAATCACACATATAACACATAGACTCTCATAAATCTTACTTCTAGCCATAAATACATGTATGGCTACACTTAATCTTGCATTTAAACATATAAAGGAATAGTTTTATAGCTAAAACTCTTAAATACATTCTTTGTGCTCTCTTTCTTCTTGCTATAAACCTTGCAAAAGAAGGATTCTCCACTTTGATGGCTTGCTAAGCTTCTCTTGCATAATTTCTATGAGATTTCTCTCAATTTCTCTAGCAACCCTAGCTCTCTTCTTTCTCTCTTCACACTTATCAACTTTGGATGATAAAGTATCACAATACAAGCTTAATACTTGCAAAATGTATACATATATAAGTTATATCTAACTTTCCAACAACTGACCAAACTTTAGTTAGCTTAACCATGCATTGTCAAGGCTACTCAAGACATTTCACATTACTAATTAAGGACATAATGGTCATTAAACCATCCTAGGATACCATGGTCATTTCTAAAGTTTTCAAGGGCATTTTGGTCATTAGCCAAGAACTCTAGAGAATTTAATTCAATTAAATTCCTATTTTTGCTTATATATCCTCCAATTCAAAAAATTTTTTAATCCAAATTTATTTCATTAGACTTGAATTTTATTCTTTAATCAAATAATACATGAATGACTTGTCCTAAAACGCTTGTCATACTTCAAAATTTTAATTTCATTAATTAATTATCTTATCTACAACATTAAAAATTTTTATGTCATTACATTCTTAATAATAAAAAGCTAGCAAATGTTCTTAATTTGCATATCCTTACAAACGTTGCAGACCAAGCCTCTGAGGAAGAGATTACTAATTTAAAAAATAACTAGATGATGCAAAGGTGGCTCAATGCTTCATACTCGCATCCATAAGTATCGAGTTACAGCTTCAACACGAGAAAATGGATGCATCTACTATATTGCTGCACATTCAAAAGTTGTATGGTGAGCAAAGTATGTAAACTAGATATAAGATATGTAAGGAGCTCTTCCGATCTATAATGGCCAATGACACTACAGTATAGACACATGTCTTAAAGATGATCAATTCGATTGATCAATTAGGACAATAGGTTTTGTCAATGATGAAGAGTTGAGTCAAGATTCGATCTTACAGCCACTCACTGACTCTTATTCACAATTTGTTGTGAACTTCAACATTAATAAGCTAGACGTTAGTTAAACTGAATGACTTAATATGTTGAAGACTATTGAGAGTCATTTTTCTTCCAAGAAAAACCAAGTCTTACTCGTAGATGAATCTTCTAAGTTGAAGAATATGGCCAAAGGTGTTTTTTGAGAATTCAGAAAAGATAGAAGGCAATATAAAGGCTAAACAAAGGACATAAATGAAAGTGATCCCAAGGGCAAAGGAGTTTGCTTTCATTACGATAATCTAGGACACTGAAAGAGGAACTACAAGCAGTATCGCGCAGTTGTTAAGCAAAAGAAGCTTAGTGAAGCTTCTACTGAAGATATAGATTTGTTCATAATGAAATAGAACTTCTATAAGTCAAGTTTTACTTGGATATTAGATACCAGCTGGTGGTCTGAAATATGCAAGCCATTGCAGAGCCTAGGAAGAAGTAAAAAGCTGAACTAAAGATAAGTAATTATGTACGTGGAGAATGGAGCAAAAAGTTACTGCATTAATAATAGGAACTTACAGTTTAACATTGCCTAAGAGTAAGTCTATTTAATTAGGAAGATGTTACTTTGTTGATTACTTGATGGACTTTGTAAACTTGACTTACATGAAAATATTTCAAAATTGAACAAACTAAAGGCAAAAAGATGATATGAATCATACCTTCATGCAATATTGTTAACTCGGCCATGTTAGTGAAATAAGACTAAACAAGTTGTATAAAGATAGGCTTTTAGAGCCTTTTAATTATGAATCAATACAACTTTGTATCATGAAAAATATGACTACATCTCCATTTAGTGGGAATGGAGAAAGAGTTACAGAGTCGTTAGAGATGGTACACATAGTTGTGTGTGGGAGCTATGACAACACTTGCCATAAGAAAATATTCATTTATTACTTTCACTGACGATTCTAGATTGCGATATATGTATTTGATGAAATACAAATCCAAATCGTTTGAAAAGTTTGAAGAAATCAAAGGTGACGTATAGAAACTAAAGACCAAAAGTATTAAAGTTCTTTGATTAGATCGAGAAGGGAATACTTAAACAGTAAGTTTCTAGATCATCTCAACTGAAATTGTATTATCTCACAATGGACACAGTGATGATCAATGATGAGTTATATTAATCTTCTAGTATCTTTCTAGGGTTATACCTTAGAAACGGTCGCATATCTACTAAACAAGGCACCTTCAAATTTCACCCATAAGACTTCATATGAGTTATGGTTAAGGAGGAAACCAAGTCTTAAGTTTGTTAAGATTTGGATCGTCCAACTTATGTCAAAAGGTTTGACAGTGACAAACTTGGATAAGATATGATAAGTGTAAACTTGTGGGATAACCTAAAGAATGTTTAGGTTATCACTTCTATAATCCGACTAATTAAAAGGTGTTTATTGAAACATGTTATGTTCTAGAAAAATGAGTTTTTCCTTAAAGGGTCAGTGGGAGTAAAATAGGTCTTGAAGAAGTTCAAGAATCATAAAACACTACAGATCAATTGAAGGAATTTGTACAAGTAGATAAACCTATTGTACCACAACCAACTCATAAATCTGGTTTAGTACTGAAGATACTTTAATGGTATAGATTCATTATAAATGATGATGACGAGGTACGCATCATATTGCATGATGATCCAGTTACATACGATGAGGCATGAGTATTAGTGTGACGCCCCCAAATCTGGGCCCACACAGCCCAAACTTGAGTCGTCAAAATACTACAACAAAATTATTACAACAAAGCACAACGTACAACAATACAGTGTATAATAATACACAACTAAGTCTTCACTATTATTGCCACACTATTTTACAAAACGTGAAGACTATGATAACTATTCCTCGGACCCTCACTCCATTCCCCGGCTAGACCCTGTTATGTTTTCATCTCCTGTTGAAAAACAATGGAACAAAAGAAAGGGTGAGCTCAAATAGCCCAGTAAGAAATATCATGACTAAGATAATGACGAATAAATTATCATTAGCCTTCAACAGTTGAGTTCTTGATAGAATACAATAGACTACAAGGTTTATATCAAAAACTGCAGTTAAATTCTTAAACAACGTTCAGATCAATAATAGCAGCGGAATGAGTAATCTATTAGAAGAATAATGCAGACTATAATGTCCACTCGGTTCTCTTTTTAGGAAAAACATCATCAACTTTTATCATCTGAAATATCATTAGTCAAGATAATACAAATTCACAGTTCCTGACCATAATCATGCACATCAACAGTTCATCTTTGTACTACGGGCCAAAGATATTCAATATAGCACCAACGGTCATGATTATACCAGATTCAGCCTTTGGTCATAATCATACCAAACAACAGTTCATCTTTGCACTACGGGCCAAAGAGAACATTCACCACGTGCCATAAAAGACACCGAACAGATGTATCGCCTTTAACCTATTATATCGCCTTTAACCTATCATCTGTTCAACAAATATATCACATCTGTGCCCCCGGCCACAGATATTCACAACAGCTTGATTTTTGGATGATTAGAATGATGTAAATGATGAACAGAAGAAATAGGATAACAATAAGTATCGGAAGTTTACTTTGTACAGATTCAAATAATGTCCAAATTGTCAACATGATGTGGAGTGAAATTCAAGATCCACAGTTCAGAATAACGGTTACAATTTAATAGAAAGGTTCACGTAAATAGGAAGGTTCAGTTGAAATAATGAAGTTCAACTATTATGGAACATATAATATTTTCAGGAATTATAGAAGCAATAGTTCCATAATAAATTTTGATTTAGGAGTATGAAAGAAAATAATATCCCTTACCGTAGCAGGTTTGATTAACAAAAGGTGAAGGAAATTAATACAAAGGGTTATTCACCAACAGGCGGCAATCCGCTCCGTAAGGTTATTCCCACAATTTAATAGAATTTGAGTACAAAGAGTTATTCACCAAACAGGCGGCAATCCGCTCCGTAAGGTTATTCTCAGAGATTAATAATGAATGAATACGAAAGGTTATTCACCAACAGGCGGCAATCCGCTTCGTAAGGTTATTCCCACAATTTAATAGAATTTGAGTACAAAGAGTTATTCACCAAACAGGCGGCAATCCGCTCCGTAAGGTTATTCTCAGAGATTAATAATGAATGAATACGAAAGGTTATTCACCAACAGGCGGCAATCCGCTCCGTAAGGTTATTCCCACAATTTAATACATGGAAATAAAAGGCACGTCTTATGAGTAAGGAAGAAACAATATTATTATCGAGAATCAAATAATGATAATCCCTTACCATAGTATGTTTGAATAATGGAAGATGAAAAAGATGGTATCCCTTACCGTAACACGTGACTGGATATTGATTTAAATGAGGTTGATTAACTTGAACAGTACACGTATACTTATAGATCTTCACAAATACTCAAGATGACTTAAGCACACTTAGAGAGAACTTTCACAAGAAGTATTTAGAGAGAGAAAGAAAGAACAAGTAAGGAAGTTTATGAAAAATCCTTAAGTTAAGGCTTCTATTTATAGCCAAAAATCTTATCATTCATTTAATCTAAACCATTCATTTAAAGATCATCTTTTAATCTACACCATCCATTTCAAATATTATATTATCTTTAATCTACACCATTCATTTCATATCACCTAATAATCACCTAACTTTATATTATAAACAAATCAATTTAATTATTCAACAATAATTCACACTTTAATCTACACCATTCATTTCATATTACCTAATAATCACCTAACTTTATATTATAAACAAATCAATTCAATTATTCAACAATAATTCACACTTTAATCTACACCATTCATTTCATATCACCTAATAATCACCTAACTTTATATTATAAACAAATAACTTTATCAATTCAATTATTATGACTAATTGTTATAAATACAGTATAGTTAGCTCTTAGATATCAAGTCAATAAATTAATGAAATACAACTGTTTAAATAACATCATAATAGAGATAACAATAATGTAAAATAAAGCATACGTTACTGTGTAATGACAATTATTGATTCAATAATGTGAATTACTGTGCATATGTTACTGTGACAATTATTAGGTTCAATAATTTTAAAAACAGTGCAACAACAATTATTGACTCAATGATATAAAATACAGTGTAATGACAATTATTAAATCAATAATGCAAAATACTGTGTAACAACAATTATTGAATTGATAATATAAAATATTATGCAGTGACAATTATCGATGAAATGATGCGTAACAGTTACGGTGTCAATTATCAGACCAATAATATGAGACACTATGCAATACCGTGTGTTACTGTAGAGTACCGAGTGCTACAGAAAATACCAATAACTACCGTATGCTACTATTCTTTTATCACCGGTATTTTAACAGTTCCGTTGACTATTTTTATTTAAAAAGGTTATTTCTGTCGTTTTCTATATCCGACAAATATTCCGTTGTGGGGTCCACAAATAATTTGTTATTTCGGCGCCGTCGTACGACACGAATATTCCCCGACCAAACGAATATTCCCCGACAAAGCGAATATTGTCCGACAAAATAAAATTTGCACATAACATCCTTAACTTTTAACTTTGTCGATTTAACCACTTACTGTTTAAAAAATATCTATATGAAGAAAAATTAAATTTTGTATTTCATAAAATTCGGGGTCTTACAACCTCCCCTCCTTATGAAATTTCGTCCCCGAAATTGACGTACCTGACATATCGAAGAGGTAAGGATACTTAGATTTCATCTCAGATTCTAGCTCCCAGGTCATTTCCTCAGTATCTTGGTTCCTCCATAAAACCTTAACTTGAGGTATAACCTTTGAGCGTAGGATCTGCTCCTTCTTATCTAGAATCTTAACAGGTACTTCCTCGTATGTTAAATCCTCTGCTATAACGTCTGGTTCTAACTCAATGACGTGGTTTGGGTCCTTCACATATTTACGTAACATAGATATGTGAAAAACGTTATGGATGCGAGACATACTTGGTGGTAGGGCTAGTCTGTAGGCTACGGTTCCTATTCGATCGAGGATTTCAAATGGGCCAATAAATCGAGGGTTAAGCTTTCCTCTCTTTCCGAATCTCGTAACCCCTTTCCATGGAGAAACACGTAAGAATACATGATCTCCGACGTTGAAACTTTCGTCTCTCCGATGAAGATCAGCATAACTCTTTTGTCGTTCTTGTGCGGTCTGTATTCGTTGTCGGATCATTTGGATCTTTTCGGTCGTCAAGCGTACCAACTCGGGTCCCAATAATTTTGCTTCTCCTACCTCATTCCAACATATTGGAGAGCGACACTTCCTTCCATACAATGCCTCGAATGGAGCCATGCCTATGCTTGCTTGGTAACTGTTGTTGTAAGAAAATTCCACCAACGGCAAGTACTTATCCCAACTTCCTTTGAAGTCTAATACACAAAGTCTCAAAAGATCTTCGAGGGTCTGGATCGTCCTTTCCGATTGTCCGTCCGTTTGAGGATGGTATGCAGAACTAAAACGTAGTTCAGTGCCCATAGCTTTTTGTAGACTGATCCAAAAGCGTGAAGTGAATCTAGGATCTCGATCAGAAACTATGGAAACTGGCATGCCATGCAATCTCACGATCTCATTTATGTACATACCGGCAAGACGTTCAAGTGAAAAGTTTTCTCGTATAGGCAAGAAATGAGCAGATTTGGTCAATCTATCTACGATCACCCAAATTGCATCTAAGCCTTGAGAAACTTTTGGAAGACCCGTCACGAAGTCCATATTGATGTGTTCCCACTTCCATTCGGGAACTTCAAGTGATTGTAATGGACCTTTAGGAACTTGATGTTCTGCCTTGACACGTTGACAAGTTAGGCACCTTGAGATAAACTCCGCAATCTCTCTTTTCATATTGTTCCACCAAAATGTATGTCGAAGATCTCGATACATCTTGGTACCTCCTGGGTGGATTGCGAACGGCGTGTTGTGTGCCTCCATCATGATTTTATGCTTTAATTCAGGATCGTTAGGAACACAGAGTCGAGAGTTGACTCGAAGTATTCCTTTCTCGTCGATTCTTGCTTCGGGAATGGCACCTTCTTGTACTTTCTTTATCATGTTTATCAGTTCCGGATCGGTAGCTTGAGCAGCTTTAATTTTATCGATTAAAGTTGGTTCTACTCGCACGTGAGCAATCTTCGAGTGGGTCCCTGGTGTCTTTAGCTCTATCTCCATCTTTTGCAAGTCGTACAAAATACACTTTTGTGTTGTCAGCAGTGCACTTGTACTTGCATAAGATTTTCTGCTCAAAGCGTCAGCTACAACGTTCGCCTTTCCCGGGTGATACTGGATTGTGTGGTCATAATCCTTTAACAGCTCAAGCCAACGTCGTTGTCGCATGTTGAGTTCCTTCTGGGTGAAGAAATACTTGAGACTTTTATGATCCGTATAGATATCCACTTTTTCTCCGTACAAGTAGTGTCTCCAGATCTTCAACGCGAAAACGACTGCTGCCAACTCTAGATCATGAGTAGGATAATTTTTCTCATAATCTTTGAGTTGTCGAGAGGCATAGGCTATAACCTTTCCATGTTGCATAAGGACACAGCCTAGACCTTTGCCAGAAGCATCGCTGTAGATAACAAATTCTCCTGATCCTGATGGTATGGTCAGAACAGGAGCTGAAACCAATCTCTTCTTGAGTTCTTGGAAACTTTTCTCGCATTCCTCGCTCCATATGAATTTTGTGCTTTTCCGAGTAAGCTACGTTAATGGAGTGGCGATTCGAGAAAATCCTTCTACAAATCTCCGATAATAACCAGCTAGACCCAGAAAACTTCGGACTTCGGTTACTGTTTTGGGTTGTTCCCAATTTAGTACCGTTTCAATCTTCGCAGGATCGACTGATATTCCTTGACTAGAAATCACATGCCCAAGAAACGCGACCTCCTCAAGCCAGAACTCACATTTCTTCAACTTGGCATATAATTTGTTTTCACGGAGCTTTTGTAGTATCAATCTCAGGTGTTGTTCATGATCCTCGCGACTCTTGGAGTATATGAGGATGTCATCAATAAAGACAACCACAAAATGATCCAAATGTTCCTTGAATATCCGGTTCATCATGTCCATGAAAGCTGCAGGAGCATTAGTTAGTCCAAAAGGCATGACTAAGAACTCATAATGCCCATAACGAGTTCTGAAAGCAGTCTTTGGAATGTCCTCAGCTTTAACCTTTAACTGATGATATCCAGAACGGAGATCAATCTTTGAGAAATGTTGAGCGCCTTGCAATTGATCAAACATGTCATCAATCCGAGGTAACGGGTACCTGTTCTTGATGGTGACATGGTTCAATTCTCGGTAGTCAATGCACAATCTCATACTCCCGTCTTTCTTCTTCATAAATAGAACAGGAGCACCCCAAGGTGATGCACTCGGACGAATGAAACCGGTATCCAACAATTCCTGTAGTTGGACTTTTAACTCTTGAAGTTCAATGGGAGCCATTCGGTAGGGAGCTTTGGAAATGGGCTTGGTACCGGGTTCAAGATCAATATAAAAATCAATTTCACGGTTTGGGGGTAAGCCAGGAAGTTCTTCAGGAAAAACGTCAGGAAACTCATTAACAATGGGAATATCATTCAAGTTTGACGTATTTTTGTTCAAATCAGTGACATGAGCTAAAAAGGCTTGACATCCGTTTTTCAATAAACGAATGGCTTTATGGCTAGAAATAACAGTTATAGATTTCAATGGTTTAGTTGCTTGAATTTGCATGACAGGTTGATTAGGAATATGAAAACTAATAATCTTATGAAAACAATCAATTTTAGCATGATGGGTAGTCAACCAATCAATTCCTAAAATCACATCAAATTCACGCATCTCCAAAGAAATAAGGTCAACAGATAATGTGAGGTTGTTGATTTGAACTAGGCAAGATTTATAGACAGTAGATGTAATGGTCATTTCTCCTAATGGGGTTTCAACTGATAAGTCAAAGTCCAAGTTTTCAGGAGTTAAGTTTAAACGCTGAGCACATGCAGGTGAGATAAAAGAATGGGTAGAGCCAGTATCTAACAAAGCGTAGACTTCACGAGAATTTATGAATAGCTTACCGGTTATCACCTCGTTCGAGTTTCGCGCCATTTGGGATGTCACAACAAAAGCTCTCCCTTAAACTACAGATTTTCCCTTATCCGCGCTAGCTTTTGGTATCATCATTGCAGCTGGACTTGATTTTGTGGCAGGACAAAACCGCGCAAGATGACCCTCTTTCCCACAACTGTAGCACTTTTTGGACTGCAGTGTACAGTTTGGGCTGATGTGACCTTCCTGACCACACCTATAGCATCTCACTGGTGGTCGATCTTCTCCCCTTGAAACTGGGGTCGGTGCTGGTGTTGGTACTGGTGCTGGTGCCCTTCCATAATTATTATGGAATCTCTTTCTTTTGAAATTGTTCCCACTAGATTCTCCTCTTCTGTTATTTGGTGTGGAATTACCACCGAAGTGTTGGTTACCTCCTCGATGGTTCTCGTTCCTGTGGTTGTTGTCACTCCTTTCTCTATGCTGATCATTAACTCTTGGCTGCAATGTTTCATCTGTTTGCTCCACCCTTTGAGCCCTATCCACAACATCTGAATACAAACTAAATTTATGAGAGCTAAGTTGTTGACGAATTTTGAATCTCAAACCTCTTAGGAACATCCGACTCATTCGTGCTTCGTCATCCACAAGATGGGTGGCAAAGCGAGATAACTCGGCAAACTTGGCTTCATATTGGGAGACTGTCATGTTTCCCTGCTCCAGCTTAATGAATTCCACCTCTTTCATATGGCGGATGCTTTCTGGGAAATACTTCTCGTTAAACAGTTCTTCGAATTCTGTCCAAGACATTTCGAGTGCTGAAGGTTGGATACGTTTTACCGCTTCCCACCAATGGTCCGCCTCACCTCGTAACATAAAAGTGGCAAATGGCACCTTCTGATCATCAGCGCATTGTAAGACATCAAGTATTTTTGTCGTCTGCTTTAGCCATGCCTCCGCTTTGAGTGGGTCAGGCTTCCCGTGGAATTCAGGTGGTCCTAATTCTTTAAATTGCTTGACAGTGACCATCCTCAAATTACCAGCGTTTCTACCGTTATTATTGACTGGATTTCCTCTTCCTTGATTCTGTATGAACTGCATGAAATTCCTAAAGAATCCATCGTTCATCATGTTATCAGGAACATTATTTCCTGAGTTGGCAGGAGGATTGTTTGGGGCCTCTTGATTCTCGGCTACATTTGCTTCAGGCATTCCATAGTTAACCTCTTGATTTTCAGATGCCATACTTAACTGTGGTCACAAAATAAATGTTAGTTCAAATAAACTGACTCATCACTTCATGTTCCTACATTCAAATCGACTCATTAGATAATAAAATCTATTTTAGGTAGGACACACTAGTGACTGATTCTATTCGTCTCTCCCCTCCTAGTTCTACCCCAGATCTCCATTAAAGACCATATCCCTAAGCTCTGATGCCAACTGTGACGCCCCCAAATCTGGGCCCACACAGCCCAAACTTGAGTCGTCAAAATACTACAACAAAATTATTACAACAAAGCACAACGTACAACAATACAGTGTATAATAATACACAACTAAGTCTTCACTATTATTGCCACACTATTTTACAAAACGTGAAGACTATGATAACTATTCCTCGGACCCTCACTCCATTCCCCGGCTAGACCCTGTTATGTTTTCATCTCCTGTTGAAAAACAATGGAACAAAAGAAAGGGTGAGCTCAAATAGCCCAGTAAGAAATATCATGACTAAGATAATGACGAATAAATTATCATTAGCCTTCAACAGTTGAGTTCTTGATAGAATACAATAGACTACAAGGTTTATATCAAAAACTGCAGTTAAATTCTTAAACAACGTTCAGATCAATAATAGCAGCGGAATGAGTAATCTATTAGAAGAATAATGCAGACTATAATGTCCACTCGGTTCTCTTTTTAGGAAAAACATCATCAACTTTTATCATCTGAAATATCATTAGTCAAGATAATACAAATTCACAGTTCCTGACCATAATCATGCACATCAACAGTTCATCTTTGTACTACGGGCCAAAGATATTCAATATAGCACCAACGGTCATGATTATACCAGATTCAGCCTTTGGTCATAATCATACCAAACAACAGTTCATCTTTGCACTACGGGCCAAAGAGAACATTCACCACGTGCCATAAAAGACACCGAACAGATGTATCGCCTTTAACCTATTATATCGCCTTTAACCTATCATCTGTTCAACAAATATATCACATCTGTGCCCCCGGCCACAGATATTCACAACAGCTTGATTTTTGGATGATTAGAATGATGTAAATGATGAACAGAAGAAATAGGATAACAATAAGTATCGGAAGTTTACTTTGTACAGATTCAAATAATGTCCAAATTGTCAACATGATGTGGAGTGAAATTCAAGATCCACAGTTCAGAATAACGGTTACAATTCAATAGAAAGGTTCACGTAAATAGGAAGGTTCAGTTGAAATAATGAAGTTCAACTATTATGGAACATATAATATTTTCAGGAATTATAGAAGCAATAGTTCCATAATAAATTTCGATTTAGGAGTATGAAAGAAAATAATATCCCTTACCGTAGCAGGTTTGATTAACAAAAGGTGAAGGAAATTAATACAAAGGGTTATTCACCAACAGGCGGCAATCCGCTCCGTAAGGTTATTCCCACAATTTAATAGAATTTGAGTACAAAGAGTTATTCACCAAACAGGCGGCAATCCGCTCCGTAAGGTTATTCTCAGAGATTAATAATGAATGAATACGAAAGGTTATTCACCAACAGGCGGCAATCCGCTTCGTAAGGTTATTCCCACAATTTAATAGAATTTGAGTACAAAGAGTTATTCACCAAACAGGCGGCAATCCGCTCCGTAAGGTTATTCTCAGAGATTAATAATGAATGAATACGAAAGGTTATTCACCAACAGGCGGCAATCCGCTCCGTAAGGTTATTCCCACAATTTAATACATGGAAATAAAAGGCACGTCTTATGAGTAAGGAAGAAACAATATTATTATCGAGAATCAAATAATGATAATCCCTTACCATAGTATGTTTGAATAATGGAAGATGAAAAAGATGGTATCCCTTACCGTAACACGTGACTGGATATTGATTTAAATGAGGTTGATTAACTTGAACAGTACACGTATACTTATAGATCTTCACAAATACTCAAGATGACTTAAGCACACTTAGAGAGAACTTTCACAAGAAGTATTTAGAGAGAGAAAGAAAGAACAAGTAAGGAAGTTTATGAAAAATCCTTAAGTTAAGGCTTCTATTTATAGCCAAAAATCTTATCATTCATTTAATCTAAACCATTCATTTAAAGATCATCTTTTAATCTACACCATCCATTTCAAATATTATATTATCTTTAATCTACACCATTCATTTCATATCACCTAATAATCACCTAACTTTATATTATAAACAAATCAATTTAATTATTCAACAATAATTCACACTTTAATCTACACCATTCATTTCATATTACCTAATAATCACCTAACTTTATATTATAAACAAATCAATTCAATTATTCAACAATAATTCACACTTTAATCTACACCATTCATTTCATATCACCTAATAATCACCTAACTTTATATTATAAACAAATAACTTTATCAATTCAATTATTATGACTAATTGTTATAAATACAGTATAGTTAGCTCTTAGATATCAAGTCAATAAATTAATGAAATACAACTGTTTAAATAACATCATAATAGAGATAACAATAATGTAAAATAAAGCATACGTTACTGTGTAATGACAATTATTGATTCAATAATGTGAATTACTGTGCATATGTTACTGTGACAATTATTAGGTTCAATAATTTTAAAAACAGTGCAACAACAATTATTGACTCAATGATATAAAATACAGTGTAATGACAATTATTAAATCAATAATGCAAAATACTGTGTAACAATAATTATTGAATTGATAATATAAAATATTATGCAGTGACAATTATCGATGAAATGATGCGTAACAGTTACGGTGTCAATTATCAGACCAATAATATGAGACACTATGCAATACCGTGTGTTACTGTAGAGTACCGTGTGCTACAGAAAATACCAAAAACTACCGTATGCTACTATTCTTTTATCACCGGTATTTTAACAGTTCCGTTGACTATTTTTATTTAAAAAGGTTATTTCTGTCGTTTTCTATATCCGACAAATATTCCGTTGTGGGGTCCACCAATAATTTGTTATTTCGGCGCCGTCGGACCAAACGAATATTCCCCCACAAAGCGAATATTGTCCGACAAAATAAAATTTGCACATAACATCCTTAACTTTTAACTTTATCGATTTAACCACTTACTGTTTAAAAAATATCTATATGAAGAAAAATTAAATTTTGTATTTCATAAAATTCGGGGTCTTACAATTAGATACTCAAGATAAATGACCAATGATCATAAAATCCAAAATGGGTGTTTGGAGAAAGATTAATGCATATGGCAAGGTGGAGACCTATAAGACCTGCCTAGTGGTAAAAAGATTTCAAACAAGGTCAAAGAGTTGACTATAATGAAACTTTTCACTAGTAAAAATACATATATCCATTCAGATTTTACTTGAAGTTGCAGCTTACTATAGAAAAGGATGTATGTATGATACAACCAAAATAATTTGTCTCTATATAGATGGAGTAAATCAAGTATAAAAGCTACAACGATCCAATTATGGATTGAAGCAAATTTCTCAAAGATGAAACATCCATTTTGACGAGACAATCAAAAGAGTTTGATTTTATCAAAGACGATGATGAAACAAGTATGTACAAAGGTTAGTGGGAGCACTGTGACATTCTTAGTATTATATGTTGATATACTATCGATAATGAATGACATACCGATGCTACAATCAGTAAAGATGTGGTTGTCTAAAAACTTATCATTCACGGACTTAAGAGAAGCATCCTAACATTCTATTCATGATAAAGGTCTATAGAGATAAATCGTAAAGGGTACTTAGCTTGATCTAAGGAACGTACATTGATTCATTGATATGTACTAGACTTGATATTGCTTATGTATGATAAGTAGATATCAATTCAATTATATATAAGAATATTAGAAAAGAGTTTGATGGGTCAGATATAAAACTAGAGGGCTTAACAGACTCAAGTTTTTTCAGACTAACCAAAATAACAGTATGTCCGTTTTAGGTTATATGATTACCTTGAACCGTGGTGCAGTGAATTGAAAAAGTTTCAAACAGTAAATAGTTACTGATTTAATGACAAAAACATAGTAAATAACTATAAGTGAAGCTGCAAAGGTGTTTGTTTGGTTCAACAAGTTCATTACAGAACTTATAATGGTTCCTAGTATTAAAGGAGTTTAATTCGCCAAAGAACCTAGATTTCATCTAAAATCCAAACATGTGTTGCAACACTTTTATATGATTAGAGAAATCATTGAAAGAAGATATGTCACCTTGGAGCGTGTCGACTTTTTTGACAATATAGCAGATCCATTTACTAAAGTTTTAACTCAAAAACAGTTTGATCATCACTTAGAAAAGATGGGTATTAGATACCATGGCGATTGACTTTAGTGCAAGTGGGAGATTGAAAGTAAAATGCACACAAGCCAATCATATTTGATATGATGTAGCATGTACTTTGTAATCTTATTTATTTATTAATAAAATTTATTTATACAAAGGAATTTTCTTTATTCATATTTAATAGATAATATTAATTGTGATAAACCTATAGTCATTGAGCAATGCTTTTAAAATAATGATCATGATCATGCTAATGAGATCTAAATTCAAGATAGCTCAAAACTAAAATTATTCCTAATTGTGGGATTACTAAAATGGGGATTAATGAATTCAGATAGATTAATACATACTATACTTGCTCTTATGAAGATGATTATTGATCTCATAATCATTTGTGTAGAGACACTAAACTAAGTATATAGGTGGTTATTAAAGAATAAGTTCACTGAACGTGACTCACTCAAGAAACACCTAATGGAGTCTTAATTGCCTTTCAATAGGAGTTCCTTTTATGATAGTAGTATAAGTGATCCTTAGATTTGAGATCATCATAGTATCGTGTGTATGATGAATTATATTTTAACATATTTCTTAAAACATTTAGGGTGTATTAAAGGGTATGCTCGGTTATAATAAGTTATATATGGAGATATGTGAATGATCAATAAAAAATCTACCAGTTCTTGTAAAATAAGAGAATGTCTTATGCAAATAAATGACAACTCAGTAGTCCTTGGTTAAGACAGATTGAAAATTAGAAAGTAGTTTCTAATTTATATTAATTAGAGTTATTTATTTGAGGATCGAAATGGATATAATTAAATAAAATAAGACATGACAGGAATACCATGTCTTATATTTGATTGGGACATTGTGAGGTAGAATGATTGAATTGTACGGTAACTATTCACTGAATAGGTTCTTTTGTGATTAAATATTAAAATCTATATTATCTAAAAAGTCATTGATTGCTAAGGGGGCTTATCTTATGGAATAAATATTATTTATTTAAGTGAATTAAATAGTTTAATTTATTTACATAAATAAGATTTAAATAGTTCTAATTAATTTATTCTATAACCGATTTAATATGGAAAACCTAAAGGGTCATACTGCAAAAGAAAAAATAATTATTTAAGAAGTAAATGACATAATTGTAATAATGAATTAAATATATTTAATTTATACTATGGGTATAGAATAAATTAAATAGCTTAATATTTATTATTTAGTATTTTAAAAATACTTATTATTATTATTATTATTATTATTATTATTATTATTGTTGTTGTTGTTGTTGTTGTTGTTGTTGTTGTTGTTGTTGTTGTTATTATTATTATTATTATTATTATTATTATTACTACTACTACTACTACTACTACTACTACTACTACTACTACTACTACGGATTAAGGTTACACACACTTTCATAAGTTTTGGGAGAGTACTCACAAGTTCTCTATATATAGGAAATTAGAAGAGAGAGAAAATTAGGGTCTGCAATCACCCACTTCTTGAATTGTTATTATTCCTTGGTGGATCACCTCTAGAGGTCAAACACTTGGGTGGCTAATGTTGATCGTTGGAATCCAAATAGTGAAATTCAAGGAGAACGTGAAGAACTTGGAGTTGAACTTGTATCTGTTAAAGCTTTGAGGTTTACGAGGGTATAATTCTCTAACTTCTTCTTTTTTAATTAATAGTTGCGCATAAAGGTCGTTCCTGAATTATAATTTGTAAATTTTTAAATTTGATTTTACCATGCTTATGCTATTTTATGCAATTTGATTGTATGTCTATGAATTTTTACAAAACAATAATGAGTGTTTCAAAACGAGTTCAAAGTGGTTTTGAAGGTTTTCTAACAAATTAGCGAAAAACCAAAAAACTATGCCAAACACATACTTTCGATTTCATGCCTTAAAGAAGTGATTTTGGTTAAGTCATATTTTTCTAAAATACTATGTAGTATAACCTGGGTTGTGTCCAAAAATGGGATTAATCGAAATAATATCGAACAAGTTATGATTTTTCAAAGTTATAAAGAAAATAAACAAAACTGGATTTCTAGAAACAGATCCACGGTTGGGGCCGTGTTTTACAGAGTAAATCCACGGCCGTGGCCGTGACCTCTCTATCAAACATGGCAGGGGAAGGAATATTGAAATAAATAAAAGAAATATAAGAATTAAGAAAATCACGTAAAATGTTATTAATGAGTGAAATTGAAGCGAAGGGGAACAATTAATTAAAATTAATCATGCAAAATATGATTCAAGTTATGTTAGTAAGTGTCGACGCCGGGATTTTCGCCGTTTCGTTTTTTAATAATTAAAAATGCCCTTTTCCAATTTTAGCCTTTTGAATTAAATGTGGTTTAGAAAAGGGTCGGCTTAATGTCGACGGGTTTTGAAAGATCGATATTTTATGAGCCAATTGACCAGAGTCGCCAGTTGGTATATTTGAAATGGATGTACCAACTCATCCGAATTTAGTTTTTCGTAATCGCTGGCTCATGTGACTCCGAGTTAATTGGTCTGCAAACCGAGATTCATGGAGTTCGGGGGCTTGCTTAAGCGAGGGGAAGGTGTTAGGCACCCCCCGACTTCCGTGAAACACGGTTACCGCAATCTCGATGTTTTCCTATCCTTTTAAATCCTAAAAATGTGTGAGCTGCGCGTGTGTGCGTGTGTGCCTAGGTGAATGCTTGTGGTGAATTTTGTTTGGTCTTTTGTATGGCAAATGTGCTTTATCTGGAAAGTGTTTTAACGTCTTTTGACCCAAATGACAAGGCTTCGCTTTTTATAAGAAAGATTGATTTTAAATTCGAAAACGTTGAGTGGCTTTTTATTAGATGTCATTTTGGAAAACAAACAATTTTAAACTTTTGTCAAATAGGAATCGAGACTATACATTGCCTCCTAACAATTAATATAAATAAAATGAAGGCAACTTCTAGAACTCTTTAACCCTATGCACAAAGTTTAATTAAAACGTTCATTTATTTTACGAAATCATTTTTTTGTGACATTTCAAAACCAACTAAAGCCTTTTCATCAATCATGGATTAAAGTTTGCCAAAACCCTTGATTTTTAAACCTCGTGAATCTAGCATCCTAGTTTGATCATTTTTTACAAAATCTTCATTATTTGCCTTATTTAAAAACCATTTTTTGTGTCGTAAATTAAAACAAGCACTCACAACGTGTCGGGGCTATCCACGGGCATGTAAGCCATCCAGACAACCCCAAACACCCACAATCACATATTTTATTATTATTACGGGGCCTTAACCCGAACACGACTTGGTATCGTTTTAAGGCCCGATATTACAAAATGCACATCCATGGACTCTATACAAGGATTACATATGCCGAAACGTCCATCATCGGGGTTCGATCACGGGGATCTCCCCCCTAGGCTCACAATCATCCTATCACAGCACAACCAATACTAAACAAATTTAACAAGATCTAGACATTTGCTATCACATTATATAACCCAAATATCACAAACCCAATACTACGGCGAATCTAACAATACTAAACTCGTTACGGTGCTATATGGATCAAAATCCCAATGCCAACATTCCAAACCGTTCATGAACACAACAAACTACATCTCACCATACGGATGTCATTGGGATATTAGGAGGAAGTCTCGTTCCAATGGAACCCTCGCTAAACATCCCTAATCCATGGATCCTCAATGATATTACAACATACTATATTAAGCAAAATCAAAACAACAACTATTCAACACCAAAATAAGCAAAAGATTAAAGAAAACACTTCATTTCACCTTGCAATACACCAAGACAAGCTTTATATTCCAAGATTTGAACCAAGACTACAAGAAATCCTTACTACTTGAGCAACAATCCACAATTTATCATTCAAAACACCTCCACCCGAGCCTTTTTTTCTCCTCCCGCGCTCCTTCTCTCTCTAAAAATCTATTATTTCTCTCTCTTTTTTTCTTCTCGGACGCAGATCTGGATGCTTAATAGAGTTCCGAAGGCAGCCGCAGGTGCAACTGCGGCTGGCCGCAGGTGCATCTGCGGCTGACTTCGCTGGCCGCCCGCACCGAACCTCGGCTGTCGTGTGCCGCCCTCGAGCCGCGAACCTGCCCCTTTGTCGGTGGCCGCAGGTGCATCCGCGGCTGTCCGGCTTCCTTTTCTCGATTTCCGTGCCGCGCGGTCTTAATTCGCCAATTTCTGCGGTATTATTTCGGGAGGCGGTTACCTAATGTATAAATTGCTCTTTGTGCTTGGCTTCCAGGGGGCGCTGCCCCCTTCCACCCCCGCCAGCTCACCGGCGAGCTGGGCAGCCGCTCGCTCACCGGGGAGCGAGACCCCCGAACATCGTAAGCGTAGTGGCCATTAGTTATGATCAAATCAGGCTCCTCTGGATCAACTGTTCGTCTTGCCGCAAGTAACCTGATGCTCGTTGTTCGTTGTGGCGGCTTTGGCCGTAAGTTGTTGGGGTGGCTTCGTGTTGGGGTCCACCTTCCTTTTCGCATGTCGGGTCGGGTGACGATCTTGCCCTCCTGACAGGGTTAGTACACAAGTGCAAAATTTGGGTGTCTACAGCTGCCCCTCTTTATCATGTTTATGGAATGAAATATGAATGAACATGATAAAGAAGTAGGCGCCCGATGCATGAAAATGCCAAATATACATTTAGCGATGTCGCACGTACGTTAAGTTGACGCGATGTCACATTTAATATGCTCATGTAGAGGTCATTTTTCAAGGTTACGAACGAACACTGCCCGGGTCTCAACTCCGGCGGGTTATTTTTGAAAGGCCAGGTATCGCATCTGGCTGGTCGTATCCGACGGGTCGGTTTTGAACTGGTCAGGTATCGTATCTGACGGGTCATTTTTGAATTGGTCAGGTATCGTATCTGACGGGTCGGTTTTGAATTGGTCAGGTATCGTATCTGACGGGTCGTTTTTCAATTGGTCAGGTATCGTATCTGACGGGTCGGTTTTGAATTGGTCAGGTATCGTATCTGACGGGTCGTTTTTCAATTGGTCAGGTATCGTATCTGACGGGTCGTTTTTGAATTGGTCAGGTATCGTATCTGACGGGTCGTTTTTCAATTGGTCAGGTATCGTATCTGACGGGTCGTTTTTCAATTGGTCAGGTATCGGATCTGACGGGTCGGTTTTGAATTGGTCATCCAGTCCTAAAATCTTGTATTCTAACGTGGGACAAGTCATACGTTGCCTCTGGGTGACGAACAGGGAGGGGACCGAGACCAGCCGCAGGTGCATCTGCGGCCAGCCGCAGCTGCATCTGCGGCTAGGATCGGTCCTATTTCAGATCGTGACCCTTCACGATCTGGTCACTTTCTCACTTTTCCTTTCTCTCATTCTCGGTTTTCCTCGTCCCCCACCCAACCTTTTCGTCTTTTGGGCAACTTTTGGGAAATTATGCTCCGATTAAATCAGTCTACGCACTTTGGGTAACGTTTTAACTCCTTTTTCTTTGATTTTCGCTTTCATTTGACTATTCATTTGCTTGTTTGAATATTTTAAATTTATCAATGCATGCTTATATGTGATATTTGTGTTGCCCGTAGCATAGATAAATACCGGGTTTCGTAGAGATGCCTCATTATTTTGAAAATTTGTTTTATTCATTTTATGCCTTTGAGGCATTATTTTCACTTGCATTATGGGTTTGTTGGTTGCCTGACCAGATTAAACATGCCTGATTGTGCATGGGATGTCCATTTTACAAACGAAACTCTGCCGAAATTTCGGGAAATTTAGTGCACCGCTAGGGACTTTATTTATGCATTTTCTATTTTCACACCATGCTATGCCACCCTATTATTTCTAGCAATATGCAATAAGACTTTTGAAAGATAATGAGCTAAGGGTGTTGTAATATCCCGGATATTTAAATGAATTAGAAATAAAATATTTAATATTTAATAAAGGTTGGAGTTTGATAACCTAGTAGTGATAGATAAATAGAGGTCCAAATTAAATTTAACGGACTAACTTAGATATGGTGATATCAAAATTTTTGATAAGTTAGCAAGTAAAGTGATAATTCAATAAACTTGACTAACAGCAAATCTAATTAAATTAAGAGAATTAATTAGTGGAGTTATGTAATTATGCGACGTGGTTGCGTGTAAATTAAATATGTATTTATATGAATATATATATATATATGCGTGCATATTTAGTAACATAATTTAATGGTTAATTAAATTGTGATAAATAGATAGATTAATATTAAATTAATCCGAATTGAATTAAAAGGTTTATTGTGGAATTAATTTATTCATTAATCAACAATTATGCAAATTGTTGATAAATTATTTGTGAGGAATAATTATGTAATTTATATAATTATAAATTATATAAAGTAGTTGAATTAATTAAGGGAGATTAGTAATTGTATATATGTACAACCTTTAATTTCATATATATGTACATATATATAAAGGGTTTAAATTAATTGAGAAATTTTAAATAGTAATTGAATATATTAAATGAATATATTCTATAATTAAATAAATCATTGTAAATGATTTATGAGAGTGAGAAATTTAATTATACAATTATTTGTGTAATATTAATTAAATAATTTAATAAATTATTTAAATAAGAAATTGAGTAAATATATTATTATTTTAATGTATTTTCGGGTAAATGGAATTATTTCCATAATTGATGAGAAATGAATTATTTAATGTAAATGTATTAAATAATTTAATTTATGGCGTAAATAAAATATATTAAATTATATATTGTATTTATTTAAATTTCATAATTTATTGTGAAATTGTTTTTGAGGTAAGGTGATGTGTATAAATAATATATATAGATTATATATATTATTATTAGCAAACACACTCTAAAGTTTTAATATCAAAATAATTGACAAGTTGTCATTAATTAAATATTCAATTAAATTGAATATAATGAGTGAATTAAATTTTTATAAATTAATTAATATGATAATTAATTTATGTAAATAATATAAAATATTATTAATAATATTATTAGTCCATTTAGTAATTTAATATTAATGGGTTAGAGTATTTAATTAATTAATCAATTCAATTATTATTTAATTATGGATTGGATAATTAATGTGTAACAAAATTAATAATTAATCATTTGGGATATAATTAAATAGCCCAATGATAAATTAAATGGACTTGACAATTTAGTAGCCCAAACAAGTTAATTAGCGCCCAATTGATATTTTAAATTAAAGCCCAATGATTGGCCCACTTGAAAAATACTTAATAAAACTATTAATTCTTAAAAAGTGAAAAGTGACATTTATTTTGGGACACCAACAATGCTTGTTGCCGGCAAGTTGGAGAGAAAGAGAGTGAAATGTGTGATTGTTATTTTATTATTTATTTATTTAATAATTAGGTTGCTTGTTTTAATTTTTGGTGAGTCTTTTCCCATAAAATCCTCACCAACTAAGGCATGGGTGAACTTCCTTGTGTAAGCATCCAATAGCTAACTTGTGTTGGTATAATTTCATAGATATAAGATATATATCTATACATTTTGGAAGACTTAAGTCATTAGAGAGAGAGAATTGTTAGTCATTTTTCTTCTTTCACTTTTCAAATTAGAGAGAAAATATTTGAGAGTAAGGATAAGGAAGGAGAAGGAATTCTTTGTTCATGTTATCCCCCTTCACAACCCATTTTGGAAGAAAAATGAGGATAGCCATTAATATGAGGTAATGGTTATTTTAAATGTAGTTTATTTTATTTTTATTTAAATAAACCAACATGTGAGTATAAACATGTTAATGTAGTTAATAATATGTGATAGTAATATTTATGTTATGCTTGAGTTAAATATGCTTGATTTGTATTTTTGGTATAATTTATATGCTAAAAACATGTGTTTGGTGGTGTTAAATCAAGTATCAAAATAATGTCCAAAAATAAATTTTTATAATATTTAGATTTAATGTTATAATATTATAGAACATTAAATCATGAGAAAAATAAAGTTTGAATCACTCAAAATGGAGTTATACACAAAAAGTTATGATTTGTGGTAGTTTATGTGATGTAAAAATTTTTATAAAATTTTTTAATATTAAATCATGCAAAAATTAAATTTTCATGTTATAAATTGTATTTAAGTTATTGGTAATTTTTTTGGATTTTTATTGAGGACTTAAAGATTTCTTGAAGGTATAAATTTTATTAAGTTGTGTATTAAAATAGCCACTGTTCATGATCTGCTGAAAGAGAAAAAAAAAGAGGGTTACCGCGCAATGCGCGCAAGCAATTATAACTGTCGGACACGGAGCCAAAACGGCGTCGTTTTGGCGAATAAAGATTTCATCTGCGCGCAATGCGCGGAAGCCAGTTACGGTGACTTAAAACGGCACCGTTTTGAAACATTAGAATTTGTCAGCGCGCAATGCGCGAGATACCATTTTGGCGAAATTACATTGTTGCCCCTCCGGTCTCTTTTCTGCGAAATTACGAAATTGCCCCTCCGTTCGTTTTTCGGCTTATTTACAGAATTGCCATTCTGGATAATTTTAATTAATTTAAATGTTTAAAAATTAATTTAAAATTATAACAAAAATAATAATAATACAAAAATGATATTTAGGTATTGAATATTATATTTTCCAAATATAATATGTATTTAGGATTAATATTTAAATGTTGTAAATATTAATCTAGTTAGTTTAATATTATATTTTTCAAATATAATATATATTTAGGATTAATATTTAAATGTTATAAATATTAATCTAGTTAGTTTAATATTATATTTTTTTCAAATATAATAAGTATTTAGGATTAATATTTAAATATTGTAAATATTAATCTAGTTAGTTGAATATTATATTTTTTTAAATATAATAAGTATTTAGGATTAATATTTAAATGTTGTAAATATTAATCTAGTTAATATTATATCTTCTGAATTTATGATTAAACTAATTATTATTTAATTAATATTAAATAATAAACAAGGATGATAAATTAATTAATTATTATTTAATTACTATTAAATAATAATTAAAGACAACTAAGATTGATTATTTAATTATTTATTATTTGATTAACTTTAAATAATAAATAAATTCAGTTAGTTATTATTTATTATTAAAATAATAACTAATGATATTTGAGTATTTACTATATAATTTTATTATTTATTATTTAATTAACTTTAAATAATAAATGAATCTAGTTAATTAGTTATTATTTATTATTAAATAATAACTAAAGATATTTGATTATTTTTAATATAATATAATTATTTATTATTTGATTAATTTTAAATAATAAATAAATCTAGTAAGTTATTATTTATTATTAAATAATAACTAAAGGTAGTTAATTACTTACTATTTAATTAATGTTAAATAGTAATTAAATGAAATAAAGAAAATGTCTTTTAACTCTTTTGTTTAAACAATTATAATAAATTGTTTAATAGTTTAGTAAGTGTTTAACACTTGAGAAAATTGATATAAATTAATTAAATTATTAACCTAAGATTTATTAATTATTTTATAGGTTAATGATAGTATATTAACTTATTTGTTATGTAACTTTTATTTGCCAGATAAATAGCATAATTGAGCGCATAATTGTACAATTTTATGTAATACTAATTGATAGACCAATGTTGTTAATATTAGGTCATTCAAAGAAAGTTATTTAAAGCTAGTTATCTGTAGATCGACTATCAGGCAAGTTTCCTAAACCCTACTCAATTTATATTCGAGCAGGATATATTATTTTATTGTTCAAGTTCTTAACTCAAACTCAAGTTATTACATTTCAAGCATGCTATGGTTTAATTCTGTATAATTATTCCACATCTTTAAATTGTTGATTCGCACATAGTGCATGTTGCATGTGTTCATCAGGTATGAAAGGCTGATCACCTTCATTACCATAAGGTTCAGTTAAATTTGTTCATGGTCATTATTGACACTCAACATTAATTGATTCAATCATTCAATTATTGAAATTATGATTCGTACTCTTTCACAATTATTATATTGTTGAAAATCTGAAAGCTTGTTCTTTCCTTCAATCATGATATATCGTTATTGTATTTAAACTTGCTGAGCAAAGTCGTTGCTCACTCTTGCTATATCATGATAACAAATTTCAGAATAATACGAATGTCCAAGGAGAGACGGAGACAGAAGCAACAGACAAGATTATAGTGTTATGCATTATAACTAAATTGTTATATGATGTAAGTAATTTTGTAAACTTTTTTTATGAATCTAAAGGTATATATGTAAGTTAAGGTTAGAAACCTTGGGAAATATTGTAGAATAAACAATTTATGTTTATATATTCCGCATTAGTTATAGAACGTGTATGAAGATGATGTATCGTGACGTACCAAGTCTAGGGTTAAAGGAACCCGGATTTGGGGTCGTCACAGGTTGGTATCAGAGCTGATAGGTTATAGTTCTTAGGTAGTAGTACCTTAGGCTATAATCATGGAAAGATAATACAGACAGTGAAATGATAAACTCAGATAGAGTTTAGAAATGAACATACACAGTTCATAAAGGAGAAAATAAATCTATATAGATACATAGATATATGAAAAGATTCAAAGAAGGATCTTCAAAGAGTGTAATCCAAATAAATGGAATAAGAATCAGGGAACACTTGATTCAAGAATTTAAAAAGAGAAGGATCGTACAGTAAAATGATCAAAGATGAATGATAAGATGATAGAATTAAACGATCCTAGAATAAAGGAGAAATAGTACAGTGAAATCAATTGTGTTATAAGATCACGATGATCATAGTAAAATCATGGAATGACAAATGGTCTGTTAAATGATTAAGAGGTTGTGTTGATAGCATGGTGCTATAACAATGAAGATACTGAAATAGTAACAAGTGGACTCTTGAAGTGTTGAGTGTGATAAGGTATGAATTGACAAAATTCATATCAAGTTAAGAGAAGTTAGAGGTTTGTAGGTTTTTAATTGAGGACTCATATTAGTGGCTGAGTTGTACAATTCCTTGTATGAGTGGGGAATTAGTGCTTGGTTTTAGAACCGCTTAGTTTGCTATATTGATACAGTGGTTGAGTTGAACAGTCCTTTGTATGGGCAGGGGATTTGTTCTTGGTTTAACGACCGCTTAACTTCCAATATTGATTAGTGGCTGAGTTGACCAATTTCTTGTATGGGCAGGAGATTGTGTTTGGTTTGACGACCACTCGGCTTCCTATAATGATAATCAACTGAAACCTGGTGTCGCGCTATTCACTATATGTATGTTGAGAAGGTGATTCTTTTCTCATGTGTATAACGGATAGGTAGAGGATGTTAAGATAAGTTCGTGTTCTGAGAACTGACACGCATAGTAAGTTCGTGACTCATAGTCATGTGGTGGAGCCCCTCAGCGAATGGGCGACTTTGGCCTGACTAGGACAAGTTCCTCAAACCATATGATTGTGGTAAGTTGCTGAGCCCAAATATGTGGTAAGTTTGATGAACAGTAGGTATGGATAGAGTTAAGTAGTCAGGTTAAGGCTATAATAGATATAGTTATTAAGCTGGAAAAGAATGTGGAGGAAAAATTTGAGGTGTTTTGAGGTTTTAGGATATTCCAAATCTTCTAGCTATGCTAGACTTTGAAATTCTTAAAAATCGTGCCAAATTCGCACTTTTGTGCTTTTGAAAAGACAAATGTATTTTTGAAATCATTAATGCATTTAGTGCAGAGATGATAACCGATGGAGTCATCAATGCAGAGTAACCTAGTGTTGGATGTATTTTTAAGCCCACTATGGTATGATGTAATATGACAAAGTCAAAATGATTTTTAGTATTTTGAAACGTTTAAAGAAGAGTCTATGCTAATTGTTTCGGCAAGACAAATTGATTTGAAAATATCAAAATGTATTTATAAAATCATCACACGCCATTAAAGCCATGGTGCAGAGATGAAAAAGACGGAATCCTCAACGCACTGTTGCAACGGTGCGGTATCATGAAGTCCTATAAATGAATTTTAGTACTTTAACTAATCTGAAATGATTTTTGAGTCGTAATATACGAACAGTTCAATAATGTGAGTCTATGTCATTTATTTTGACTGGACACTTTTTGGTCAGAAATGACTCGAGTTTTATTTTCCAATCCAACTTATGCTGGAGCGGAATTTTGTAGTAAGTCTGAGGTGAACAACCCCATAATGGGGGATATGTCAGAGCCATGAATAAAGAACCCGCGAGGGGGCGCCCAACAGTGGTGGCATGCTGATATGGGTTGGTAAATCCAAAGAGTTCGACCCCGTGAGAAGTCGTTGTGCACAACGCAGAAGTACGATAGGCTGATCACCTAACGTACACCTATGGAATGTTTTCAGTCTTTGTGATTGATAAACACTCTGTTTATAAGTATTTACAGGGATAAATACTATTTATTCGGAATTCAGTTAATTCCATGTTCACAGTCTTGATGACCCCTCAGCATATTATGAAAGTTTTAATGAATATTTTGATTTTCAATTTATTCTTCTGTAAGATATTGATTTTCAATTTATTCTTCTGCAAGATATTCCATTGTTCTGGAATTATGAGTTTAGAAGTATGAACTTCCTAGAAAAGGGTGGTCATAGACTTTGATGAGTAAAGAGTTATACTCAGAGATGAAAATTGATAGAAATGTGTATGAGATAATTTCGGGGACGAAATTTTTAGAAGAAGGGGTGAATGTAATATCCCGGATATTTAAATGAATTAGAAATAAAATATTTAATATTTAATAAAGGTTGGAGTTTGATAACCTAGTAGTGATAGATAAATAGAGGTCCAAATTAAATTTAACGGACTAACTTAGATATGGTGATATCAAAATTTTTGATAAGTTAGCAAGTAAAGTGATAATTCAATAAACTTGACTAACAGCAAATCTAATTAAATTAAGAGAATTAATTAGTGGAGTTATGTAATTATGCGACGTGGTTGCGTGTAAATTAAATATGTATTTATATGAATATATATATATATGCGTGCATATTTAGTAACATAATTTAATGGTTAATTAAATTGTGATAAATAGATAGATTAATATTAAATTAATCCGAATTGAATTAAAAGGTTTATTGTGGAATTAATTTATTCATTAATCAACAATTATGCAAATTGTTGATAAATTATTTGTGAGGAATAATTATGTAATTTATATAATTATAAATTATATAAAGTAGATGAATTAATTAAGGAAGATTAGTAATTGTATATATGTACAACCTTTAATTTCATATATATGTACATATATATAAAGGGTTTAAATTAATTGAGAAATTTTAAATAGTAATTGAATATATTAAATGAATATATTCTATAATTAAATAAATCATTGTAAATGATTTATGAGAGTGAGAAATTTAATTATACAATTATTTGTGTAATATTAATTAAATAATTTAATAAATTATTTAAATAAGAAATTGAGTAAATATATTATTATTTTAATGTATTTTCGGGTAAATGGAATTATTTCCATAATTGATGAGAAATGAATTATTTAATGTAAATGTATTAAATAATTTAATTTATGGCGTAAATAAAATATATTAAATTATATATTGTATTTATTTAAATTTCATAATTTATTGTGAAATTGTTTTTGAGGTAAGGTGATGTGTATAAATAATATATATAGATTATATATATTATTATTAGCAAACACACTCTAAAGTTTTAATATCAAAATAATTGACAAGTTGTCATTAATTAAATATTCAATTAAATTGAATATAATGAGTGAATTAAATTTTTATAAATTAATTAATATGATAATTAATTTATGTAAATAATATAAAATATTATTAATAATATTATTAGTCCATTTAGTAATTTAATATTAATGGGTTAGAGTATTTAATTAATTAATCAATTCAATTATTATTTAATTATGGATTGGATAATTAATGTGTAACAAAATTAATAATTAATCATTTGGGATATAATTAAATAGCCCAATGATAAATTAAATGGACTTGACAATTTAGTAGCCCAAACAAGTTAATTAGCGCCCAATTGGTATTTTAAATTAAAGCCCAATGATTGGCCCACTTGAAAAATACTTAATAAAACTATTAATTCTTAAAAAGTGAAAAGTGACATTTATTTTGGGACACCAACAATGCTTGTTGCCGGCAAGTTGGAGAGAAAGAGAGTGAAATGTGTGATTGTTATTTTATTATTTATTTATTTAATAATTAGGTTGCTTGTTTTAATTTTTGGTGAGTCTTTTCCCATAAAATCCTCACCAACTAAGGCATGGGTGAACTTCCTTGTGTAAGCATCCAATAGCTAACTTGTGTTGGTATAATTTCATAGATATAAGATATATATCTATACATTTTGGAAGACTTAAGTCATTAGAGAGAGAGAATTGTTAGTCATTTTTCTTCTTTCACTTTTCAAATTAGAGAGAAAATATTTGAGAGTAAGGATAAGGAAGGAGAAGGAATTCTTTGTTCATGTTATCCCCCTTCACAACCCATTTTGGAAGAAAAATGAGGATAGCCATTAATATGAGGTAATGGTTATTTTAAATGTAGTTTATTTTATTTTTATTTAAATAAACCAACATGTGAGTATAAACATGTTAATGTAGTTAATAATATGTGATAGTAATATTTATGTTATGCTTGAGTTAAATATGCTTGATTTGTATTTTTGGTATAATTTATATGCTAAAAACATGTGTTTGGTGGTGTTAAATCAAGTATCAAAATAATGTCCAAAAATAAATTTTTATAATATTTAGATTTAATGTTATAATATTATAGAACATTAAATCATGAGAAAAATAAAGTTTGAATCACTCAAAATGGAGTTATACACAAAAAGTTATGATTTGTGGTAGTTTATGTGATGTAAAAATTTTTATAAAATTTTTTAATATTAAATCATGAAAAATTAAATTTTCATGTTATAAATTGTATTTAAGTTATTGGTAATTTTTTTGGATTTTTATTGAGGACTTAAAGATTTCTTGAAGGTATAAATTTTATTAAGTTGTGTATTAAAATAGCCACTGTTCATGATCTGCTGAAAGAGAAAAAAAAGAGAGTTACCGCGCAATGCGCGCAAGCAATTATAACTGTCGGACACGGAGCCAAAACGGCGTCGTTTTGGCGAATAAAGATTTCATCTGCGCGCAATGCGCGGAAGCCAGTTACGGTGACTTAAAACGGCACCGTTTTGAAACATTAGAATTTGTCAGCGCGCAATGCGCGAGATACCATTTTGGCGAAATTACATTGTTGCCCCTCCGGTCTCTTTTCTGCGAAATTACGAAATTGCCCCTCCGTTCGTTTTTCGGCTTATTTACAGAATTGTCATTCTGGATAATTTTAATTAATTTAAATGTTTAAAAATTAATTTAAAATTATAACAAAAATAATAATAATACAAAAATGATATTTAGGTATTGAATATTATATTTTCCAAATATAATATGTATTTAGGATTAATATTTAAATGTTGTAAATATTAATCTAGTTAGTTTAATATTATATTTTTCAAATATAATATATATTTAGGATTAATATTTAAATGTTATAAATATTAATCTAGTTAGTTTAATATTATATTTTTTTCAAATATAATAAGTATTTAGGATTAATATTTAAATATTGTAAATATTAATCTAGTTAGTTGAATATTATATTTTTTTAAATATAATAAGTATTTAGGATTAATATTTAAATGTTGTAAATATTAATCTAGTTAATATTATATCTTCTGAATTTATGATTAAACTAATTATTATTTAATTATTATTAAATAATAAACAAGGATGATAAATTAATTAATTATTATTTAATTACTATTAAATAATAATTAAAGACAACTAAGATTGATTATTTAATTATTTATTATTTGATTAACTTTAAATAATAAATAAATTCAGTTAGTTATTATTTATTATTAAAATAATAACTAATGATATTTGAGTATTTACTATATAATTTTATTATTTATTATTTAATTAACTTTAAATAATAAATGAATCTAGTTAATTAGTTATTATTTATTATTAAATAATAACTAAAGATATTTGATTATTTTTAATATAATATAATTATTTATTATTTGATTAATTTTAAATAATAAATAAATCTAGTAAGTTATTATTTATTATTAAATAATAACTAAAGGTAGTTAATTACTTACTATTTAATTAATGTTAAATAGTAATTAAATGAAATAAAGAAAATGTCTTTTAACTCTTTTGTTTAAACAATTATAATAAATTGTTTAATAGTTTAGTAAGTGTTTAACACTTGAGAAAATTGATATAAATTAATTAAATTATTAACCTAAGATTTATTAATTATTTTATAGGTTAATGATAGTATATTAACTTATTTGTTATGTAACTTTTATTTGCCAGATAAATAGCATAATTGAGCGCATAATTGTACAATTTTATGTAATACTAATTGATAGACCAATGTTGTTAATATTAGGTCATTCAAAGAAAGTTATTTAAAGCTAGTTATCTGTAGATCGACTATCAGGCAAGTTTCCTAAACCCTACTCAATTTATATTCGAGCAGGATATATTATTTTATTGTTCAAGTTCTTAACTCAAACTCAAGTTATTACGTTTCAAGCATGCTATGGTTTAATTCTGTATAATTATTCCACATCTTTAAATTGTTGATTCGCACATAGTGCATGTTGCATGTGTTCATCAGGTATGAAAGGCTGATCACCTTCATTACCATAAGGTTCAGTTAAATTTGTTCATGGTCATTATTGACACTCAACATTAATTGATTCAATCATTCAATTATTGAAATTATGATTCGTACTCTTTCACAATTATTATATTGTTGAAAATCTGAAAGCTTGTTCTTTCCTTCAATCATGATATATCGTTATTGTATTTAAACTTGCTGAGCAAAGTCGTTGCTCACTCTTGCTATATCATGATAACAAATTTCAGAATAATACGAATGTCCAAGGAGAGACGGAGACAGAAGCAACAGACAAGATTATAGTGTTATGCATTATAACTAAATTGTTATATGATGTAAGTAATTTTGTAAACTTTTTTTATGAATCTAAAGGTATATATGTAAGTTAAGGTTAGAAACCTTGGGAAATATTGTAGAATAAACAATTTATGTTTATATATTCCGCATTAGTTATAGAACGTGTATGAAGATGATGTATCGTGACGTACCAAGTCTAGGGTTAAAGGAACCCGGATTTGGGGTCGTCACAGGTGTACCTTTTTTGTGATACCGTTCCAGTTATGGATCCAGATGCTCCCAGTGGTTCCTCAGTGCCCCGAGCGTCGGGTGTCCGTCGTCGTAGAGCGACCTCTTCAGCTCCAGCTCCAGTCCTGACTCGTCATTCCCGTAGACTGGCTGAGTCTGTTATTCGCCCCGTTCAGCCTGATGTGGATGAGGACGCCCCAGCGGAGGCAGAGGCGGGTCCCTCGGGCACAGCGGCTCCTTCTCCCATGCGTCGGACCTTACCCGGGGCCCGTTGCTAAGATACCGGATCTGCTCGGTCCTGACCTCGATCGTCACCCCTCAGCCTACCTGGCGGCTAACGAGGTATATTCGTTATTTAAATTCATTCAACCTCGTGAGATTATCGGGACTGACTGTTTCGGTGGCTGTCATAGGTTCCTGAGTTTACCCAGCCTCGGGGTAACTGGTTCAGCATTTACACCCTCTACCACGCGTTGCATCCCGACTATAGGGGAATGGTAGACTCCTGGGGGTTCAGACATTTCTTTACTATTGCCCCTCGTCGATGTCCGTGGGGCTATATGAGGGCCCTGTCTGAGCGCTGGTTCCACCAGACCCAGTCGCTTCATCTACTGGACTGCGAGCTGTTGTTGACTCCTCTGGACTGGCGTTATATTACCGGGGTGGAGTTCTCCGGACCCCGTGTTCCTCTGGAGCCGGACATCACTTCCGTAACCGTTCGATCCTTGTTGGGGTTCACTCCTCAGGATAAGGTCTTTAAGGCCCGCAGCATCCGATCCGGAGCTTTGGCTGTAGATGCCATTGGAGGGGCTCTTTCCGAGCCATTTCCCGAGGACCGCTCCGCTCGTGACTTCCTGCTCCGGCGTCTATTCCTGACTATCATGAGGGGCTGTTTTCTGGGGAACAACTCCTCGACCATCCATTTCAATATCGTCGGCGCTACTCGAGATGTGGATCGGATCGGGGACTATGACTGGGGTTCCTTCACCTTCGCCTATTTCCTCCATGGCCTTCGCCTTCGCTCAGAGGGGCAGACAGATGCCTGGCTGGGGTTTTATCCTTTTCTGCTGGTAAGTCCCATTCATTTAGCCGCTTTATTTGTTTTATTCATTTGCCGTCCTTGGTACTTACGTCCCATTTTCCTTGTTTATCAGTTCTGGGCTTATGAGCGGCTACCCTGCTTGCGGCCGATTACTACCCTCGGTCCAGAGACTTATCCCCGGGGTCGTCGATGGCATCACAGCACTTTGGCGGAGACCCCGGTGTCAGATAGCTTCTCCCACTGCCGGCTGCAGTTAGAGATGGTCTCTTCGGCGGACGTGACATGGGTTCCTTACACTGCGGATCATTTGGCGGCTGGCCTCGCCGGTGGTTATGCTGCGGACCAGGAATTTGCCTTGTCCACTCGTCGTATTCCCTTCTTGACTTATGGTGGATGGGAGCTGTATTTGGGGGAGCGTGCCATCAGATGCGTTTCCGGGGAGGTCCGGATCCCTTTCGCTCCTCCTTCCCGGAGATTTTGGCTCATGGATTCCCATCTCCCAGAGGCAGTGACGGCCGGGGAGGATGGATATATGCTGTCTGACGGCCCGCAGACGAGTGAGAGTTTTAGCGTCTGGTGGAGACCTCGTACCATCGGGCCTCAGACTCGGGCCACCTTCTTCCTTGGAGACCTGGTTCACGGGTCTGTGATGATGACAGACTGGATGGAGTGTGTTCGGGCCCCCACTCACTCAGATCAGATTGCTTCATTGACTCGGCGAGTGGACCAGTTGTCATTTTTTGTTCGGAGCTTGGGCCGGGATCCAGAGGAAGCTTACGCTGCAGACCCGTATGGACCTGACCTCGGTGCAGCTCCCGGCTCGTCGGGTGCCCCTGTCTCGCCTTATTCCTGCCCTGATCTGAACTTTGGCGCTGAGGCTTCCATTCCTGGGGACGTGGGCCATGCGAGCCAGTTTGATGATGACACCTTTATTGAGGGCCTATAGTGCGTCGGCTAGATCTAGATAGGCTAGGACCTCTGTATTTGGACCTGTTTGTTTTATTTGTCATCATTTGTTTTTCATTCCATGTATTATGTACAGAATTATCTTTATTTTATGCATAATTTCTTCTTTATGATGATCTACTTATTATAGCTTGTACGATGCACGATTTATTATATATGTGGACAAAGAAATTGACCCCTGTATAGTCTTTTGATACTGTTTTTTCACAGATGTCATCCCTGGATGTGGTTCGCGTGGGCCCCCGCACCCCCTCAGGGATCATGAGTCGGTTCCGTTCGTGGCTGGATAGTTTGATACCCCCAGACCGGATCATTGCAGAGGGTCTTTTGGGACACTCCTTGTCTCTTTTGTCATTTCAGGTGCCGCCGGGCTTTGTTGATGGCATTCTCAGCTGTTGGATCCCGGACAGACAGGTTTTCAGGTTTGGGCTGGAGTATCTGACCCCCACTCTTGAGGAGTATGCTCGTTTTACCGGTTTATCCGTGGATGGTCCCTGCGCACGGGTTACTTCAGGCCATATGCGCCGTCAGTTCCTGACTTTCACAGGCTTGCGGAGGACAGCTTTGTTATCTGTGATCTCTTCGAGCCATCTCGTCCCTCTATCCTTCTTGGTTGACAGATTCGGATCGGTGGATAGCTTTTCTCGATTCTCCAGTGATTTTTCAGTATCTGAGGAGCGCTGGGGCGCTTTGAGAGTGGATGTTTTGATGGCCTGTGTCATATCAGCCCTGTACATGCCCGCAGGGGACGACCTCATGGATATGCGGGTTATCGTAGCGGTGCAGGCTCTCCAGGAGGATCATACCATTCTTCCCATTATATTAGCAGAGACTTACCTGTCGGCCTCATATTGTCATTCATTCTCTGGTCGCATATTCAGGGGAAGCTCTATCTTGTTATATGTATGGTTCATGAGCCATCTCAGACCCATCGGGCAGTTTCGTCGACACGGGTTCTGTTTCAGCCACAGCCTGGCCATGCAGTTCTCATTTCGTCCCCGGTGATGCACGGATACAGCCTCATGGAGGGAGTTCTTATCAGCCATTGAGGAGCCTTTCCATCTTCTGATCTATTCGGGTTATTGCTCCTTCCAGAGTTTCCTAACTCACGTGCCATCTTTTGATTTCCTCCCTCTCCTTGGCTTGAGGGGGGTGACGACTTATCATCCCTTAGCTGTCATGGGGCAGTTTGACCAGATGCAGGATCTCCATCTCTTTACAGGAGCTGCTGACTACCGATTTCTCATATCGCCTCAGACGGAGAGGGAGCTGCTGCGGGTATACGATCTTTGGTCACACAGGATCTCGGCCGATTTTGGGGATAGTCATCCCGGTCAGACACCCGATTATCTGCTATGGTTGCAAAGAGATTCTGAGATTGCCGACTTTGATCCGATTGGGATATTGGGTGGTTCTCGAGGACTTTTCCCTGATGAGACCAGTTCAGATGCGGTCATTCCTACAGAGCTTTCAGGATTAGCGCCCATGTCTGGGGTTGAGGAGGTTTCTGCTTCGGTACATGTCACCTCCCTTGATTTGGCGGATCGGATTCAGGGATTACTGATTGAGGGTACCCGGCTCCGGTCTGCCTTGAGGGCCACCGAGATTGAGAGGGATACCGCACACGCGGAGCGGGATGCGGTCGTACTAGCTTGTGATGCCGCCCTCTCTGCCAGAGATAGTGTTATCGAGCAGGTCAGAGTTGTCATGGAGGGCCATTCTGCGACTGTTACCAGTGCTGCTGCTCTTTTGACTCGGGTTGACATGATGGGACAGCAGATTGCGGGTGAGCCAGAGGTTTATGATGCCTCGACTACTTTGTCTATCCTGCTCCAGCTGGTCTCCGACCTGTAGATGATTTTATTCCCTGCACAGACTATGTCAGACTCATCACTTTTATTTAGAAGACAGACTTGTAATCAAAATGTTTTGTATATATAGAGAAATATTTATGGTTTTAGTCATTTCCCTTTTTGATGCATCGTCGCCCTTCATTGGATCCTCATTTTATCCAGCTGATTATGATTTCGATATATTGCCTTATTTCTTTCCTCAAGTCTTGATTGGAACTCCACAGATATTGCCGCGTGCCCCCTTTGATTTCATCGAAGTGAGTCTTGGACTTTGGGCTAATTATGTGTCTAGGTTTGGGTAAGTTTTGGAGTGTATAGGATTTCGGAATTTTCGGGAAGTGGTTTCGGTATAGGGACAATGTTTATTATTTTGGTATAGAACGGACCGGGCCATGACGGCTGAATGTATTTGTCCAAAGTAAGGTTTCGGGTTTTCTGGAAATGGGTTTGGTATAGGGACGAGATTTATTATTTTGTATAGAACGGACCGTGCCAGGATGGCTGCCTACGTACTCCCACAAGGTCGGGAGATCAGGTCCTACGTAGTTCGAATTACAAGGGAGATAGGAATTTTTTTTTTTTTTTTTTTTTTTTTTTTTTTTTGAAGCAGAGAACCGTTTCACAGAGTCAGAGTTCAGGGGCTGCGGGAATACCTCGCCATCCATTTCTTGTAGGATAAGGGCCCCTCCAGATAGGACTTTCTTGATCACAAAGGGTCCTTCCCAATTTGGAGCGAATTTCCCTTTGGCTTCGTCTTGACAGGGCATGACCCTCTTTAGCACTAAATCATTTTCCTTGAACTTTCGGGACCGTATCTTTTTGTCGTACGATCGAGAGATGCGTTGCTGATACAACTGACCGTGCAATATAGCCGCCACCCTTCTTTCATCTATTAAGGCTAACTGGTCGTATCGACTTTGTATCCAATCCTCCTCGTCAATCCGAGCATCAAACAAAATTCGGAGGGATGCCATCTCCATCTCTACTGGCAAAACGGCCTCCATCCCATATACCAAGGCGTAAGGGGTTGCCCCTGTAGATGTACGAACTGATGTCCGATATGCAAACAGTGTGAGGGGTAGCAAGTCCGGCCATCCCCGATGATTGGCAGACATTCTCGCCATAATTCTCTTTATATTCTTGTTCGCCGCTTCCACGGCCCCATTCATTTTGGGCCGGTAAATGACAGAATTGAGATGCTTGATCTTGAATTGGGCGCACAACTCCTTCATAAGGGCATTGTTCAGATTCTTGGCATTGTCGGACACCAAGATTTCAGGCTGTCCGTATCGACAAATCACATTGTTCCTGATGAAACTGACTATAACTTCCTGCGTTACTTTGGGGAAAGAAGCTGCCTCTACCCATTTAGTGAAATAGTCGATCATGACGAAAATGAACCGGTGGCCGTTGCTCGCTTTGGGCTCCACGGGCCCGATAACATCCATACCCCACATGGAGAACGGCCAAGGGGAAGTCATACAATGTAGTTCATTAGGAGGCGCATGCATCACATTACCGTGTGCTTGGCATTGGAAACATCGCTTGACATGATCGTCACAGTCAGCCTTAAGTGATAGCCAGTAATGCCCGGTTCTCAGAATTTTCTTGGCCAACCTTGGTCCACTCATATGCGGCCCACATACTCCACCGTGCACTTCGCCCATGATTTTCTGTGCTTGAGTCTCGTCCACACATCGCAATAATCCCAAGCCTACATCCCTCTTATACAGGGAGTCTCCGCTTAAATAGAATTTCATCGCCATCTTCTGGATTCTCTGCCTTTCCGTTCGGTTCGCCTGGTCGGGGAGTGATCTATCCCTCAAGTATTTCTGAATGTCATGATACCAGGGCTGATTTGGTTGAGCCACATCTTCTGACAACTCCGATATGTATTCTTCGTAAGCGGGGGCACTTTGTACTGTTATTTCAATCTGTGGGGTGGCTTTGCCTTTGAGTACGTGGACTAACGAAGCCAGGGTAGCCAATGCATCGGCGAAGTCATTCCGCCCCCAGGGAATGTGTCGGAAAGCTATATCTTCAAATTCTTGCATCAATCGGACTACACACCGGTGGTACGGGAGTAACCGAAGCTCCTTAGTGCCATACTCCCCAGTCGCCTGTCTGATTACCAATTCTGAATCTCCGAACACGGCTAATCTTTTCACTCCCATATTGCGGGCGAATCTCAGTCCCAATATACATCCTTCGTATTCAGCCGTATTGTTCGAGTTACTGAACTTTAATTTGGTGAGGACAGGGTATTGCTCGCCCGTAATGGAGACCAGGACCGCTCCAGCTCCAGCCCCTTCAGCATTCATGGCACCGTCAAAATACATCTTCCAAAATTGCCCTTCGTCATCACACCTCGCTTATTGGACCCACAGTATGTCTTCACCCTGTAGGAAAGTCTCTAAAGGCTCCATCCCCCCTGTCGGCATCTCTGATAACTGATCTGCAATTCCCTGCCCTTTCATGGCCTTCTGGGTAACATACAGGATGTCGAATTGCTGGAGGATTAACTGCCACCTTGACAATCGACAATTCAGCATTGGTCTCTCAAATATATATTTCAAGGGGTCGATCCGCGAGATCAAATAGGTAGTGTGTCCATGGAGGTAATGCTGTAACCTCATAGCAGCCCAGGCCAAGGCGCAACATGTTCTCTCGATCGGTGTGTAATTTTGTTCACAGCTGCTGAATCTCTTGCTGAGGTAATAAATGGCATGCTCCTTACCGGATTCACTCTTCTGCCCCAGCATACAACCCATCGCCATATCATTCACGGATATATACAGGAAAAGGGGAATCCCGTCCTTTGGCGGTACCAGCACTGACGCTTCTGTTAATTGTTTCTTAATAGTCTGAAAGGCCTTTTGGCATTGACTGTTCCACTTCCGGGAGGAATCTTTCCTTAACAGTTTGAAGATTGGTTCGCAGGTGGTGGTCAGATGGGATATGAACCGACTGATGAAATTTATCCTCCCCAAAAATCCCCTTATCTCTTTCTCTGTACGGGGAGCTGGCATATCCACAATAGCCCTGATCTTAGCCGGATCCAGTTCGATACCTCGATTGCTCACCAAGAATCCAAGGAGCCTACCTGACTGAACCCCGAAGGCACATTTGGCTGGATTGAGCTTCAAATTATACTTCCTGAGCCGTTCAAATAGCTTCTTAAGGTGAGTCACATGGTCAGATTCCGCCTTTGATTTCACAATGATGTCATCCACGTAAACCTCTATCTCTTTGTGCATCATGTCGTGAAATAGGGCCATCATGGCCCTTTGATAAGTGGCTCCTGCATTTGTGAGGCCGAAAGCAAGTCGTCTATAACAGAATGTGCCCCAGGGGGTGATGAAGGCAGTCTTTTCTCGATCCTCTTCCGCCACCATTATCTGGTGATACCCAGCGAAACAATCGACAAATGAATACATTTCATACTGAGCTGTGTTATCCACCAAGATGTGTATGAAAGGCACTGGGAAGTTATCCTTGAGACTGGCCTTGTTCAGATCCCTGTAATCCACGCACACTCTCACCTTTCCTCCAGGTTTTGCCACGGGGACTATATTGGAAAGCCATTCTGGGTAAGTAGACACCATGATGATCCCAGCCTTGAATTGCTTGACTATCTCTTCTTTCACCTTTAAGCTCCACTCTGGCTTTAACTTTCTCAACTTCTGCTTAACTGGCCTGAAACCCTCCTTGATAGGCAATCGATGTACCACGATGTCCGTGGACAAACCGACCATGTCTTCGTGTGACCAAGCAAACACATCCTCATATTGGCTCAACAGTTCAGCTACTTCTGCTTTCTGGTTGGGAGTCAAGTCTGCCCCAATTTTTAGCTCTTTGGGGTTTTCAGGGGTTCCTATGTTGATGGTGATGGTTTGGTCTAGGTTGGGTTTGGGTTTATCCTCGACCCACTCTTTGATCTCGTCGGGAGCGTCGTCATCATCTGCTTCGTCCTGCTCAATTCCCATCAAATCGAAATCCAGTTCTATATCAAAATCATAATCGTCTTTCAAATTTGGAAAATCGTTTGTTAGGCTAGAATGACTCAAATCGGTACACCTGACATGAAACAAAAATATTTGTCATATATATAAACATTAGGTACATGACTTCCTTTTCAATAATCATGACAAAAGTATGAAATAGACGTGCAGATACATAAAACAAAAACACCGTCTTAAAAACCCCCTGATCCCCCTACTGGACAAGATTCCCGGACACTCCTGCATTTACCCTTTTCTGGATACTACTGACTGCATGGTCCAATTCCTGGGGATCACTTCGGTTTTATAGCTAGTGATGGAGGGAATCTCTGTATCTGGCACCTCCTCTATGATTGCGGCAACTTGGCTTTCCTCGGGCACTTCTAACCCGGCCCAATTTATAAATGGCATGATCTGCTTGCCTTCAGTTATCTTCTCCTTTCCCTTTTCATTGGGGCCTGACTGCCCCGGGAGATGGCACTTTTTCTCGAACTGTTCCATAATTTCCAGTAAGAAATCCGACTGCTGGGCCACTCCTTTTACTGGGGAAACCTCCATCTTACCCACTGCTTCAGGTGTGGGCCTGATTACCCTCGGGGAGTGTTCACTATTGGCTCTCGATATCGGAACTCCGGTTATCCGCATGGGAACTTTCTTATATGAGTTCTTCGGCCTTATACCTCCTTGATATCCTAGCCCTGCCTTACCTGCCTGCACTGGTACCTGGATGGGCTCTGTGATTCCTTGGCTGTGCTTGCCCAGCCCTTGCCCCGGCTGGAAGTTCATTGCCATCATTTCCCAGGCAACGAAGGTGAGCTCGGGGGACATCTTAAGTTTTAACTCCGGGGCTCCCAACTGCTTATACTGAGGGGTGCTGATTTCAAACGCCTGATAGCTTATTGGTTGGGCCGACTCGTCCACATGGATCACCGGCATGCCTTTTACAGAGGGAACGGGGCAGTCAGATTCTGCGGCGATTGTTACCAAATGGCCCTCCACGATGAATTTTATTTGCTGATGCAGGGTGGAGGGAACTGCCCCTGCCATATGAATCCAGGGCCTCCCTAAGAGCATGTTGTAACTGGCCGTGATATCCAGTACTTGGAAAGAAATGTCAAAAGCATAAGGCCCGATCTCCACCGGCAGCTCAATCTCTCCCACCGTGTCCTTTCTTGATCCGTCAAACGCCCTCACCACCACTTGGCTGGCCCGCAGGCGCTTAGGGCTGATTTTCATTTTCTCTAGAGTACTGTATGGGCAAATATTAAGGACTGACCCACCATCAATCAAGACTCCGTTCATCACATACCCGGAAGAGATAACCGCAATGTGTAACGGCCTCCGGTGCCCCCTCCCTTCTTCGGGGATGTCGTCGTCGGTAAATGATATTACATTGCTGTCCAATAGGTGGCCCACCAAGTGGCCAAATCTTTCCGTACTAATTGACTTGGGAACATGAGCCTCTTCCAGGACTTTGCTCAATATCTGATGATGATCATTTGATGCCAACGCAAGATCCAAGATTGATGTCAGGGGCGGCTGTACCTCCAGTGTTTTAACCCCACTCGCCTTGCCGTAATTCATTTTCTCCCAAAATTCCAATGCTTTTTCCTCCGATATTTTCCCGTTCTCTTTTCTCGTGTTCTCAAGGACCCGCCTCGGTAGATACAATGGATTTCCCTTAGAGCTGACTGATGCGCAACTGGCCTCCTCGTCGATTTTCCCCCCATAATTCCACGGGACAGCTTTCAGATTGGTAATCGGCAATTGTGACCTAGCGGCTATGACAAGGGGTTTTGGGGCTGATAACCGGATAGGCTCTGTTTTGGTATCTCGCATCACGCCAACTAACTTGACAGGCTCGTTTTGCGCTCCCTCCTGGACATGGGTCATGGCAATTTCTCCTTCTATCCTCCTTATGTATATTGATTTCAAGGGACCTTCTGCCCCACTGCTTTCCACTACGTTCACGCCTCCCCCATTGTGTTCGGGAAGAGGGTTGGCCTTTACGTTTGGGGGTTCCGGTTGCTCTACCACTATCTCTCCGCTGTCGATCATTATGCTTTAGTGACCAGCATTCTTGGGTGTCGTGCCCTGGGGAAGCCGAGTGGTAGGCGCATCTCTTGCTAGGGTCATATCTCTTGCTTTTCGGGTCTGATGGAGGCAATAGCTCGATAATCTTTTTCTGGCCCACCAACAGGGCCAGTATATGTTCCAATGAATCCCCCAATGGGGTGAACTCCCTTTCTGGTGGCTTTTCAAACTTCCTGCGCCCCTCATATCTTTGATTGTTGAAATTTGACGGACGCGGGGCCTCATTTCTTTGCATGCGGACCGGAGGGCTGGTCATTATTTTCCCAGATAGTCCTTGCAGTATCAGGGACACATCCTCTTCCTTTTTCTTCTGGGGTCTCCGGGAAGAACTGCAATAGTTTCCACTCTGAATTTGCTCAGCAACAGCTTCAAGAGCTGTGAAATCTCGGATCTTTCCTGACTTCAATCCCATCTCAGCCATCTCCCCATGCTTGATCATTTCCGCAAAAGGCTTCCCTATCCCTGCTATCACCCTTTCATAGTAAGGAGCCTCTTGTATATCGATGAAGGTCATTACCATCTCTGCCTCACTCATGGGTGGGTTCACTTGGGCTGCCATCCTCCTCCACCGCTGAGCATAGTCTCTGAAGGATTCACTGGTCTGTTTTCTGATTTTGGTCATCTGGTATCGATCCGGGGCCATCTGGGACTGAAAGCTGTATTGGGTTAGGAAAGTATGGGCCAGCTCCTCCCAATTGTGAATCTTAGCATTGTCCAATCTCGCATACCACGTTCTAGCCTCCCCTGTCAGGCTTTTCTGGAACAGTTGCATTCTCAGTGACTCGTCCTCAGCATATCCCCCCAGCTCTCCGATGTATACTTTCAAATGGGTGTAAGGATCCCCTGACCCGTTATACTTTTCAAATTCGGGGAGTTTGAACTTTTCTGGATATCTGGTTCCCGGAAAGATGCACAGATCGGAGTAGTTAACACTGCCATATGACCCGATTCCCTTCATAGTTTTGATGGCCTCCTCCATCTGCTTTATTTTCTTGCTGACAGTGCTGGCAACCTCATCCTCTGGAATGATAATGATTTGTTTTGCCGGTTCAACCTTTGGAGTTTCTGGGGTCAATATGTTCTCTTGAGATGATGGCCCCGGCTGGTCCTCGAGCTGTGGCCCTGATTTTAGTTTGAAATGCTCTTTGAGCAACATAGTCAGCTCCGTCATTTGATTTCTCACCGCGTTGAACTCTTCCCGAGATACGGGAGCCAGGTCCGGATTAGGGTTTTCAGCCATCTCGACTGCTAGTTCTCTGGCTTTCTTAGATCGGAGACGGGTTTGGGGAGCAATCCTGCGAATAAACAAACCAAGTTTAGTTCCGGGTCATGGTATTGGCAGATGCATGCTAAAGCAATTATTTTTGTATTTTTGGGTTTTGTAATCTTTTTCTGCAAAACAGGGTCAGTGTCCTTTTTATTTTAACCAAGGTAATGACACAGTGCAATTCACGATGCTCTCCAAGCTTGCCCCTGTAAAACAGAGGTTAGTACTTTTATTTGGAAAAAGTGGTTGGTACAAAAGGATTGACTACAGTATGATATTACGTGCGTAAAATGTAAAAGGGTATGAAGAGACTTCCCTCGCGTTGGGTTTATCTAAGGCTGACCTACCCTAAGTTACTCTCGCGGGCTTTTCGGCATGAAGGTTCCCAGATCTTCGCAACATACTCGAAGGGAATGAATCCGATCTTTCAATTGGATTGGATCTGAGTGGATGCTTTTCCTGAGCCTCGCCGGGGAGCACCCCTTTGAGTCCAGTAATCCACATCCGACGGGTTTGCCTCAGGAGGAGGAACTGCTCAACATACATTTATCATACATTCATCGTACCTCACCGTATGCAAATGATGACATTAAGGTAAAGCATTCGTAAAGTAATCACAAAACTCGCACATTCATTCATACACGCACAAAAGGTAGATTAATCAAAAGTAACGCAACCACACATTTTTTTAGATTTTTTGAAGAATAGGAAAACATCAAGATTTTAAACGCGGCTTAAGCCCTCTAATGGTCCCCAGCGGAGTCGCCAGCTGTCGACGCCGGGATTTTCGCCGTTTCGTTTTTTAATAATTAAAAATGCCCTTTTCCAATTTTAGCCCTTTGAATTAAATGTGGTTTAGAAAAGGGTCGGCTTAATGTCGACGGGTTTTGAAAGATCGATATTTTATGAGCCAATTGACCAGAGTCGCCAGTTGGTATATTTGAAATGGATGTACCAACTCATCCGAATTTAGTTTTTCGTAATCGCTGGCTCATGTGACTCCGAGTTAATTGGTCCGCAAACCGAGATTCATGGAGTTCGGGGGCTTGCTTAAGCGAGGGGAAGGTGTTAGGCACCCCCCGACTTCCGTGAAACACGGTTACCGCAATCTCGATGTTTTCCTATCCTTTTAAATCCTAAAAATGTGTGAGCTGCGCGTGTGTGCGTGTGTGCCTAGGTGAATGCTTGTGGTGAATTTTGTTTGGTCTTTTGTATGGCAAATGTGCTTTATCTGGAAAGTGTTTTAACGTCTTTTGACCCAAATGACAAGGCTTCGCTTTTTATAAGAAAGATTGATTTTAAATTCGAAAACGTTGAGTGGCTTTTTATTAGATGTCATTTTGGAAAACAAACAATTTTAAACTTTTGTCAAATAGGAATCGAGACTATACATTGCCTCCTAACAGTTAATATAAATAAAATGAAGGCAACTTCTAGAACTCTTTAACCCTATGCACAAAGTTTAATTAAAACGTTCATTTATTTTACGAAATCATTTTTTTGTGACATTTCAAAACCAACTAAAGCCTTTTCATCAATCATGGATTAAAGTTTGCCAAAACCCTTGATTTTTAAACCTCGTGAATCTAGCATCCTAGTTTGATCATTTTTTACAAAATCTTCATTATTTGCCTTATTTAAAAACCATTTTTTGTGTCGTAAATTAAAACAAGCACTCACAACGTGTCGGGGCTATCCACGGGCATGTAAGCCATCCAGACAACCCCAAACACCCACAATCACATATTTTATTATTATTACGGGGCCTTAACCCGAACACGACTTGGTATCGTTTTAAGGCCCGATATTACAAAATGCACATCCATGGACTCTATACAAGGATTACATATGCCGAAACGTCCATCATCAGGGTTCGATCACGGGGATCTCCCCCCTAGGCTCACAATCATCCTATCACAGCACAACCAATACTAAACAAATTTAACAAGATCTAGACATTTGCTATCACATTATATAACCCAAATATCACAAACCCAATACTACGGCGAATCTAACAATACTAAACTCGTTACGGTGCTATATGGATCAAAATCCCAATGCCAACATTCCAAACCGTTCATGAACACAACAAACTACATCTCACCATACGGATGTCATTGGGATATTAGGAGGAAGTCTCGTTCCAATGGAACCCTCGCTAAACATCCCTAATCCATGGATCCTCAATGATATTACAACATACTATATTAAGCAAAATCAAAACAACAACTATTCAACACCAAAATAAGCAAAAGATTAAAGAAAACACTTCATTTCACCTTGCAATACACCAAGACAAGCTTTATATTCCAAGATTTGAACCAAGACTACAAGAAATCCTTACTACTTGAGCAACAATCCACAATTTATCATTCAAAACACCTCCACCCGAGCCTTTTTTTCTCCTCCCGCGCTCCTTCTCTCTCTAAAAATCTATTATTTCTCTCTCTTTTTTTCTTCTCGGACGCAGATCTGGATGCTTAATAGAGTTCCGAAGGCAGCCGCAGGTGCAACTGCGGCTGGCCGCAGGTGCATCTGCGGCTGGCCGCAGGTGCATCTGCGGCTGACTTCGCTGGCCGCCCGCGCCGAACCTCGGCTGTCGTGTGCCGCCCTCGAGCCGCGAACCTGCCCCTTTGTCGGTGGCCGCAGGTGCATCCGCGGCTGTCCGGCTTCCTTTTCTCGATTTCCGTGCCGCGCGGTCTTAATTCGCCAATTTCTGCGGTATTATTTCGGGAGGCGGTTACCTAATGTATAAATTGCTCTTTGTGCTTGGCTTCCAGGGGCGCTGCCCCCTTCCACCCCCGCCAGCTCACCGGCGAGCTGGGCAGCCGCTCGCTCACCGGGGAGCGAGACCCCCGAACATCGTAAGCGTAGTGGCCATTAGTTATGATCAAATCAGGCTCCTCTGGATCAACTGTTCGTCTTGCCGTAAGTAACCTGATGCTCGTTGTTCGTTGTGGCGGCTTTGGCCGTAAGTTGTTGGGGTGGCTTCGTGTTGGGGTCCACCTTCCTTTTCGCATGTCGGGTCGGGTGACGATCTTGCCCTCCTGACAGGGTTAGTACACAAGTGCAAAATTTAGGTGTCTACAGTAAGGTTTAAATGTTGGCCCATGATGGCAACAATAGATATTTTAAGTAATTAAAATAATTATATGAAAACTTATGTTACTAATTAAAAAAACTTAAATGGTTGAAATTGTGAGGCAAGATTAAGAAATTTGAATTAATTAAATATTTAACTTAATTATGAGAATATGGAGGAAAATCCAATAAATGGATTTAAAGTTATTCGAAAAGAAGAATTAAAGCTAATTAATTTAAATTAACTGGGCTAATTAAAAAAGAATGATTATAATTAGTCTAATTAAAGAAAAGTTAATGGAAGCTTGGGTTGTAAACTAACCAAGTTAATGGGTAAGTCTTGTTTGGCATTATAATATGCCAATTAAAATTTATGGGAATTAAACCTCAAGAAAATGAAAATAAAATAATTAAATAGTGGAATAGTCCATGTATTGTAGAAAATATTGAGCAAGTGTGAAAGTATTAATCTTCATAATTTAATGTGGCAATGGTTGTTATTTTGCCATGTTTTGGTTAATTGAAGAAAATTTTGATGCACATAGGACTGTTTAAATAGATGTATTGAAAGTATATTGTGGATATGTGTACATGTATTGATGTATGTGCGGAAGTATACAATTTAAAAGAAAATAAAATGAATGGCGGGGACAAATTGTTGAAATTTGTGATAAACGACCACTTTACTCTCTAAGAGATAATTAATGACCAATGTATCCATAGAATGGTGAAATGACTACATTGGCATTAAATAAATTTGTAATATCTAAAATGCCCTTGAAAAAGTTACTGGGAAGTTTCCTAATAATAAGGAAATGATCAAATTACACTTGAAGAATCTTATTAATGACTCCTATATCTCAAAAATGGTTAATAACCAATGGTTATTGAAGAACGTATAATAACCAATGGATTGTCAAGATTAGTGAAATGACTATTTTACCCTTAAAACAAAATTAATAATAACTAAAATACCCTTAAAAAAGCTTCATATTATCGGCAAATGGACCAAATTGCCCTCACTAGTAATGGTTAATGACCATTATGCCCTAATGTTGAAAAGACAATTTTGTCCTTAAAGAAAATGTTGTGTGACTATACCTACTCCATTTTGCTAAATTTTTAGAAATTGCTAGCCATTTTATTTAGGAAAATTAGAGAGAGTTGAGAGGAAAATGTAGAGAGTAGTAGAAGCCATGTTGGAAGCAAGCTAGCATGGAAGAAAATGGAGTTCTAATGTTGTCCTAGCAAGCTATGTCAAGAAAAGAAAATCAAAGAGGTATAATGTTCTCAACCTTACAACTAGTTTTATGTATATGTATATATGTGTTCCTATGCGTAATAATGGTTATTATGGGAGGTTGAATAAACGTTGTGGATCATGGAGAATCCATGTGGAACAAGGATGGATATATGTTGGTGTTTATGTGTATCACATATTATTAGGTACAATGAACCATCTAAAGCCAATATTTAAGCTAATGTAAGAAATGTGCATGACGTGTTCGATAAAATGCCTCAATGAGGCTATTTTGCTAGAACATGAGATTGAGTTGAAATTCTTTGTGAATTGTTATATATACATGAGTTATGGTTAAATCATGTGGTATGAGTGTTTCAGAATGTGTCCAAAATGGTTTTGAAGGTTTTCTAACAAATTAGCGAAAAACCAAAAACTATGCCAAATGCATACTTTTAAGCTTTTTATTGCATGCCTTAAATAACTCATTTTGGTTAAGTGATATTTTTCTAAAATACTATGTAGTGTAACCTGGGTTGTGTCCAAAATTGGGATCAATCAGATGAATATCGAAAAAGTTATGACTTTTCAAAGTTACCTAGAAAATAAATAAATTCAGATTTCTCGAAACAATCCACGGTCGGGGCCATGTTTTACAGAGTAAATCCACGGCAGGGGGCCGTGACCTCTTTGTCAAACATGGTCGGGGAAGGAATACTGAAATAAAGAAAAAAATCTAAGAATTAAAAAAATCACATAAAGTGTTATTAATGAGTGGAATTGAAGCTAAAAGGAAAGATTAATTTGAATTAATCATGCAAAATATGATTCAATTTATGTTAATAAGGTTTGAAAGTTGACATGGGATGGTAACAATAGATATTTTAATTAATTAAAATAAGTATATGAAAACTTATGTTACTAATTAACAAAACTTAAATAGTTGACATTGTGACGCCAAGATAAGAAATTTAAATTAATTAAGTATTTAACTTAATTAAGAGAATAGAGAGAAAAATCCAATAAATGAATTTAAAGTTATTCGAATATAAGAATTTTAGGTAATTAATTTAAATTAGATGGGCTAAGTAAGAAAGAAGGATTATAATTAGTGTAATTAAAGAAAAGTTAATGGAAGCTTGGGTTGTAAAATAACCAAGTTAATGGGTAAGTCTTGTTTGACATTATGAGATGCCAATTAACATTTATGGGAATTAAATCTCAAGGAAAGAAAAATAAAATAATTTAATATTGGAATAATCCTTATATTATAGAAAATATTGAACAAGTGTGAAAATATTAATTTTCACAATTTAATGTCGCAGTGGTTGTTATTTAACCATGTTTGGGTTAATTGAAGAAAATTTTGATGCACATAGGAATATGTATAATTAGATGTATTGAAAGTATAATGTGGATATGTATACATGTATTGATGTATTTGCGCAAGTATATAATTTAAAGAAAAGAAAATGAATTGTAGGGCCAAATTGTTGGAATTTGTGAAAAATGACCACTTTACCCTCTAAGAGATAATTAATAACCAATGTGTCCATAGAATAGTGAAATGACTATATTGTCCGTAAATAAATTGGTAATGACCAAAATATCCTTGAGAAAGTTGCTAGTAAGTTTCCTAGTAATGAGAAAATGATCAAATTAGCCTTGAAGATTCTTATTAATGACTCATATATCCTAAGAATGGTTAATAACCAATGAGTATTCAAGAACGGATAATAACCAATGATTAATGGTTAATAACCAATATATTATCAAGATTAGTGAAATGACAATTTTACGACTAAAAGAAGATTAATAATGACTAAAATATCCTTTAGAAAGCTTCCTATTATTGGCGAATTGACCAAATTACCCTTCACTAGTAATGGTTAATGACCATTATACCATTATGTTGAAAAGTCCATTTTGTCATTAAATAAAATGTGATGCGACTATAATTCCTTTGAGAATTTTCTTGAGATTGTGCAATTGTCTATATTGTCATTATCTAGTCATGACTATTGACCATTTTACCCATGGTATTACTTCTCTATAAATGAGAAAGGCTAATCCATTTTGTTGAATTTTTAGAGATTGCTAGCCATTTTACTTTTCAAAATTAGAGAGAGCTTGAGCAAAATGTGGAGAGTAGTAGAAGCCATATTAGAAGAAGCTAGCATGGAAGAAAATGGAGTTCTAATGGGTTCCTAACAAGCTATATCAGGAGAAGAAAATCAAAGAGGTATAATGTTCTCAATCTTAAAACTAGTTTCTTGTATATGTATATATGTGTTCCTACGCATAATAATGGTTGTTGTGCGAGGTTGAGTAAATGTTGCCGATCATGGAGAATCCAGATGGAACAAGGATTGATATATGTTGGTGTTCATGTGTATCACATTTTATTAGGTACAATGAACCATCTAAAGCCAAGATTTAAGCTAATGTAATGAATGCACATGATGCATTCGTTAAAATGCCTCAATGAGGCTATTTTGCTAGAACATGAGATTTAGTTGAAATTCTTTGTGAATTGTTAGATATATATATGAATTATAGGTTAACTCAAGTGGTATGAGGTTTCAAAATGAGTCCAAAGTGGTTTTGAAGGTTCTAACAAATTAGCGAAAAACCATAAACTATGTCAAACACATACTTTTGAGCTTTTGATTTCTTGACTTAAAAAAGTAATTTTGGTTAAGTAATATTTTCTGAAATACTATGTAGTATAACCTGGGTTGTGTCCAAAAAATGGGATCAATTGGATGAATATCGAACAAGTTATAATTTTTCAAAGTTACCTAGAAAATAAACAAATTCAGATTTCTGGAAACAAATCCACGGTAGGGGCTGTGTTTTACAGAGTAAATCCATGGTCGGGGCTGTGACCTCTCTGTCAAACATGGCCAAGGAAGGAATACTGAAATAAAGAAACAAATTCAAAGAATTAAGAGAATCACGTAAAGTGTGATTAATGAGTGTAATTGAAGCTAAAAGGAACGATTAATTAGAATTAATCATGCAAAATATGATTCAAGTTATGTTAATAAGATTGAATGTTTGCCTATGATGACAACAATAGATATTTTAATTAATTAAAATAATTATATGAAAACTTATGTTACTAATTAACAAAACTTAAATGGTTGACATTTTGAGGACAGATTAAGAAATTTGAATTAATTAAGTATTTAACTTAATTAAGAGAATATGAAGGAAAATCCAAGAAATGCATTTAAAGTTATTCGAAAATAAGAATTTAAGCTAATTAATTTAATTTGGCTGGGCTAAGTAAACAAGAAAGATTATAATTAGTCTAATTTAAGAAAAGTTAGTAGAAATTTGGTTTATAAAATAATCAAGTGAATGAGTAAGTCTTGTTTGGCATTATGAGAGGCCAATTAAAATTTACAGGAATTCAACGTCAAGGAAATGGAAATAAAATAATTAAATAGTGGAATAGTCCATGTATTATAGAAAATATTGAGCAAGTGTGGAAATATTAATTTTCACAATTTAATGTGGCAATGGTTGTTATTTAGCCATGTTTGGGTTAATTGAAGGAAGTTTTGATGCACATAGGAATATGTATAATTAGATGTATTGAAAGTATAATATGGATATGTGTACATGTATTGACGTATTTGCGTAAGTATACAATTGAAGGAAAAGAAAAAAAAATGCATGGTGGGGCCAAAGTGTTGTAATTTGTGGAAAATAACCACTTTACCCTCTAACAGATAATTAATGACCAATGTGTCCATAGAATGGTGAAATGACTACATTTTCCTTGAATAAATTTGTAATGACCAAAATACCCTTAAAAAAGTTGTTAGGAAGTTTCGTAGTAATGAGGAAATGATCAAATTACCCATGAAGAATCTTATTAATGACTCATATGTCCCAGAAATGGTTAATAACCAATGGGTATTTAAGAACGGATAATAACCAATGAGTATTGGTTAATAATCACTGGATTATCAAGATTAGTAACATGACTATTTTACCCCTAAAAGAAGATTATTAATGACTAAAATATCCTTGAGAAAGCTTCATATTGTTGACGAATTGACCAAATTTCCCCTCACTAGTAATGGTTAATGACCATTATACTTTAACGATGAAAAGACCATTTTGTCCTTAAAGAAAATGTGATGCGACTATAATGCCCTTGAGAATTTTCTAGAGATTGTGCAATTGTCTAAGTTGCCATTATCTAGTCATGACTAATGACCTTTTTGCCCATGGTCTTACTTCTCTGTAAAAGGGAAAGCCTACTCCATTTTGCTAATTTTTTAGAGATTGCTAGCCATTTCACTTAGCAAAATTAGAGAGAGTTGAGAGCAAAATGTGGAGAGTAGTAGAAACCATGTTGGAAGAAGCTAGCATGGAAAAAAATGGAGTTATAATGTTGTCTTAGCAAGCTATATCAAGAGAAGAAAATCAAAGAGGTATAATGTTCTCAAGCTTACAACTAGTTTCATGTATATGTATATATGTGTTCCTATGCATAATAATAGTTCTTATGGGAGGTTGAGTAAATATTGCGGATCATAGAGAATTTGGGTGGAACAAGGATGGATATATCTGGTGTTTACGTGTATCACATTTTATTAGGTACAATGAACCATCTAAAGCCAAGATTTGAGCTAATGCAAGGAGTGCATATGATGTGCTTGATAAAATGTCTCAACGAGGCTATTTTGCTATAGTATGAGATTTAGTTGAAATTCTTGGTGAAGTGTTATATATACGTGAGTTATAGGTGAACTCAAGTGGTGTTAGTGTTTCAAAACAAGTCCAAACTGGTTTTGAAGGTTTTCTAATAAATTAGTAAAAATCCAAAAACTATGCCAAATGCATACTTTCGAGCTTTTGATTTCATGCCTTAAAAATGTCATTTTCGTTAAGTGATATTTTTCTAAAATACTATGTAGTATAACCTGGGTTGTGTCCAAAAATGGGATCAATCGGATGAATATCTGTAACGACCCCGAAATTCGACCCACTTTATTAACTTAAAATTTCATATTTATTAAACATTATTTCCTTAACGTTCGAATTTCGGTTCGTTAATAATATTTAATTACCTTATTTAAACCCTTAATTGATCCATTAACTGATTTCAAAATCATCAATTAAAATAATTGCATTAAAATAATTGGATATTAATAAATCTTTAATCACCTTAATTCATTCATTAATTGATTTCAAAATCATCAGTTACCCAATTTTACGGTATAAATTTTTCACTTTCTCAATCATTGTATTAAAATATTTGAATATGTAAATTCCTTATATCTCGATCTTAGTCCCTGGATCGCAACATTTACTTATTCTTTTCTTTCTTGTATAATAAAGCTCGGCATTCAAAATTTTAATATCATACATGTCCATACAAATATTCTTTGTATCATACCTAGTAATTCAACATATACTAATCTCTTCCATACCAACTACATTAGATAATCAAAATTCATATCTTAATTCTACTCGTTCTATCCGTACCAAATTTACAAGTATACAAAATATTAATGTCACCTTGACAAATCATCTATATTAAATTATAATATAAACATTTAATACTAACGTTCACAACCTTTTAGGAAAATCCGTCTTTATAAAATCTGATATTCTTGAATTTCATTTCTTTCCTGCAAAAATGTTTATTAAACAAGTAATGAGCACAGCGGCTCAGCAAGTTCAACAGTTCATGCTTCACGTAGCACATACCTTAACATGCTTGGTGTGTGTCATATATCATGTGCTTGTGCTTCAAATATAGCAATATATCTCATATCGTTGCACAAAGAACATATTGTGGTCATATTAAACACGTATCACATAGCACATAATTTGTATGCATTTAAAACAAGAATTGCATATCATAATAGTTCAACATTTAACATAAAAGGGACTGAAGAACTTGTCTGGAGTCCAATTAATAGCTCAACTTATTAAATTGGTAGTTCATACCCTTTACTCGATCAACCTATGATCATAAAATAATCAAATAATAATTATTTAACTCTTTATGATATTAATTTAATTAATTAATATTATCTCTAGGCCAATTACTAATTTATATGGCCAATTATATTAACCTCGTTCCTTAAAATATTAGTTTAACTTAATATCCAATACCTCTAATACGGACAACCCGGCTCATCGGATAAATTTTAACATATCTAGGTGTCCCAAAAATTTTATTTAATCATTTTCTAAATGACAACCTTATTAGATTAATATTTAAACATTTAAATATTAATCCCCAATATTTAATATTTTTACAAAAATATTAAATTTAATGCCCAAACATCATTTCTATATTTTTAGTATTTTTCTATAATTTTCTATAATTTTCAAACAATTTTTAAACATTTATTTCAATTAAAAACACTTATGCAGGCATTTTTGTAATTTCCGCAGCCCTAGGGACATAACCGGAATTTCCCGGAAAGTCCAGGGGCACGCCGATCATTTGGCTAGGCCAAGACATGATCCGTGTTTTCACAAAAGGCTAGGGGCAAAATCGTAAATTCCAAAACCTCGGCCGCGCATGGCGCGCGCCGACCTTCGCCGCACAGCCTACGCCAAACGATGTCGTTTGGCGTGGCCAAAATTTGCTGCCGCGCATTGCGCGGCCTGCCCCCTCAACGCCCCGTCAAAACGACGCCGTTTTGACCTGGCGTTAGAAAAAAAAATGGCCGCCGCGTATTGCGCGGGCGGCCTTTTCTCTTTCATCAATTCAGCCGAACAGTAGCTACTAACATGCAAAATTATACACTTTTGCTCCAATTTTTCCCAACCAAATTGCTCCAAACATTATATAATTCATAGATATACATCTAAAAATTATTTAGAATAATTATATTAATTATTTTCTAATTTTCCAACAAATTAAATTACCACCAAAATATTAAAATAAATTACAAAACAATTTATTTATACCTTCCAAAGCTCATGACCTTTATCCTTGAAGCTTGTTTCTTACTTGGTGGTGCTTTATTCCGGTGGTTATGGTGGCATGGTGGTGGCGTCGGGTGGAGAGAGGAGTAAAAGAGAGAGAGTTTGCTTGTTTTTGCTTGGTTTTGTTTTTTTTTCTTTTTTTTTCTTTTCTCCCACACACACATATATATAACATAAGTGTAATGAAATATTTTTAACAATTCCATCAAGTCCACCGCCTCATCCTTTCTCGAAAATTCCGAAATCAAGCATCCAAAATTTTAATTTATTACATTACGTAATTATATCGTGTAATAAATATTTTATATAATATATATAAAATATTTACTTTAATTCACTAAAAATCATCATTTGATTTATAAATAATATTCAAACCTCTTTTGGATACATTTCTTGACAAATTTTGTACACGCATAATGGCATGCATGTAGTTATATGAGGTAATTAATACCTCCAAAAATCATAAAATAATTCGTATAGCTTATAAAAATTATTTTTCATAATTTTTCGCTTCGTTACTTGGACATCATGTTACATTAACATGTTCACATTTCTGAAATATTATTATTCATAAAAGTCATAATAATTCCATTATACATAAACATAATTTTTAATAAATTAAAACATTCATTTTTCTTATTTATTATTCAATTTCTTTAATATTCACATTAACTTTTCTTATATAAATTATATAACTTAATATTATATAATTTATATAATTACATTATTCCTTTTTTAATTAATTTCCATTTTACACAAAATACAACTTATAAAATCTTTCTTCCCTCCCTATTCAATTAAATCTTCTTATATAAATTATATAAGTATTCCTATATAATTTATATAATTACTATTTTTCTCATATCTCATTTTAATTTCCTTATATAAATTATATTATTATATAATTTATATAATTACCTTCATTCTTAATTAATTTTCAAACTTCCACCATAATTATTGATTATTATATAATTATTATTTTTAATTTTACTAACTTCCTCATTAACTTTTATTTAACTTTGGATTAATTTAATTATTAATCCCTTAATTCTCATAGTTGATGAAATTTATAATTATAACAATTAAACATAACCACACATATATACAAATGTATATATATACATATCTAATTCATACATTTCACATTACCACATAACATCATTTAATTTCTGTACCTCAACAACAATTTCTAAATATCAATAATTTCATTAAAGTTTCTCTTATTTTTCATAAATTGTTTTTAAACAATTTATTTATTCTTTAATTATTTCTATTCAATCGCCATTTGTCATCATCTTTATACCGATTTAATTTACCAATTAAATCCATTCACACACTTTAAATCACATATTATTCACCAATAATTTAACAAACTTGATAATTTAGTTGGTTAAATTCTCATTTAATATTATTATAGAAATCCTGAAAATTCGGATCCTCACAATATCGAACAAGTTATGGCTTTTTAAAGTTACCTAGAAAATAAACAAATCCGAATTTTTGGAAACAGATCCACGGTCGGGGCTGTGTTTTACCGAGTAAATCTATGGCCGATGACGTGACCTCTTTGTCAAACATTGCTGGGGCCATGGTTTATAAGGAAAATCACGGTCTGGGGCGTTTGTAGCAGAACTTGGTTTTGCTTTGTTTTCATACGTTGTGCAATTTATAGATACATATTGAGTTATGTAAACCCAAATTAGGTATAATTAACTAACATGGAAGAGTGCAAAGAAAATTTAAGCCAAATTTAAGAAGATTTGCATATTGAATTAACTTAAGAAAAAGGTTTAAAGGCATTATAGTACATAGTGTGTATGCATAACCTAAGATGCATGAACATGGTTGTAAACTACATAACCAGTGGGATATATGCCAAGTGCCGTATGTTTAAGTTAAGTTATTAAGCATATTACAAATTAATATATGGAATGATTTAATTGAAAATGGGAATAAAAATTAATGATACACTAGTAAAGTAAAACTAGTACGCATGGTTATTAGAACAACAATTGGTGTGATGTCGCAAGCACATAAAAATAAAATCTTACTTTGGAAAAATAGTAATGTAGTAGTGCAAGTAATAGTCGATCCCACAGAGAATGATTATTTAATTTTATGTTTTCGCAAACAAAAATTGGGGAGTTTTGTAATTAAAGAAATAATTTAAATAAATTAACTAAAATAAATATGCAAGAAATAAATAAGAAGAAAAAGCATTGGTTTAAGTTAATATCCACCATCAAGAATTTACAACTGATCATTGATGCAAGAATAACTCAATTCATATTTTAAACATTCACCGTAGAAAGAACTACACGCAGGTAGAATAATTTTTCTCCTATCTCCTTAATTTTAGATAAGTAGAGCCACTTGGTCTAAATACCCTTACTACTAAACAACCTCCAGCACTTGCTAAAGATTTAATTTAATAGCAGCATAAAGAATTAGAGAGATAGTTGAACTAAACAACACAAGCCACTTGTTTGCATTTAATTTAGATGAATATTCTTCCTAAAATAAAATAATCTTTTGATCTGCAAAACAATTATTAAACTTAGTTGCTTCACCAACAGAAGTAGATTAATATGAATAATAAACTAGTAGTACTCCTAGCAAATAAACAAACCAATCATAAAATTTAAGCACAGAAAAATATTCAATACTCAAAATATAAATTGAACAATTAAAATAAATTAGATCTTACAGTGTATAGATCATCGGGCTTCAATCACTTAAACCAAGAAAAATAATTTAGCTACTCATAGTTGTAGAGAACACCAAATAATAGAAGAATTTTTTTTTCTCTAATGAGAGTTGTCTATTATATTGTGTCTCAAACCCTCTATTTATAGGCTCCATAATCATCCTAACTTGTCCAAACCCTAATAGGATTTACAATTAAAAATAAAATAATTATTATCCTAACCCTAATTGAAATTAAAATCCAATTTGGAATAAAAAAGTAGGAATAAATCCCGAAAATCTGCAAAAACGTGCAGCCAAACAGCCCCTAACGCGGATTTTGACCTGGTCAACGTGCTAGCCGCCGCGCATTGCATGCCTGGTGTAGTCAGCTTTCCTCCGCGCATTGCGCGGTCTTCCTATCTGCTATTCAATACGACGTCGTTCCAGATCCGCGCCCCTGCATTAACAGTTTGCTCGCGCGCATTGCGCGGTCTACTTTCCATTAAATCGCCAAACGACGTCGTTTCTCATTGTTGATGAATTCTCTGTAAGCGCGCATTGTGCGAACCGTCCTATGAGAAAATTACTAAAAAGCCATCCGATTTTGTAGAAAATCACGATTATGCCCCCAAGCTTTAATTTCCTACAAAATAAAATATAAAATAATTAAAAATAAATAAAAATAATATAAAAATACTAAAAATCCTAAAAACACATAATAATAAATAAAACTCCTAAAATACTAAAAATAAATAATAACACATAAATAAAAAAAAATATAAAAATACTATAAAATTACCTAAATTAACATAAATTAACTAAAATCCTATAAAACCTATCAAAACCAAAATAAGCTAAATAATTAAACATTTAAGCACACAATAAATATAAAAACTAAGTATTAGAGAATAAAAAAATCGTATAATTTAACCCTATCAACAATGATTAAGAGTTATACGAATAACTCATCGGTAAGTCGATATTATGAAACGTAAGGGTGATACAAAAGGGCGATAAATTAAAGTTGAAGTCTTAAATAAGATTAAACAAGAGTTAGGATGACTAATGTTGTATTATTGATTCTCACAAACCATGTAGGTAGTGCAACAAACAAAGTTAATACAATGTAAAACGTCGGTATATGTAAGTTTTTCAAACTTTATCGTTATTTGTTACATGCGAATTTATGTGATATGTGGAATTGTGTGAACTTGTTTAATGTTCATTGTGTGCTATAATGTGATAGGTATTAATTTTATTCGTATGATGATCTAAATATATTGTTCTATGTGAACTTCATGAGCTACAATTTTGAAGTATGTAAAAAAATAAATGCATAAGCATGAATAACATGGAGCATGAATAAATGTAAAACATGAAAAACATGTAACATGTATAAATGTGAATCAGGAGAAGAATCAAACATGTCTAAAATGTGATTTATATGATACATTAACATTTATTAAACTTACTGAGCAACGTTGTTGATTATTCTTTCTTTAAATAAACTTTTGCCGTTAAATTGAGATCGTCGAAGGTCCCGGTAAAGACTATGGACAAAGGAAAAGAAAGAGAACTAAAGTAATTGAGTCTTTAGCTGATAATAGTAACTCGGTAATTATAATTGTGTTAATACATTTGTGTAATCCTTTGGGTACGTGTACCCTATAAAGTTACAGAGTAAAGCTTCGGATTAGAGAACTTGGTGGTGTGGTCTCTAACTATGTTAGACGATTGTACTTACTATAATCCCCTGATATTAATATTTTTTTTTTTATAGTTAGACCTAAGAATTTGACTACGAGTTCAGGGATACTCATAACCAATGTAATAGATTGAATTACAAATTTGATTTTATAGAATAGATCATGTAATGTATGGTCTAGAATTATAATAAGAGATAGTAAATGTTGCGAATTCTAAAATTAGGAGAAATGTTTGTATATAATTGGTATTAAAACGAGGTTTTGTTAATTATATTATGGTTGAATGTTGTAAATATAAAGATAGAAGTTATATCATGATGCACTAGATTCGCTACAACATGTGTACGGATTTGGGGGCATTACACTAGTTATAAGAGTAAATATAGTATGTACTAATTTATCCGGATTCACTTGTAATGTACGTAATTTTGATAATGTTGTAAATATTATAAATAAATAATGAGATTATATTTTTGAAAGGCGACAAGTGTTTTGGGACAAACAATTTATGTACTATTTGATTATAGAATAAAATTTAAGCCTAGTAAAACAAATTTGGATCAAATGAGACTTGAATAAGTAAAATTAAAGCGAAAATGATTTATGGGATATATAAAATGTCTAGAGAAAAAGAGAAAGGTCCATAGTAGCCTTATAAAATGAGGAATTAACCTTGGTATCCTAATTAGTGTGAATTGTCTCGATTGCCTTAACTATGCATGGTTTAAGCTAACTAAATGTGGTTAAGTGTTGGAGATATGCATACAACTTATGTATGTATATATTTTGCAAGTATTAGCTAGGTTATCACTTCTTTTTCATTTCATTTCCAAAGTTGGCTAAGTGTGAGAGTTTTATAAAGAAAAAGAAGATAAGTTATAGTTTGGTCTAGAAAGCTTGAAAGATTATGTGGAAAGTGATCAAGGGAAGTAAAACTTGCATCAAAAGTGGATCATCCATCTCTAAGGAGGTTCATAGTAAGAAGAAGAAGAGCACAAAGAAAGTTCAAAAGTGTTCTTGCCTTAAAACTCTTCATCTATGTGTTTAAATGTAAAAATATGTGTAGCAATGCACGTATTTATGGTTATAAGTGTAAGTTATGCAAGTTTATGTGCTATGTGAGTGATTTATGAAGAAACCCTAAGCATTATAGTGGTATTATAAAGGTGGTAGGTGTATGCATGTAAGTATTCATGGCTAGAAAGTATGATTTCAAGAGGATCATGTTCTATTGTTGGTAGTTTTAGTGAAACCCTAAATTAAAGGGATGAACATGTTAGAAACATGTGTGATTACTTGCTAGATAGCATAACAGGTTCTTTAATGGATGAAATGTATGACTTGTATATGAAAATATAACATTAAGCTATGTTATGTATGTAAACCAAATCAAAGTTGATAGCATGTCTTAGAAGGTGCATAAAGATATTATATGAACATACAAAGTTAATAAATGAGCTTATGATAGAGTATATAGTGTATGGAGTTCATGAACTCAAGTATGAGTTTTAGGGTAAATTTTGTTAAGTTAACAAAATCCCACAAAAGGGTATTTTTGGCCATTTTGTAATTAATGGTAAAAATAAGTCGAATAACTAAGTTTTATGTAAATACACGTGTTTGTATCGATTTGGTGGTCATTTGGTGTTTATGATGCTAAAAGTGAATTTTAAACTTTTAAAAACGTTTGTCGACACCTAAAACGTAAAATTCGAAAAAATAGGGTCATTTGGAAACTTTTAATGTTTTTGAAGGCCTAGGCAAGTCATATATATGTTATGTATGCTAAATCATGAGTTGGAATAGAGAAATGTAGTGTATGGCCAAAAGTAGTATGAGAAAAGTTTGGATTTTTCTTTGAAAAACTAGTGTCTGCAGTTGGCACCGGGGTGGAATGTTTTGCTCTAAAGATGACGTCGGAGCGCAGTGTAACTAAGAGGTCTTCGTTGTGGACGACGTCAGTTGGTGCCATGGCGCAGTTGACTGAGAGATTTTCGCTAGGGGCGAGATGTTCTCCGCCGAGGCACAGTCCTGGTATTTTTGAAATTTTTTATTTTAAACCCAAAATGAAATGTTTTAATATTTTATCATAGAGACATGTATTGTAAATCATAAATTGATAAAAATGATTAATGTGGTAGGTATTAAGGTATAAATGAAGAACGTGTTATATGTTAAGGTACATGTAAAGGTAAATGGTAACTTGTATATCAAGGTAAATCATGTAAATGTATATAACTAATGCATGGACCAACATTATGGTTATGTAGGACATAAACAAGATAAGATATTAACGGCAAAAGTAAACGAGGACAAATGCAAGTGTTATATTCGAACTTTCTTGTGTAGTTCTTTGGACAATTATATATGCCATGTATTCTTATAAGTCATTTTGAAGTTCATTCATTGTTAAACTGCATTGAAAAAGGTCAATGCCAACTTTGATTCGGCTAGACATATGTAATTGTTCATTTTGAATTTCAATATTCATTATTATGTTCTCCAATCCATATTGTCGTGGTGCGGATTTTATGAAAATGTTGTAACAGAATAACCCTAACATAAAAGGAGATAAAGGTAAAGAGGGATATGAATCCCATGATGTGGTTAGGTCGTTAAATGTTTATGTTGTGCACAATATAAAGTACGATAGGCTGATCACCTAGAGTACACATCTGAAATGAAATGCAGTCTTAGGATCGAATTGGACAGTATATTGTAGACACCCAAATTTTGCATTTCTCTACTAACCCTGGCAGGAGGGCAAAATCGTCATTTGACCCGACATGCGGAAAGAAAGGTGGACCCCAACACAAAGTCACCCCAGCGATTTACGGTTAAAGCCGCCGCAACGGACAACGAGCATCCGGTCACTTGGGGCAGGGCGAACAGTTGATCCAGAAAAGCCTGAGCCGACCACAAAAGACGACTAATGGCCACTCCGCTTACGACTAAGCCAAGCACAATTATCAAATTCCATATCAAGTCGCGGCCCTCCAAACTGGCCTCCCAGAACAATATGGCACGTTTCCCAGGGATTTTCGGACTGCAAAAATACAGCCTTCCAAAATAATACAGCAGAAATTGGCGAATTAAGACCGCGTGGCACGAAAATCGAAAAAGCAAGCCGGACGGCCGCGAATGCAACCGCTGCCACCGACAAAGGTGATAGGCACGAGGCTCGAGAACGGCACGCGGTAGCCGAGGCGACGGCTGGGACGGCCACAGCAGGCCCAGCCGCAGATGCATCTGCGGCTGCCTGCTGAAGCCTATATGCGGCCATTTTTCCACCCGAGACCAAGGAGAAGAAAGAAAAAAAGAGAAAAAGAAAGGAAAGGAGAGAGAGAGAGATCGCGGGAGAGAGGGAGAGAATCCGATTTTGGGCTAGATTCAAGCATTAGATCCATATTGTTGTGCTATTTAGTTTAGTAATCTTGTGGTGTAATCCATTTTGCGGTATAAGAAGCTTGAATCCGCGTTTTGCAAGGTGAAAAGATTGTCTTTTTGATATTCTATTGCTTGTATTGTTAATATAGCTTATGTTTTGGGTTATGTGATGTAATAATGTTGTTATGTTGATAAAGGATCCGTGGATTAGGGGTTGTTAGCGAGGTTTCCATCGGAAAGTAACTCCTCCTAACGCCCCGATGACATCCGTACGGTGATATCTCGTTCGTTGTGGTAATGGATAGTTTGTAGTGATTAAGTTGTGATATTTGGGTTATGTAATGTGATAGCAATGTTAAATCTCGTTTTGATTTGGTTTAGGGTTGGTTGTGCCATGATTTGGGTGAATGTGAGCCTAGGGAGGAGATCCTCGTGGTCAAATCCCGATGATGGACATTTTGGTGTATGTAATCATGGTATAGGGTCCATGGATGTGTATTTTGTAATATCCGGCCTTAAAGCGATACGAAGTCGTGTTCGGGTTAAGGCCCCGTAATAATAATAAAATATGTGATTGTAGGTGTTTGGGGTTGTCTTGATGGCTTACATGCCCGTGGATAGCCCCGACACGTTGTGGGTGCTTGTTTTAATTTACGACACAAAAATGGTTTTTAAATAAGGCAAATAATGAAGATTTTGTAAAAAAATGATCAAATTAGGATATTAGACGCACGAGGTTATAAAATTAAGAGTTTTGGCGAAATTTTGATCCTTGTTTGACGAAAATGCCACATTTGGTTTTTTTTAAAATGTCATAAAAGATGTTTTCGTAAAAAAATAAATAAACGTTTTCATTAAACTTTGTGCATAGGGTTAAAGAGTTCTAGAAGTTGCCCTCATTTTATTTATATTAACTGTTAGAAGGCAATGTATAGTCTCGATTCCTATTTGACAAAAGTTTAAAACTATTGTTTTCTAAAATGACATCTAAATAAAAATCCTCAACGTTTTCAAAATTAAAATCAATCTTTCTTATAAAAAAGCAAAACCTCGTCATTTGGGTCCAAAGACGTTAAAACACTTTCCAGATAAAGCACATTTGCCATACAAAAATCCAAACAAAATTCACCACAAGCATTCACCTAGGCACACATGCACACACACGCAACTCACACATTTTAGGATTTAAAAGGATAGGAAAACAATCGAGATTGCGGTAACCGTATTTCACGGAAGTCGGGGGGTGCCTAACACCTTCCCCTCGCTTAAGCAAGCCCCCGAACTCTATGAATCTCGGTTTGCGGACCAATTAATTCGGAGTCACATGAGCCAGCGATTACGAAAACTAAATTCGGATGAGTTGGTACATCCATTTCAAATATACCAACTGGCGACTCTGGTCAATTGGCTCATAAAAAAATCGATCTTTCAAAACCCGTCGACATTAAGTCGACCCTTTTCAAAAGTCACATCTTAATCTAAAGGCTAAAGCTGGAAAGGGACATTTTAATAATAAAAAACGAGACGACGAAAATCCCGGCGTCGACATATATGTCTTTACGATTGGTATTATTCTTAATGAGTTCTTGGTCTTGTGACCGTACAGCCAAAGAAGTTAATGTTGTAAATCAACGATACAAAAGTTTATGTTATGTTTTCAAGTTTCTTCATAGAACTGTTTAATGGTTCAACTATATTGTAAAAAGTTTCATTTCATTACTCTAAAATATCATGTCATTACTTATTTATACACTTGGTGTGCTAGTTATGCTCATTATTGCTTTAACATGACATTTCAGCTAAGCCCGAACAGGCAGAAAGGTCAAGGACTAACAAAGGAAAGGGGAAGGCGAGCAAGTAATAATTGTTTAGTTATAGAACCATTGTAAATGTAATATTTTTAGTAATATGTCAGGCTGTAAATATTTTGTAATGTATAAAGGTCTATAAACTTGGGATAGTTATATAATATTGTAATTTAAGTTATGTTATTCAAAATTGAATGGTAGAATAGTATCGTGAGCACTAAACCCATGGTTCAAGGGACCCGGATTTGGGGGCGTCATAGGTTGGTATCAGAGCTGATAGGTTATAAACCTTAGGTGGAGAAAACGTTAAGAATATGATCGTAAGGAAGATATTAAAACTTATTGAGAGTCTTAGGAGGCGAATTGTGAAAATTGTTAAAGTTAAAAACTTTCACATTATGTGCTATGTGTTATGTATAGTAGAGATAAGTTAATTGCATTGAACTGAATAATTGTTCATGTGATTTTGTAGCATGAATACATTTTAACCATAAAAATTATATTTTTGCATACATGATCACATAAACACACATATTCACCATCCAACCTCTATCCTTAGATTTTCGAGCTCACCATAGCTCCGTCACACACAAGTACTCCCACAATCAACCATGGTAAAATATTTATAATATACTTTAAACTACAAAATAAAAGATATAAAGGTGAGAACACTTTTAAACCTTTTGTTCTTGATGCTCTCTTCCTTTTAGATAGGTGGTTGGAAAAGAAAAATGACATCCACTAGCTTTGATCTATAATATGAACTCACACAAGCGTATAAGGCTAGCACTCAAAATATATCTCTCAACCTATCTCTCGAGAACACAAGAACTCAATTGTTTTCTCTAGACAACTCTCACTTTTCTCTCTTTGGGTGAACTCTTAAAATGACCAACTCTTGCTAGTTTTGATGGATGGTCTTATTTATAGGGTAAGGATAAATGTAATCAACTTTGCTAATCCACCAAAACACAGTCAATTATTCGCTTAAACTAGCAAAAAGTAAGATCCATAATTTAGGGGACTTGATATGCATTGGGGAGGAATTTAAGGGGTGGTGGTGGTGATGTTTTTAAGAAATAAACTTGGAGCTTTGCACCCCTTGTGGGGCCCCCCTTCGGCCAGCTGTCCCCTTCCCTTTTTCCTTATTTATTTTACTTATATATATATATATATATATATATATACCAACAGATGACACTTTGGCCATTATTTGCATAATTGCATTTAACACTTCTAGAAAATCGGTCTATAGCGACCGTCGCTAAAGGCTAAATGACAGTCGCTAAAGGTTTTGGCGATGGTCGGGGACCGTCGCCATAGCAGCTATCGGTAAATCCTATAGTGACGGTCCTACACAGCGATACCGATGATCTGGCCGTTGCTAAAAAAGAACAAAAGCGTGCTTACGATTTTTTTACCGACGGTCAGTATATACCAAAAGTGACGGTTAATAAATGAATTTTATTCCTATTTATTAGGTATTTTTAGGCTTAATTATTTATGAGTTTTTAAGTTGTTTTTAGTATTTTAGGTGTTTTATTAATCATTATGTGTTTTTATTATTTTTAGTAAATTTATATTATTTTTAATGTTTTTATTTTATTTTGTAGGACAAAAGGAATTAAATTAAAGTTGTTAGGGGTAAATATGTAATTTCTGGAAAAGTCGCGCCCGCGTATTGCGTGAGGATTGAAGGTTCAGTGGGCGGAGCAATACGACACCGTTTCCTATTTGGTAAAGATAAGGTTGCGCCATGCGCGGTCGGTTGGGAATGAAGAAATATTCGCGCAATGCGCGAAGTGTTGCTGACGTCAGAAGGCGCGTGGCTGGCGTGTAGGACAGTTGGCAGTGCTTTGCATTAGTTTGCGTTCGAGAGCTGGCGTGTTCCTCTTTTTTCTTTCCGTGTGGAAATTGCAGCAGTGCATGCAAGAATTGTTTAATTAAATATCCAAATGCAAATTGGAATTGGAAAAATAAAACATAGTTTTTATATTTATTTTATTTTATTTTAAATCCTATTAGGGTTTGAAAAGTGTAAGTCCTAGTAGGGTTAGGAGGTTTTTGTAGCCTATAAATATAGGACTTGAGACAATGTAAAACACAACTTTCATTAGAAAAATTCTCTCTTCTATTCTTTGGTGTTCTATATAACTATGAGTAGCTAAATTATTTTTCTTAGTTTAAGTGATTGAAGCCATCAAGATTTATACACTGTGAGATCTAATTTATTTTAATTGTTCAATTTATATTTTGATTATTGGATATTTTTCTGTGTTTAATTTTATGATTAATTCGTTTGATTGTTATGATGCATACTAGTTTATTATTCGCTGAAATCTATTGCTAAATTAAATATCAAATCCGTAATTGTTTGGTCACTTTAATTTACGAAGTAACTAAGATTAATAATTATTTTGCATATCAAAAGATTGCTATATCTTAGGAAAAATATTCATCTAAATTAAATGCAGACGCTTGGATTATGTTGTTTAGTTCAACAGTCTCTCTATTTCTTTATGCTGCTACTAGGTTAAATCTTTAGCACTTGTCTGAGATTATTTAGTAGTAAGGGTTATTTAAATTGCGGTGTGAGGCAGAACCATGGAGAATCCTTGTGTTAGTTCCCAATGACACAATAGATATCTAGAAGGGGGGGGGGGGGGGGGGGTTGAATAGATTCTTTTTAAAAAATTTCTTTTACTTTAAAGATCTTACTTTAATTAATTCTTAATCAATAAGTTTAACACAGCGGAATACAAATTAGTTACCCTTTTCTTGATATGTTAAAGTAAGAATTCAACAAGTAATTATATGGCAGATATAACAATTAAAAGACACAATAAGAAAGACTCCATGTTTTAAGTGGTTTAGAGCTCACAAGACTCTTACTCCACTGTTCTGCTTTTCCTGCAACAAATCCACTAAGGATACTTTTACAATTTCAGAATCACTAAGATTCCTTCAAGACCAGCTGTCTTGGAACTCTAGCTCACTAAGAACTCTACAAGTCTAACAGACTTGGATACTCTAGTTCAGAAAGAACTCTCCTGGAGTGATGTAGATTTGGATGTGCTACTAAGTTGCTTTTAGCATAAGTTTCTGAAGGACTTAGTAGCAAAGCAAGCTTTCTTATCAGTTTTATCTTTTCAACTTCTTGCGTATTTACTTCTCTTGTGTAATTCGCTGCCCTTTTCTTTTGTCGATCTTGGTATTTAAACAGTGAGGGCTTCAGTTTTCTTCCCGTTGGAACATCTGCTTGAGCTTTGTTTCTTTCCGTTACCTCATAGAGGAGAGCTTTTGTATATTATATTAATATAGCTCATTAATGCTCTGATGAGATTTTATTTGATCTTACCTGTTAGTCCATGGAAGGTTGTTTTCTTTTTCCTTGGGGACATATATGTCAGTCGTAGGTTCTTATCAACTTTCATAGAGTCGTTTGGTCTTTCCATACTATAGGACTGATAGGACACAGTCCTCTGACTTTTCTGCCTTGAAAGTCTTATTTCTGTTGCATAGTGCGCCTGAGTCAGTCCCTTAACTTTTCTGACTATGATCGATTTACAGAAGCTTTTTGGTTACATCAATGCAGATTGAATTCTTGAATGAAATAACTTCTGATCTGAGAGTCGTGATGTCTCTTGCCTTTTTGCTCAACGACTCTCCATGATCAACTCTACGAATATCCTTGCTGTTGTGATCGTCCTATAACGGATCATCTCTTATTGTCATCGTAGAGTTTACTTTACTGTTAGACTGTTGAACGTAGAGTTCGTTCTACGACTTCTTTCTTAGAACATAGTCTGTTGGTCGTAGAGTCTTCTTGGCCAAAATCGTAGAGTCCATTCTAGGATTGGTTTGTCTTGATCGTAGAGTCTGTTGATCGTAGAGTCTTCTTGACTGAAATCGTAGAGTCCATTCTACGATTAGATTACAACAAAAGATCAACCTAACAGTTTTGATCTATTTAACTCTAAGTATTAATACAATACAAAAGACTTTATAAATCCATACATTTATATCAGGAGATCAACCTAACAGTTTTGATCTTATCTAACACAGCCCTTGTACATTATTTGTTATCATCAAATTTAATCATTCAATGTTCAACAATCTCCCCCTATTTGATGATGACAACATAAATAGCAGATAGTGATTTGAATACATTAAATAGGCAAAATGCATATGAATAATTGAATGCCTAATCATACAGTGAGCAGCTGTATTTTTTAGTGAAAATTATGAATTTTATTGATGTTTAGTCAGTTAATACAATTGAGAGAAAAAACAAAAAAACTTATCTCCTTCTACTAGGAGGTCTTCTTCTTTCTTCTTCCCTCTGCCTGAAGAGTGTTATCCTTTCTTCTTCTGCTTTTCTCAGTTCTTCTTCCCTCAGCAAGGCTTCTTCTTCTTTAATTTGGAACCATTCTTGTGAGCTAGATGGCCTCACAGTTGAGGAAGAAGGTCTTGCTGTCTCATCCTGTCTGGGATGAGATGGTACTGCTTCGAATCTAGGAGGATGTATTGATGTTTGAACCATCCTCATACCTTGAGGTGCTCTTCCTCTTCTGCTGTAGTCTGAGCTCGTTCTTGTTTGTTCTATTGTGCTCAGTTTCTTCTCTCCCTTGTTGGCATCATTAATGGTTGCTACCTGTTCTGAAAGCTGCTGTATGCCCTGAATAATTTCTTGAAGTTGAGTCTTAGTGGCAGTAACATCATCTTGGTGTGCATGGAGTCGTTCTTCAACCATTATTTATTTTTTCTCCACCAATGACAAAGTGTCATTCGACCGATGTTCTTTTTTTGTGAGAGAGTTCTTCAAGGCAATGATCTCATTATTGAGGAGAGTGATAGATTTGTCATTGGTTTCTTGAAGAACGATGACGGCCTTTTGATGTTTGTTTAAGGCTTCCAGAAACATCTTAGCCCTTTCTTGGAGATTTTCAGAGACTGCCGCCGTTAACTGCCTTAACCTTGTGGAGAATTATTTATTCAAGCTGTTAGAGAAATCGTTGGTAGCATCAATGACATCATCCATTCTTCGTTGAATGTTGTGGGATTTTGATGCCAGGTCTTTCTGTATCTCTGTATGGATATGGCTTGTCAAGTCAATTAGGCCCTTAGTTGTAGGAAGCTGAGATACCTTGTCCAGAATTTCCTGGAGGAGTTGAGATGGTTGTCCCTGGTCAGTCGTAGAGCTTGCAATGTAGAAGTATTCGTGACCAGAGGTGGAGGGAATATCCTCGTAGGTTAAGAGAAGTCTTGAAGATGGAACCGGAGGCAATGTTTGTTGAGTAGCCAGAATTTTAGGAGAGTCTGGAGGGCACTGTAATGTCCTAGAATTTCCACGACATTATTAATTAAATTATTAATTTAATTTCCGACGAGTTAGTTTTACGAGATTATTTAAATCTTTTTATGTGATTAATTAATTATGTGATTAATTATTAAAATTAATTAAAGGGGGTCACTAATATGTTATTTAAATTAGTGAACAAACCTTAAAGTTTTAATATCAAAATAATTGATAAGTTTCCTATTAATTAAATATTCAATTAAATTAAATATAATGAGTTAATTAAATATAATAAATTAATTAATATGATTATTAATTAATGTAAATAAGGTGAAATATTAATAATAATATTATTTAGTCCATTTAGTAATTTAATACTAATGAGTTAGAATATTTAATTATTTATTCAATCTAATTACTTATTTAACCATGGATTGAATAATTAATGTGTAAATTATTAAATTAGCCCAACATGGGTCAATTAGTAGCCCAAGTGAAGAATAATAAAATTTGACAAATTAGTAGCCCAAACAATTTAATAGGAGTCCAATTGGTATTTTAAATAAAGCACAATAATTGGCCCACTTGGAAAATACTTTATATAACTTATTAATTATTCAAATGTAACAAATGACTATCATTTTGGGACAATACTAAGAGCCATCAGCCGACCATGTGGAGAAGAGAGAGAAAAAAATTGGTTTTGTTTTTATTTTAGTTTATTTTTCATTTATTTAATTAATGGATTGCTTGTTTGATTTTTCAAGTACTTGGACCATCCCTCTTTTCACCTAATGTGTCATTTAACCCATTTCTTGTGTAAGTTGTCATCTAGGGGCATGGGCTAAATTATTAGATATATTATGTATATCTAATAATTTTGCAAGTATACATGAAATTTGGTAGATTTTATTTCATTATTTTCTCCAAGTCCAAAAGAGAGAGCTAGAGAGCATTTGAGAGTGTGAAAAAATATTGAGGGCAAAATACTAAGAGAGGAGAAGGAGTTCTTGGTTTATGTCTTCAAGATTCACCACTTATTTTGGAAGAAAAATGAGGATAACCATTAAATCAAGGTAATGGTTATTATAAATCTAATTTTTGTTTTAAATTAAATAAACTAACATGTGTATATAAATATGTTAATATAGTTAATAATGTGTGGTAGTAATATTTATGCCATGCTTGAGTTTAATATGCTTGGTTTGTATTTTGGTATATTTTGTATGCTAAAATATGTATTTAGTAGTGTATAAACAAGTTTTGGAATTTATGACCAAAAATATTTTTTTAAAAACTTAGGTTTGATGTTCTAATATTATATAACATTAAATCATGAGAAAAACAAAGTTTGAATCACTCAAAATGGAGATATAAACAAAAAGTTATGATTTATGGTAGTTTATGTGATGTAAAAATTTTTATAAAAAAAGAATGATATTAAATCATGAAAAATTAAATTTTCATGTTATAAATTGATATTAAGTGATTGGTAATTTTTTTGGATTTTTATTGAGGATTTAAAACTTACTTGATGGTATATTTTTATTTAAAATGGGTATTGGCGGACACTGTTCACATTCTGCAAAGGGAAAAAAAAATAAAAAAATTAAAGGTTTCCGCGCAATGCGCAGACCACTGTTCATAGAAAATGCGGAGACAAAACGACGTCGTTTGGTAGAATAAAAATTTACCCCGCGCGTTACGCGCAGAGGCCAACAGCCCGGGCTCCAAAACGGCACCGTTTTGGGCCTGCTTACAGATAACACGCGCAATGCGCGAGCCCAGTTTCCGCGAAATTACCAAACTGCCCCTCCGTGTTTTTTTTCTCGGCGAAATTACGATTTTGCCCTCGGTTCAGTTTTCAACTTATTTACAGAAATGCCATTCGGGTTTAATTTAATTAATTTAAATATTTAAAAACTAATTTAAAATTATAACAAAAATAATAATAATTCAAAAATGATATTGGGGAGGATATTCTTAATTAAGTTTAATATTTAAATATTTTAAATATTAATCTAGTTAGCTAAATCATGGTTAAGTTAAATAAATTTATTAGTTATTTATTATTTAAAATGTTAATAATAAATAAAGAAGATAAATTATTAATTATTATTTAATTCCCATTAAATAATAATTAAAGAAGATATAAAAATTTATAAATTAACTATTTATTATTTAAATATTATTAAATAATAAATAAGGATAATTAAGTAATTAATTATTATTTAATTAGCATTAAATAATGATTAAGGGAAATTAAGTTATTTAATTTAAATAATAAATAAGGATAAATAAATTAAATTTTATTTAATCTTAAACAATAATTAAAATTAATTAAATAATTAATTATTATTTGATTGACATTAAATAATAATTAAAGAGGATTAAAATGAGTAAACTATTATTTAATTTCCTTAAATTAAATAATAGGTAAGGTTAATTACTTAGTTAACTATTAGTTGATTAATATTAAATTAAAGAAGGTTAAATGAATCAATAATTATTTATCATTTAATTATGATTGAATAATAAGTAAGTACAATTAGTTATTATTTATTTTAAATAATAACTAGAGTTAATTAATTAATTTCTATTTAACCAAGATTAAATAGTAATTAAATAGAGATTGAATTAATAAAATAAATTTAATTTAATTATACTTTAATTAAACAATTGTAATAAGTTGTTTAAGGGTTTAATAAGTGTCCAACGCTTAAGAAAAATATTTTCTAACTTATTAAATTATTAACCTAATTTGATTGAGGGTCTATAAAGTTAATAATATTATTTCGACTAACGTAAATTATGTGTTAGTACTTATATGATAAATAAGTACCTTAGTGAGCGTATAGTTGTGCAAATACGCTGTACTAATTATTGGACCAACTTTATTAATGTTAGGTCTTTTCAAAGCCAGTTAGTTAAAGCTAGACATATATTGTAGCTGAGCAGACAGGCAAGTTCCTTATCTCTAAACTCATTTCATTGAGCAAATTATTTATCTAAGCTTGAACTGTTATTTCCAAGCATGCTTTGAGTGGTTTAAGTACTTTACAATTATTCCACATCGATATTATTGTTATTCGCACTTTTGCACTTGAGATTGTACAGTTATTGACTTGTACTTAATTACTGTTCTACTGTTTAAAGAACTGTTCAAAGTAGGTCTAAGCCATTGTTCGACTAGACATTTATGTTAAGGATTTTAAAAGCTATCCAAATCATTGAAGATGCGGATTCTTAGACTATTATGAACACCCCTTTATTATAGGGGAGTACCCTGTATCTAATATCAGGTACAAAAATACGAAAATTAAATGTTATGCATACACATATTGTACTGAGGCTGATCCCCTCGGGTATATATTTCTGGTAGTAACCATTGGGTCAACCTGCTATTGACTCCAGTGGATATTTATAGTTCATAGTCTATTTGACTATCCTAATTTTAAAAGCAAATTATTATTCCTGCTTATGTTATTCACATTATTGAATTGTTCAGCTATTCCCTTTCATTCATGATATATTGTTCCTTGTTGTTATTTAAACTTGTTGAGCAAACTAGTTGCTCACTCTTGCTATATCATGAAACCTTATTGCAGTGCAACCCGAGACTTCGGGAAAGAACAAGGGTAAAGGAAAGATGAAGTAATAGACTTCGAGATGCAACCCTGTAGTTAATTAAATTAATTGTTATGTAATATAAACCTAAGTACTTTATTAACGGTATTTGTGTACTTTTGTGTAAGGTTGTCGTATCTTGGGACTAATAACACATTTTGAATGAACAACATATGTTTATTATTTCGCATTTAGTTATTGTATGTTGTTTAGAGGTGAATGTTTGTATTGGATCGTGATGACCGGATCCAAGTATTTGGAACCCAAATTTGGGGGCGTCACAGGCATTCTACGTTTTGATTATTTAGGCTTTCTTGACCACCACTCATAGAGGGTGGGGACTCTACAATCGGGGAAGTGTTGATCGTAGAGCTTGATGCAAAGTTGGTATTTGAGGACTCGTCAAATTTATTGAACATCCGTGAAGGTGTATGAATTTGAGTGAGGGCTAGAGGAATAAAATGTACCTATCACATCAGCCAGGAACTCATATTTCTGAGGAAATTCTTTCTTCTTCAAACCTTTCAGTCCTGGATTCTTTTGGTGGTGCATTCTTCTCAGGCCTTCTTCGGTATTCACCATATTTAGAGATGTGAGGCCTCCTTGCTTGAAATCTAGGGCTAAGTTAAATTCTACAGCAGTGAGCTTGAGCTGTACCCCTTTTACTGTAGTGGTTAGAATTCCATTTGCATAGGATCCATTGATGTAAAACTCTCGGATAAACTTTGATAGAATTCTCGTATTTGTTCCCAGAGCTTCTCGCAGACCAGCCTTATCTAGTAACTGGATTATTCTCTTGAACTGCTTATCTGCCGTTGTGAAGGCTTCGAAGTTGAGCTCGTTTCTAGAAATGACTTGAGCAGGTGTCAT